>VXAV01006167.1:0-60116 GCA_013399715.1 Alectura lathami | reverse complement strand
TTTAAAAAAAAAAAAAAAAAAAAAAAAAAAAAACAGAAAAGGAAAATCACACAGCATTTTCTGGGAGACAAGGCCAGGGAGGGACTGTGGGTGCAGTTGTTACCAGAAAAGGATGAGGTGGGATTTACTGCAGGTGTCCTCTGGAAAATGAAGCAAAAGAAGTGTTTAACCATGTCTATGGCCATAGGAGAGATACATGCACACTGCCGGTCTGAGCTGGGACAGATCTTGAAGGTAGTGACTTCCAAACTTTGCCTCTATGGGCAAGTAGGACTAGCTCAAGACTTATATTTTTATTTGGATCATCATTGCCTTGCATGCCTAACATCTCCAAACATGGGGCTTGGGGTCCCAACCAGAGCCTGCCTGAGCTGATTTACTCCACGGGATGGAGCTCTGTGGGTGCAGTCATATCTGAACACTTAGGTCTCACAGCAGCTTGTCACATCCTTCCTGTGGCAGATTTATGGATACAGCTGAGGTGCCTTTTGCTACTCCTAAGGCTGGAGTCAGGCTATAAAAAAAAAATTGAGTTGTCTACAACTATCAGGCTGAGCTACTACTGGGTGCACCGAAGCAGCCACAGGAGGAGGCAGAAACTTCCCAGCCAAACTTCCAAGTGCCGGTTAGCAATGAATAAGCACACATGTGTCAAGGCTGACCATCATTTGCAGAGATGAAGCCTCTCTAGGGTGTCCAAGAGCTCCTCACCCACAAAACATGCACGGTGAAGGGATAGCCATGCTAACAGAGACCTGGGCAGGAAAACATCACCAGCACCATTCCACGTATTGCACCAGCTCTGATTTTTCTGTAGCCCAGCCCTGCCAGCCCAGGCGAGTGCCCCATCCAGGACTCCCTTGCTCTCCTCTTGGCTTGGCACAGGGCTGCATGCACCTGGCCGCAGCCAGGACCTAGAGCTGCAGGGTGATGCTGCGCTGCCTCTTGGTGCTGGAGCCCTGGCGCTGTCCCCAGCATCACTCCACCAGGGCTGGAGGCGTGGGGGCTTCCTCTGAGCCCTGGCAGCAGAGAGGGGACTGCAGCTGGCAAAGCGGCACTGCTTGCTGCCTCTGCTCATGTGCAAAAAGGTTGTCCTGCTGCCAGGTTGGCTCTGCTAGGGGAAAAAAAAAAACATGCTGAGAGCAAGGACAAGAGAGGGGAGAGTGTGAGACACCAAAAAAGTCTACAGCATATTCAAGGGCATGCCTTGACTTCCCTGATGTCAATTTTCAGATCTACAGCCCAGACCACCCTAGGAAATTAGGAAGGAGGCCCCATGATATATTGCACAGCCCCTGGATAAAGAAGCAATGCTCTTAAGTGCTCTCCTGAAGTGGGGCTTAGGTGAAGTGTGAGTGAGGGCACCCCTTGACTCTCCATTCAGCTCCAGCCCAAAGAAAAACTTCAGGCATGTCACTTTGCTGCTCCCTGCCTCAGTTTCACCAGCTAGGAAATGTTCAGTAAGAACAAAACCACCTGTCCTTCTCCTGACCCACTTCACCCCTACAATACAAAAGAACCACCCACTGCGAGCAGTAAAATCATTGTGCCCTGGAAGGAAAGTGGGTTCAAACCCCAATGCTGCTGTAAGAATCAAAACATGGTCCTCAGCTTTCCTGCTCTCAGAAAAATTGGGTGCTCTGTAACATGGAGAACTGAAGAACAAAACAAAGGGCTCCAACACAGCAGCACAGTGCAGCTTAGAGGAAAATCAAAGCCAGCAATATCTGTGCTGATATTTATATTGCATCTCTTGTACTTGCTCTGCCATTAGTCAATGAGATAAGACTTGGACCGATCTGTGTTAGTGGCATTAGGTTTCTACACACGCAGATAAAAATACTCTCCAAGTCCGTAATTGTATGGGGTGAGTAAATTTGTGATGGGCAGGAGGTGGAACTGCAGAAAGCCATTTGTCTACCAGCAGAAGAGGCCAAACCCCTCCTCTCCACCCCACTGCCATTTCCAGGAAGAATCCTCTCTCCGCACACTCCCGCAGCTGCAGTCCCCTACCAACCACCCAGCTGTGCCTCCTCCTTCTCGCTCCCCCCTGCCCCACAGGAACAACGCAACTGGGCCTGGACCCAGCCAGGGCTGGAGCTCGGGTGCCAGGAGATTTCAGAACAAAACCACCAAGAATGTTATTTCAATCCGGATGTCCTGAGGAAAGGGTGGGGAGGAGCTGGTGGCGGGAGGCAACAAAGGCTGTTCTGTTTCTCTTTGTGGCATGAGGTGGGAGCAGAAGCAGAGGATTTGGGGAGGATAACTTGGCTTTTCCAGCAAAAAGGCAGGAGATGCACATACACTTGGCAGGTCCTAGGGAGGACGTCCATGGACGTCAGTGGAAAGGCACCTCCTGACGCCAGATCTGCCCCATGTGGTTGGACAGTGGTAGGAGATGGATCTGAAGGAGGATTCAGGCACAAACCCAACTTCTAGAAGGGCAGTGGCAGATGGTCAGTGCAGCAATACTGCAGCAGCACCTGGAGGCTCTGCTCTGCATCACCCAGCCTGGGCTGGAGACAGAAATAGCAAGAGATAGCTTCTAACCCAAGCTTACAGAGAGAGATGAGCGAGACAAAGTGACCTGCTTACATCACCCAGCAGAGCATATGGCAAGGTTGGGAAGAGCCTTGTGCTCCTTGCCTGGCCATGGTGGAAGCAGGAACATCTTTCCCATGGCTTCCACATGTGTATTCTTCCATGTAAGGTGCTAACAAAAGAAGACAATATTGGAAACCTCAACAAGAGCTTAACATGCACGGGACTTCATTAACATCAACAGAGAAACTGTCTCCTTCCTCCGCTGAACCCCTGTCCACCCCTTGCAGACCACCTTCATGGGGCCAGTCCAACCCCACTGTAGGGATCTGCACAAGCCCAGACTGCTCAGTGCTGGACTTAACTTGAGTAAAATCACCTGCATATCCAAGCCAGCGTGTGGGCAGCATGGTTCTGAAGCAACCCTCGTCTGCTGAGAAAGGAAGAGCCAGCAGACAGGGGCTGGGATTTAGCAAACACTTGTTCAACTCCTGAGTCGCCTTGCTTGAGCTTCTGCAAGCCAGAAATGCCTGAGAAGAAACTACAGTCATACATTGCTCAGCTTCAGGAAGCTGGAAAGCACGTGGAATAGAAGAGGTGGATTCAATGAAGCAGCACAGCTCCTGTGCACATGGGGGACTCAGCCAAGGGCTGTAACAGATGTGTTTTAACCCATGCCACTGAGCTATTTGGGATCTGTCTCTGATTTCTCCAGCGCTCATTCATGTGTCTTCCTGACGGAAGACCAACAATAACAATTAGTATCATATAAGGAGCAGCGGACTGTTGCCAGCATCAGCAGACTCCTGAGCACCAAGGGTTTCCATTGCACTTTTTATCCCAGCTATGCATACAGCAGAGGTCAGTCAACATTAATCAGCCTTGTTCGGAGCCAGCTCCTTCAGCGCGTTCAGCTCGCTGAATTGCAGTCGCCGTCTCTCAGTGCTACGGCAGGTTCCCAACATTCAACCACTTTCTTCCTTTGTTAAGCTCACCCAAAAGAAGTGTTTGCACTGTTAGGCAGTACACGATGACAGGCTAAGCCCGGCCGTGTTGGAGGTGGCCTCGAGGTATCGATGCTGGCTGAGCAGGACTTGTGGGTCTTGGCAGAGGCCGGGAGCCTGGTGTTGTTCTGAGCTCTAAATCCACTTCCATGCCATCAAAGGGCCTGACCTTCATTCCCTGGGAAGGGCTTTCCACCTTCGCAACATTTCTGAGACTTGCTCTCCCAGAGCCTTTGGGCTGGTTTGGGATCACCCTGGGGGAATCCTATGTGGGCCAGCAAAGGGAAGGCAAATTTGAGCTCCTCAGCACATGAGCACACTTCCAAGGAAAGGCTCTGGGAGGGATCCTGATGACTTCCATATTATTTCCAGTAAATTTTGTGCTGATTCTTGGCACAAACACCGGAAATGAATAGGCTAGGTCAGGAATGTAAATAAAGTGAAACACTGGGATTTAATCTAATCTATAATTATAGTATCTGTGGTGCAGGGAAGAGGTTGGTGTGTTTGCACTGCAGGTCCATAGAGAAGCTGGAGTTGGGTTTTTACTTCTCTTTCCAAACGTTCCCTTTTTTGGCTCCCAGCTCTTGGTGCTTCCCCAAGTATCTGAAATGAGCATGCTGGGCTGGCAGAGCTGCTTTCCGGCAGCCTGTCAGGTACAGCCCAGCAAAGAGGCATCCCCAGGCACTCAGGGAACAATGAGGTGAGAAGCTGCGATGGATGCACTGGGCTGAAGGTTTGGAGAGGCTGCAGGATGCAGGGAAGTTTCTGTCTCAGCAGCAAAGAGAGCAGTTGGGTTTGTAGGGTGTTGAGCTATGTAAGGGCCATGAGCTATGTAATGTCAGTCCTCCAGGCTGAATATGACCTTTGAGACAAGCCAGGGCCCTTTCTCCTTGCTAGTATTTGGTGCTTGGTGCATCACAAGTCACCTATCCCAGCACAATGCTCTCAAACTCTCAAACCACTGGTCTGATTGGCGTTAACCTCTGTCCCAGCTGGCTGGCCCAGGGGATACAACTCCCTCTCCGCCTTCCTCATCCCATCCTCTTCCAGATTCACCAGGGAGGCAGCTCCAGGGCCTGCCTCTGATCCTGCTGGGCTCAGAGGAGAACAATCCCCAGTCCTGTGAGGCATTTTGCAAGGATTATAAACCTTTCATTTTTTCATTCAAGTGCACGCATCCTTGTTGAGTTGAACTATTTTCCTTCATCCCAACCCCATCGTACTACAGGCAGGGGAAAGAAAAGGGCTGATAGGCAACATATTTTCATTAGACTGAAATTGCAAAGGACAAAGAAATTAGTTCCCCTTTTGTTAGTGCATGTTTTGAAATTACCAAAGTCTCAAAAGCAGAAGAATCAATCAGACTGTTTACTTGCTTGTTTGCAGAGCATTTTTTTGGTTTTGTTTTCCATGCCCAAGCCCAGCTTTGATCTCAGGGTGGTAATATGCCAAATGAGTGGCCAACAGCAGTGAAATTGCCGTAGGTACTACAGAGGAAAAGAGACAGGACGTCAGATGCATTTACAAAGCAGAAGAGACTCCCATGATCACACAGTCCCCTCTCTCAGCTTGTGTGATACCCTCATACTACTGAACAAGCAAAAGCATTTGCTTTTGAAGAGCTCTGATGCTGCAGGATCTGTGTGCTCACCTACTAGCCTAGAGACAAGCACAGGTCCCTGCCAAGCTGCTGTAATCAGGATTAAAACCAGCTCGGAGCCTTCCAACATAGCTATTTTTCCACAACAACAAATGAAACAGGCAGAAGAAATTCAATTTAAGAAGTGACCCCGTGCCCGTGTTTCTGTTGTTGTTATGTCCGCACGGGCTCAGAACAGAGTGTTAGCCTCACATTTCACTGTTCTGGCTTTCTTCACGCTGTGTCGCAACTGTACGGACATCTGAAGAGAGGAATATTTAATGTGTGTACTTATGTATCTGAGAATGCACAGATGCTAAGTAAACATGTGCTAGTTGGGTTGTAGGCTGGAGCAAATGTGTGTGTGCTGGATATGCAGGCATGGTAGTGTTTGCAAACACGTTGAGCACTGGAGTGTTGGTCCGTGCAGGTGTCCTGGTGCACGCAGCAGCAGATCCTGAGCAAGGTGGGCTGGGGTCTGTGTGTGCACATGTTTTGGATGCCCTACACATGTCAGCATTGATGTGTCTATATACGTGCATGTAAGTGTGCGCAGCCCTGCAAACTGGGCGCAACGCCTGGCTGAGCACGAGCTGGCAGACGGAGCCAGTGTTGTGCGTCACCTGGTCTTGTCCCAGCTGACTCTGCCCTGTCACTGTGGAAGCAGTGGGGCCCAAACCCCTTGGTGCTAGGGGACCAACACCTACTGGCTCCCTGTGCAGAGCCACTGTCCCTCACCCAGGGTCACCTGCCAGGAGCAGGGGCTGCCCAGAGACACTTCGGGACACAGGGCATTGCCAACCCCTGCTTACGCCCACTGTGGTGATGTGACGCAAGACCATGAAGCAGAAGCCTGGCTTTGGCCAAAGGGATGACACAACCCGAGACAAAGCCCCCTGCCTCCCACTCAAGGCTCTCCCAACCCTTTACAGACATCAGGAATTAGATCACAGAGCCCCCGAAGAGACGAATAACTGCAACTATCCCTGCCCAGCAGATGGGTAAGATGATCTGTCAGCCCAAGCTGCCAAACAGCCAGACCTCCTGGCTCCCAGCTCCGTGCCTTCACCCCGGCAGCAGCCTCCCCATCCAACCCAAAGGCTCGTCCCGCGCCCGGCGCCCTGGCAGCCACAATCGCTGATAGCTCACAACCAATTTTATGGGCAGCCGGTCATTAGCAAGCTCTGTGCTTGTTCCAGGCTCTCCCTGGCACCTTTTCAGAGCAGCCCAGTTCCCAGTGATATTAATAATTATATTTATCCATTAAAGATATTTAACAAGAAAATGATGAAATGGCATGAGGTATCACTTGGAGCCCGCTCCTGGAGAAGCCCTGCTTGAGAGATGTGTAATAAAGGCTTCGCTGTCTTTGGAGGCTGTCAATAGACTTAACTGGGGGGCAGTGGAGGGGGAGGCAAAGGGAAAGTATTAATCAACATCTTAAAAAGTTCTCGCTGACAGACCATTTGCCAGCTCTCGCTTTAACTGCTTTTGTGGTCCCATAAAAAGTTTCATTACTCACTACAAAATGTGTTTTAATTATTACAGTCGCTCTGACATTAAGCCCTGGGTGTTTCTCTCTTGCTTACTCCATCTCTCCTTCGTCTCCTTGCCTTTTTTTTTAGCACTTTTGTTTTAATCCCCTCCTCTGAATCTCCTGACTCCTGCCATCCCTCACAGGACAGAAGATGCTATGGCTAGAGACTGCATGTGAAGAAGCAGGGTCTGAAGTTCTCAGCTCCCAGATGGGAGAGGGCTGCATGCCTCCCTTGGCACCATCCCTCCCCTGGCGCCATCCCCTTCCTGTGGGCTTCTGCATTTCGGGGCCTCTGGGACAGGCAGCAAAACTCATCATCCCAAGGATGCTGTGGCTGCAGCAGTGGGGACAGGAAAACCAGGGTGATCTTGAATGCAGCATGCACCTGCTGAGCCACCTCTGTCCCATTCTGGGGAGAATAAAAATATAATGGGGGCCACGCTGCTGTGCCTGCCCCATGGCTCTGCTCTGCATCCTCTACACCTTCAGCTCCCTGCTTTCAATTCACCTCCATGTGCTCTCCATTCCTATGGAAGCTCACTCCTGCTGTCTTGACCAGAACTCCTCCAAACTATACTGAAGGAGAAGTCAATATTTGGATGCTGAAATTATCCCTTTGCTTTGGACACGAGTTACTCCACAGGATTCAAACAAAAAACCCAATCCCATGCTCTCAAGGGTGTTATCACATCAGCACCCCAACATCAGCACAGACATGACCAAGTAACCCCAGAGAAGCGACTGGATGGTGGGCAGTGTCCCTCTGATCTGGTATATGTGTCCTACTAAGATAAACAGCAACTGATGTGAACAACACCTGTCACACCTTTGACGTCTCAGTCTACCAGGAATGCGGCCAGGATGGGCATCTTGCTGCCCTCTGACCATATCAGCTCAGTTTGTCCACATGAGACAACGGCATCCCACATTGAAGCCTACCACACTGGAAACGTGAGATACCTCGATACCTAACACCCAAAGCAACAGTCTCATCATTTGTCCAGTGCCTGGTGTAAACGTCGTGCTAATCAAAGAGGATAACAACAATTAAATAATCCCACTGGAAATCCCCCCTTGCCCCCAGGACTTCCCCACATGCCTCTCCTTACTTGTACAGACCATCTGGTTCCAGGCACTTGAAAATAACTGAATAGAGGCTGGTTTCGGGGACATCTCCATGGCTCCTACCCGCTGCCACACACGACGTTGCAAGGCCAGAAAGCAAATCATCCGCAAAGCTTAAGGATTCTCCTGGAGACAAAAGAGAAGAGAAAGACCAAAACATCAATACAGATGCAAATTATTGCTGGCCATTGATAAAATAATGCAGGAACATCTCTACAGAGCACAGGCTTAAGGGCAAGCAACAAAGTCCAGCTGACTGTGGCTGGAAGAGATGGTCCCACATCTTTTTGGGAACGTTGCTTGGAGACAAAGCAAGTAGAAGACACATGGCTGTAACTGAGATCCATAGCAACAACTGTGCCCAGTGCTAAGCCGTAGCTTGGACAGCGGCAAAGTGTGTTCACAGAGCGCACATGGGCTCACTGTAGGCACCATGGGCGAGACTACCGCCAAGGATGGGCTCCAGGTCCGTGGAACAGCAGGGACGCCCACACTGTATAGGTCTCTCCTGCCCTAATAGCGCTTTCAGTTCTCAAAAAGGACATGGTCTTTTTCAAAAATTACCTGTCACAGTGAAATATGTTTCTGCTATGTTAGGTTATCAGGAAAGGAGACATTTATAGAGCATGGATGTAATTGCTTTCAATGTGCTGTTTATTTTTTTATTCATTCAGTGAAAATCAGTAGCTTTGTATTCCCTTTCATGCGCACTCTGCCGGCTCCTGGAGCTGATTGCCGCAGTGCTCAGCTCAGCCACACTGAAGGACGTTCGCCCCTTTACAAGCACTCAAAGAAAAATAATAACAATAAAAAACTGCTGGAAGACTTTTTTTTTTTTTTTTTTTTTTTTTTTTTTTTTTGTCTTCTGGATTATAAACATTATTAAACACTTAGATCATGACCCAACTGAAACTGAAAATGTCCCATTTATTAAGCATTTTGGATCTGATTACTCACTGCTGTGCAAGCTGGCTCCTTGCACTGGGGAGGTTAGAGCCCATTGCATTCAATTCCCATTTTGCATCCATGTAACTGAAAGCTCAAGGTACCCAGTGGTAAAAAACCTGAGCAGCTGCCCTGGTTGTGCCCTCAGAGAGTCAGAGAGGGCTGCTGCAGCTGCCGGGTGGTGCTGGGAACAGCAGACCTGGGCCCAGACTGTGCACGTGTAAATGTCAAGGCACTGCAGCAGAGATTGGAGGAGAATTCCTTTCTCAGCACATTTCTTTCTTTATTCTTCTGTAAGCAAAATTAAGTGAGGACTACTGAAATGAAGCACAAGTCTGGTTTGTTGGTATGGACCGTAAGAAATATCCCACTGGTGTACCCGGCCCAGAATGCCTCACTGTGTGGCCAGATTACCCAGGTAGAAGAAAAAATCCCATCCTCCCCAGCCCCCCCAGGCTGCATTTGCGTCGTCTCAAGATACACAATTCAGTAACAAATGTCCCCCTTGGCTAGAGAAAAGAGCAGCAATAAATTCTTTTCCTCCCTAAAGGAATCCAAGCCTTAATTATTCATTTTAATGCTCCCAGCACGACTTGTTCTTTCCAAACGTTTTTCAGGCAGCTGTCACCAGGCTCTGGAGTTTACCCTGGCTACTAGACCCGGGTCTGTACCAAAGCCCAGGTCAACTCAATGGGCAGGTTAGGTTGGCAGCCATAAAATCACTGCCTGGAAGTCGCAAATGCTGCATGGCCTTGAGCAAGTCCCTTAGCTCAGGGTTTATGGTTTAAACAAACAAACAAAACGCTACTGCACATTTCCAATTTTCATTTCCATCGCTTTTTATTTGACATTGGCTCAGACTGGGGAACTCCCTGTCACCAGAAGTCACTGAGGACAGACACTGCCACGATTGATGAATCACCGACACGTAACCAGAAAGCAGCACCAGATCACGCTGCTGAACTACAGAAAGAACTTCTGAGCCTCTTCAGACCTCAAGCAACCTCTCCTGTGACCAGGAAGAAAATTCACTGGGGCAGATCATCCCGCGGGTGCCTCTGTGGACATCCCACACCTTCCTCCAGCGCACACAGAACTGGCCACAGTATGAGGCAGTCTAGACAGTCCCTGGGTCAAGCCCATCTGGCAGCTCCTGCACCATTACTAAAGATGTTGGTGTTTGTTTCATTTTATTGTGTTTTCATTGCTGTACTTTCTTCATTTCCTGCTTCCCTTGGACCTTGCTCATTGCAGGCTGGCTATGTATCTGACCCACTCACTGCAGTACCCATGCTCCTCTCCAGTACTGACAACTATTGCACTGCCTTCCACGGCACATACATGAAGCAGATCACATATGTGATTCTCCAGGGCAGCAGAGCTGAGATGCCCTCTTGTGCATCTTGTGTCACCCTCAGGTGACACAGAGCACACGGCAACTTTGTTCATCTCAAGCAAGGACGGGTCTCTGTTAAGTCTACAGTACCCTGAGAGCAGCTTAAGGGAAATTTCCTGGGATCAAAACCCAAGATTTAGCCTAGGAGCTTGTCAGTTGGATATAACTAATGCAGCAGGTGTGTTTGCTGGCATTGCAAGAGGGTACTGAGTGAAAATGGTCCTGAGATGCTGCAGCAACAGAGGAATACTGACCTGGCTGCACAGAGCCCCAGTGAGGACTCAGCAGGCGGGCACTGCATTGCATTGCTCAGCTGTGCTCATGAACAAGCATGGGAAAGGCAAGTGGGAAAGCTTCATAGGGAGATAACAAAAGGCACAAGTTCACTATACAAGCAGAGACATAAAAAGACCAAGAAGCGATACATGACTGTGAATACATCAGCAGGGCAGGCACTCAGATGGAAACTAAATATTTAGGCTAATGGGCAGTAATGGCACAAGAAAGTAAATTGGATAAGAATAGATGGTCTACTCCTGAGAAGGAGAAATAACCTAACTATCCCTTCAGATAGAGTTTGATCATTTTATAAAAGGGATTATATGGATAAGTAGCTCGTGATGGAAAGCAACGGGGCTTCTCTTTCCCGTCTGGACCTGTGTTCTCACACGCTCCGCCAGCAAATATAAAGAAGGATTTCAGCCTCCCAGAGCAGCCCTGAAGCACAGTCCTTCTAGATTGCTGGAGTATCTTTGCTTGCATTATTAAATTTCAGTAAGAATCCAAAGATTCTCTGCAGAGTAAATGATAGCTAAGTAGATCATCTCTGTGGAGTAGGAGATATTTTATTGGCTAGACAGCCATCTGCGTCCTTCATTAATAGTAATAAATAATTGATGTCACACTAAATAAAGCAATAAGCTGTTACAGATATCAAGGACAAATGACCAGCTCCTGTGAGGATGCCTCACCTATGTTCACTTCCCAATAGCAAGAAATCCAGAGCAGAGCTCAGCATCACCATGGTAAGTGCTGCTCACAGAGCCAAAGATGGAACCTGCTGCATGCTGATCACAGGCAATGGAGCAAAAGTGCTCAGCAATGGGATGCTGTACTCTTAACCTTAAACCAAATCTATGACAGACTCTTCCCCCTAATTTCCATCCCACTGCCTTCCCATGAGTGGTCAGACTCAAACCATTCAATTTCCCAGGCAGCTTTTGAAAATCAGTCTCTGCTCTGCTAATGACTGTGGCATTTTTCTTCCAGTGCAACTTCTCACTACAGCCTGATCCTCTTCCACAGGCAGGGCTGTGGAGTCTTGCAAACCTCCTCTTTTTGGTTTTGTAAACACTAGCTCTGGTGTCATGGTGAGTCAGAGTTCTCCCTAAAACAGAGGAAAACAACTGCACGCTTGGAACTTGCTAGAGGTTATACTGTGTGCAGCTTGGCAGCCCAAGGCTGCCCACACCAAGGCATGTTGTAGGTCAAGCCACCAGTGATGGCTCTGGGTGAGACAACAGACAACCCAAAGTGATGTCTGCTCTGGTGGACAACGACCCAGCTGCCTCTCTGCAAGTCTGACCTGGAGATCTGCTCCCAAGGGAGCCTATTTCTAGTCCCGGGGGCTTAAGAGGAGCAGGAACAGGGACCAAGGGAGGAAAACAGAGGCAGGAGTGGGCTCAGAGCATCCAGCAGCCTCAGCCTGCCTCCGTCCTTCTGCCGCGCCCTGTGCCAGCGGCCAGCAGGCAGGATGAATCACTCACCAACCACACCACCGAAGGCAGCGGGGTTACGGCACTGAGCTCCACCAGACCAAACAAGAGAGTGGGGCCAGAAGCCTTGGTGAGGTTAGAGGAGCAAAAGGAAGCTCTGGGACCTTCAAAGGCATCCCACACCTCCAGGCTGCGTCCTCACAAGGAGCGAAGCCCAAATGAAACCCAGGTGGTGTGAATCAAAGTGGAAGAGGAGAAGAGAGGAGACTTCTGCTGCAATTTGCTTTGGAGATTCCTAGAAAGAGCATGAAAGGGAAAGCAGAAAGGCAGCAATGTCTCTGACTCGACAGCTTCTTTACTAGACTGGATTGAACCAACCCTGCAGTGTTACCAATCACTTTCTTCTGATTGTGGTTTTCTCTCTGTGTCTTTCTCCCTTTTGCTTTTTTTCAACCTGTTTTCAATTTACTCTTGTGGCATCTCTGACTGTGACCTCATTCTGGTACTTAAGGAAAAAAAAAAAGAAAAAGAGAGTGTCCTTTAGAAAAGAAATGAAAGAAATCATATTTTATTTAGCTTGGTTGGTTTTGAAGCTTTAGCAGAGGAAAGATTAACCTTTTCTGCCTAACTTAATGAAAACAAGGAGAAAGCCTGTATGGATAAATAAATATCTGTGTGGGTATGGAGCAGGCACGATCGTGTTACAGCCCCGGTGGAGCTGTAATGGGGAACAGGCGCGTTCCTGCACAGCGGCTCCCAATTCCCTATCCATTTTCAAGGAAAGAAAAACAGAGTAGAATGTCAGAGGCCCAAGTGGGCATGAACGAGGAAGCCCAGGGAAGGCAGATGGGGCCCAGTGAGGACTTCTGTCCCCGGCAGTGACCTCCGGAGCAATGCCAGCAAAGCAGTTGGAAAAAAAGGCCCTACTCCACTTTGAGCTCTTGCCAGGTTTTGTTTCCTGAAGTAAGGAAACAAATGGCACGCCAAGCCCTCCAAATCTGCCATGTTTCGGGGGTGCTCATCACACCCTCTTTTTCCTCCGGGGCTCTGCCCTTGAAGAGGGGAAGGTCCAGAGAGACTTGTGAACAGAAGGCCTGGAGCAGCCTGGGGATGGGAGGATGGGGAGCAGGGCTGAAGGGCTGCTCCTTCCCAACAGGGCCATACCTGAGCTGAATGAGCTTCAGGTCTGGCTCCTGATGGGGGAAGACAATGAGAAGTGGTTTGTCTTTGAGGTGATGGGCTGATTTAAATTAGTGCAACATGACTTGAGGCATCAGAGCTGCTTCGATTTACACCAGCAGATGGTCTATCTCTCTGCCTTTGAGATCTCTGAAAGCAAATCATCCCCACTGATCCTGGTGGAAAGATGTCAAAACCTCCTTCCCTGCGTGGTGTGCCAGAATATAGATTGGTTATTACAGAAAAATCTTCTGCCCACATTCTGGGAGCACCCACGCATGCCGGCCTCCCGTATTACATGGAGCGTGCCTAAACCCTTATGCCCAAAAACCCAAAAAAGTCACCTCCTTGTTGTGACTTCTCCCAGAGACAAATCAGGAAACTCTCTGGCTAGGCACAAGTTGTCCATGCTGAAATGGAAGAGCCAGTGATAATTCTGTGCAAGTCCAGACACAGTCTGCACATCACTTGCTAACTTGTACAGCAGCACAAATGGAAGTACTTCTCTGAACGACTTCACCTTGCCAAAGTTATGAATTTGGAAGGAACTTGCTTCACGCATCTATGCATCACTAGATACATCATGATGAAAGGCTCTACTCTGAACTTCCCAGTTCCTCTGCTGATGGAAGACCTGCACTGGTAGATGGCTGAATTTAAGGAGTAGCATTTTAGCTGAGCTAAGAGCAAACATCTAATTCCTGTGCCACAGAAGTGCCTTGAATGGCTTCGTTGGTGCTCTCCAGGGCCACAACTCACTGCATGTGGAGCGACCACGTGGAACTGAAGGATGGGCTGTCTTGCACAGTTCTTAGCAAGAGCAGCCAGTTGAACAGAAGGAAATGGTCTTAATTCGGATGAGCTGCAATGTTCTAAAAACATGATGCACAAGGCTAATCATGAGTGTATTCTTCCTCTAGGGTCATCAAAAGGACTCGTTGCTCCTTCACCTGAGCTCTCTGCAGACATTGCTTATCACAGTTCTTTCACAGTCAGTATCTAAGACCTTTGAAAAACTGCTTCAACTCACGTAGAAATGCATTGCCTCCTCCACCTCCCCCAAGGCAATATGCTGTTGGAGGAGAATGAGAATTAATGCATTTCATTCTGTGCTGTGAGCCCTCCAGTATTTCTCAGGGTTCACTGGGTTGCTAAGGGTCAACAACAGCCAGACACAAGCTGACTCTGCTATGCTCAGAGCCATCCAGACATGAGCCAGTTCCAATCTCAAAGCCACGTATTCACATTAGCATGGTGGAAAGTCCAAGTGAATGTATATATTCCCTTGGAGTTAGTTTTGGGCTCTGTAGCATGTTAACACAGTTCCTTGATTTCAAAGCAGAGTGGGATCCCATTTGTGCTGGGAGTTGTGCAGACACAAAGCAAAGACATGAGCCTCGTCCTCAGACACTCCTTGTCTGGGAGAAGATTTTATCCACCACCACAGATCTAGTTCCCACCCTCATTCTTGCTTTCCTTTCATTTTTAGCTTCTTTTAAATTAGAGGTTTCTACACAATGGACCAGCGGCCCAGAGTCCCCGAGGCCCATGGTCAGTCTGCAGAAGATCTAGGGACTGCATGGAGCCTTACATCTAACAGGAAGCCCACCCGCCCTGCTACAGCCCCAGAGCCACTCTTCTACCACATAAGCTGGTGTTTCAGACACTTCACAGACAGCAACAAACCCTGTATCATAACATTTCAACACGAGTCAGCAGTGCACCCTGGCAGCCAAGAGGGCAAACCACATTTTGGGGTGCATTAGCACTGCACAGGCAGCCAGTAAAAAGAGGTGATCTTCCACTATATTTAGTGTTGGTGCAGCCTCACCCTGAATAATGGGTTCACCTCTGGGCTCCACAATATTAAATGGTGTTCATGCCCTATGAGGACACTTGGGTTGTCCAGTCCAGAGGAAAGGAGGCCACGAGACATCCTCATGGCTCCCTGCAACTTCCTGAGGAGGGGAATTGGAGAGGGATGAGATGACGGGATGGATCTCCCCGTCTAAGCGGGCCCTAGTGGTACTCCTACACTGTGTCTGACATACAGATTTGCCTACGACACAATCTTCCTACTTCGCCTAGTACTTCATGGTTTATGGAGAAAGCAGGGGATATGTGCCAAACAGCAAGGCCTGCTCCTTCATTTCCAGCTCAGCTTAACTTTATTTTCAATTCTTTATGACCAAACACTCCAGTAGGTTACTAACCTACAGAACCACCCTGGCTGACTTGTACCCATTGGATATGAAGCCTTCAGAGAGGCCATACACGCATACACATGTGTGCACACACTCAGCCAGCCTCAAATTCCAGACTAACAGGAAGGGCAAAGAACATTTCCTGGAAAGAAACTCAGTGCGCAATTAACCTCTACAAACATGATTATCCTGGGTGATTTGTCAAATCAAATAACTGTAAACCTATGCTGAAAAGCCATCAGCTGGTCTGTGCTTCAATTCTCCTTGCACTCCTTGGACTCGTGAGCTCAGCAGATTCCTTCTATATTGCCACTGCTTTCTATCCTTCCTCCTGGTCCCTTCTTACACTTCAGTGCTGGGAAATGGACCAAAGCATGCACTCAAGTTCACTGCCTGCAGTGGCAACCGATCTTTGTTTGGTCCCAGTTATTCCAAACAGAGGCAATACGTACAGATGCTGATGTTCACAGAGAATTAGTGCTAAGACTTTGGACCAATGTATTCAGAAGGGCTCAGCACGCACAACTGCGGCCAGATCTGCAGCCTGCTAGCCAACGAACACTTACAAAAATTGCTCCTGATGGAGAGACCTGCATGGAAGCAGGCCTCTTACTTGGCCCTAATGTTCACTTTTGAACATTTGAGAATGTGGGGGCAGATCCTCAGTTCATAAAATCTCCTCTAGCTCCCTTGAAGTCAATGGAACAATAACAATTTACACTAGCTGAGTTTCTGCATCCTGGCTGTGAGCTATTTGGAACAACTACACCATAATGATTATTTCAGATATTTCAGATCACTTGTCTAAAATGGATACGAAAATACCATTGCACATGAAAATAGAGTTAGTTTGCTATGATTTCCAAGGAATTATGGACCTATATCTTGCAAACATTTACACATGTTTAGCTTTATTCATGTGAGTTATTCCATTACACTCGTGCGCCAGATAAATTAATGTACGTGTTTGCAGAATGAGGTTAAACCTTGTGAAAACACAGTGAGTTCTAAATATTTTTGTAGATATATTCAGTTATCTCACATTCAGCCTACAAAGCGTGTCATTTTACTGTACTTCTCTTCATAACCTGTCATTTATCCAAGCAGGTATCACAGGAGAAGCCAAACACGGTATCGTGGTAAAACTCAGGAAAGAAGCAATTATCTGACCAAACTCAGAATCTAGAAAACACCCACTCTGTTGGGACTAATGTATGCAGGAGTTGACATCTGCTCTTGAACATGAAATTACCTGGATGACTAACATATATTCACATTCTCTTAGCACAAAGAACAAATTGTTCACTTACTGATTTCCTTGTAATATAGTTAACATTTTTTCTTCACAGTTTTGATTCAAGGGAAGACAAAAGGAGGTGAAGAGGCAAAAGAGCTGGGAACCTATAGACCATGAGGAGTCTGCTTCTTTAGCAGCACCCCATCATCATCTCTGCAATTACTCCATCTTTTCCACAATGACTACATGTTGAGACTGGATCTTCTGCATCACTTCACAGACCCACTGCTCACAAGGACAGGATACAATCTCTAATTGCCTAAATTGAGCTGATTTTGTTTCTTTGAGGACAAAGTGTATGTCAGCAAGGCTTCTGACACTGAGAGACCTCAATGCACTTCACAAAGGCCACAAATTCCTCTGACAATGTGGCGGCATTTACATTCCTTGGCCAAGATATGAGCTCCATTACAACACATGCCTGTGTCGCAGGGAGAAGTAGCACACAAAGGAGCAGGGAGGCAAAGGAAGGAAATTACTTTTTCAACGCAGCAGGCAGGTTTGGGGCTAGAGCCCAGACCTCTAGCCCAGATCTCTAATACCTGGCTTTCATCTCCGAAAGACTATTAACCCCTTTCTATTAGTGAGCAGAATGCAGGCACTGAGGATGCCCGCCACAAGCACACAGCAGGGCATTAGCACAGAAGTTAGGACTTCTGCTCTGAATTTTAAGTCACTGTTCCTAGAAACCAAGACAAATCGATCCTGGCACACACAGGAGAGAGCAGCTGTTAGTAGCCAGGACAGCTCTGATGAACAGTGTCCCTGGGAACCCATCTCACCAAAAGCTGCTCCAGTGGGAAAAGTGGTTTGCCTCCCGATGTCCTTGGCAAAATCAGGTATTGGGCACGCTCCCCGTCCCCATGAGCGCCAGGTTTGTGGGAGACATGTCATCGCCAGCAACTGTGCAACATCTTTCAACTCAGAGGACAGAAGACAGATTCCCTGAATTAGCAGAGTAGGATTAAGCCAAGTGGTAAATGGATTCCAGGACCGTTCCAGGATCTGTGCTGATGAGGGAAGCCAGTGCCAGGTAGTGAACCCAGAGCTCGTATAGAGAGGTTATCAATTCCCTCTTTTCTTCTAAACCTTAAATAGAACCCAAACATTGCTTGGGCCATGTCAGGAAGATAAGGTGAGTTTCTCCCATCCCTTGCACAGCCTGAAATAGAAGCTCCACTGCTCATTATCCTGAGCATCAGGCATAGGATGTTGACATTTAGCAGTAGGGAAAATTACCCAAACAACAAACCCTGTCTTTCTTCCCCGCTCCCTTCCCCTGGTCCCCTGGAAAATGTTCATAAAGTGAAGTGGAAAAAAACCAAACCAACAACAAAAAAAACCAACACCCAACCCCAACGACCAAAACCCAACCCTTCCAAGACTGTGGAAATAACATGTAGAGGAGAACTGTGAGTCAGGCTCTGCTAACTGCACAAGGGCCACCAGTCCTGAAAGCGGAGATGATTCACTAAGGCAGCGAGAACTAGAAGGTAGAAGAGACCAAAAAGAGGGTGGGGAAAGAAAGTTTTATCCAAGAAGTGGAGGAAATACAAAATGAAACAGTTCCGGGTGGCATGCACCTTTCTTTTCATCAAACAGCACTCAGCTGGAACGGACTCGGGATGATTCACTTGATAATGGCGAAATTACTCTCTTGGTGCTTTGTCCAGACTTTCTTTAAGAGGAAGATGGCAAAACAGCTGTAAGACCTCAATCCATCCCCAATCCCTGCTTCTCCCTCTCTGCCTCCCCTGCCCGAGATGCTCAGTGGAGCCTCCCCTCTCTGCTGCCTCTGCTTCCAACGCTCCTTTCCTGCACCCATTCCCTGGAACCGCAGCAGCAGTATTCTGTTTTCCCCATAAAAGATGCCTTCAAGGAGATGAGAAAAGCAGGACCTGCCCAGGAGCACGGCATGCCGTAGGGAGGCCCTCCTGGCTGCCGCTGGCACAGAAAGCACATTGTCACAGGAGATGGGGAGGAGGCTGGGGCTCAGACACCTGGGGAGGACTCTGCCTGCCAGAATGCTCTCCTGCTATCCCTCCCTCCATTCTTCCTCCTCAGCTGCCTCCCTCCTTTTACCTAGGAACCATAAAAATTCAATGACAAAAAACTTGCTCTGAAAAAAACCTAAAACCTAAAGAAAAAAGAAAAAGAAAAACAAAAACAAAAACAAAAAACCTCCCTCTCAAGCTCACAATGAGAGCTGTAAAACTTTTTCAGCTTGGAAAATTCTCCCGGTCAGTTTTTCCTACTGTTTAATCCCCGCTTTGAGTTACACTGAATGAGTAAACACATTTTATAAGGTTCTAATTCATACCTAACCCATACAGTTTATAGCTTAACATAGTAAAATATACACACACACACTTTTTATACACATATATATACACGCTCACACACACATGTACGAAACAGCTTTGGTCCCACTCCTGTGAGCCTCCCAGCAGCAGGTCTGATTGCTCCGACATGTGCTCTGCCGTGAAAGGAGCCTGGCGTGCTTAGGTGTGAGCTAGCTGGCCTGGGGAGCAGTTTCCGCTCCAAATTCCTGCAACCTCCTTTGTAATAAATAATTAGTCAGTCTCATTAAGGGAGCGGCGGGATCTACCGCTGTGTCCTCAGAGGGCTTAGGAACGCCACCACATGGCATCCCGGGGACAAGTTTTGCCTGCTCTCTGCACCTGGAGCAAAGCCCTGTGGCTGGAGGCGTGCAGAGCATCCTTCACCTTTACCCAGGCCATTTAGGCTGTGGACTGTGCTAACACCAAAGGGCCTCTGAACATCAGCCTCCCACCGCAGCTGTCTCTGAGGAGCAGTCTCCACCTCATGTCTTCATCCCCCAGAGGCAGAGCTGAACCATTCACCTGGTCAGACCCTGGCTGTACACTGAGTGTCTCTGCTTGTTCAGCCCTTAAGCCAGCGTGTGCAGGGGAGATGGGGTCCTTTTGACCTGTAGCTATCAGCTAATTGCACCCAGGGGTAACACCCTGCCTGGCACAAAGAGCTCGTGGACAACGGTGAGCCCAAACATCCCACGGGGAGGTCTCGCCATTTCTGGTGGGAGCCTGTGCAGCTCTGGGGTTCCTGAGCATCCTGAGCATCCTGAGCAGGGTGACTGGCTGTGCACATCAGACTGTGAAACTCAGAACAACATGCCCAGACTGCATAGGGGAACTTTTGAACATTTTGAGCTGCTTGACAATGGCTGCGTAACTTGGCTGTAACCTGCAGGCAGGAGATCTTTACTACTGTTGACTTAAAGAATTGCCTCTACCATTGCTCTGAAGAAGGCGGCTTCTCTTGAGCTTGTGTTCTTTGGGTTTTCCTGCACATTTCTCCCAGCAGCTTGCTATTAGGCTAAGTCAAGCATCTCACACTGTCCAATGCTTCTGTCAGAGAGAATAACCATAAGTGATTAAAGTGTAATTTCTGCAATACTTCTGCAAGACCACACCAAGAGACCTTTTCCTCCGAGGCAAGAGAAATGTAGACCCAGAGAGAACTGTGTCAGTGGCACGGCCCAGGTCTCTGCTTCTACATGCTGCAGCAGCTCTGCTGATGGGGGGCCAATGAATCAATCCATGCCAGCTGAGAGGCTGGCTCAAAATCCTCCTCAAAATCCCTGAGCATGAAGACAAGCAGGCACCAACAACACCCACAAAACATCCCAGACACTGGATTTTCTGGTTCTCCAGAAAAGCCTTTTCACAGCATCTGTTTGGCTCACAGGATCCGCTGCTCTGAACCTCATGTATTCCTTTGATGGGCTTTCCTATCCCAGAGGGCATCCAGTCAACCAGCAGGAAAACCAGCGACAATTCAGGTGCTGTCATTTCCTGACTCGGTGTCATACCTGCCATCATCTTGTTACTCCTTGTACCTGCTTGTTTACACCAGCCCAAACCTCTCTTCTATTCAGAAACCAAAGGAAAAACAGGAACAAATGCAACCCTGACCAAAAAGCCAGGACCACCTGGAAACCTGTGCTCCAGCAACGCGACTGCCTGGTGTTACTGTCCTCAAGTTTGCCTTCTCACCCTCTGCTGTCAGCACACCAAATCCCAAGCAAAATGAGTTGACCCTTTAAGTCTCATTTCTAAGTCAGGGTGCCTCTGCACCCTGTGTGTCCCCGAGTACACAGCTCACTTCCCAGATGGCCATTTGCTTCCAAGGACAATGCTCTGGGGCTCTGCTGGTGATGGTGGCCAAACTCAGGGGAGTAACGCTGCTACCATCCCTGCTTTTATTTCTCCTTATTCTCCTTATTTTTTCTATCTGTTGCTGCTGTCAAAACCAAGGCTTCAATTTTTCAAATGCAGAGATAGGCTTGAAGACTCAGACTATTCTGGGAGCTTTTCTGGCTACAAAGTCCTTCCACGGGTGCGGAAAAACACTCCAGGTGCTCAAGGTGAAATCACCAGCATAATTCTAGTCCATCCTGGCCAGTTAGCTTGTCACTTGATGGCAAAGACAAAAGCCATTGTTCAAGTGAGTGGTCTGAAGTTGCTTCCAGGCAAACAAAATGTAAGATGTGGGCTTCAGGCCCCACAATGCTATTTTCATTTTCCTCCTCCTCTGAGAAAATAAAATTAATGTTTATTTCCTGAAACTCTGCTCTGAGAAAGGGCAAAACTTTCCTCTGGGAGCCAGGTGGCTGGAAAGGGATGGCAGAGACAAATATTTGCTGAATTTGTCAATGAGCTCTTATTCCATTTTTTCTTATTAATATTTATTTAGACGTAATGTGAGGGGAAACCTGCTCAGACCACAGCAATGTGGGAGATTCTACTGCTATTTTCCTCATGCCAGCTTCTGGAGGGGAGGGAGAGAGAAGGAAAAACAGAGAAAAAGAGAGAGTGTCAGGGAGCTCACAGGCAATTAAGAGAGAGACACGGGCTTTTGTGTTGACTTAGCAGAAGACAGCATGACCTAAGAAGGCCAATGCATCTATTGACTATGTGCTGGGGCAAAGAAGTTGAACAGCTTGGTCATCTGTGCTGATATTCAAGGCACAGGTGTACCTTTGAGAGAGAAAATGATCTCATTATAGATCTATCTTTCTTTTGCAGTAAGGAATCATTAACGACACAGAGACAAGCAGAATAAACTGCAACTCCAGGTTTAGCAAATCGTGTGAGAGAGACGAACCTGATGTATTTCTTCAATGAGACAGTCTATTCCCCAGACATGAGAAGCGTGGTACCGTTTAATTTATCTGGGTATCAAGAGGCACTAGCCATGACACGACATGGGTAGTTATTAGGTAAGCTTGAAAAGATGGGAATTAACAGAAGAATTATGCAGCAGGTAAGGAGCTGAGTGATGGACACAGAAAACAGGCTCTGCTGAAAAGAGAGTGATGGCAACGGAGTTATAATGAGTGGAGTCCCTAAATGATCAGCCTTGTAATCAACCTTGTTTCTCTGTGGAAATATAGCAAGGATTTTACCACCAATGAAGTGGAATGTGTTATTAGTGCAAGAAAGATCAGAGTACCAGCCAAGAGAAATTAAAGATCTTGAGGACTACAGTAATACAAGTGTTATTAATTTTAATATTTAAAAATGCAAATTAACTTGAAGATGGACATCAAAGTAGTTCTTTTGTCACTGGGAAGCTCTGCACATAGAAACAGAAGAGGAGGAGAAACCTCTGGGCGCACCGGCTGCTCGCAATGCAAGCAGGTGTTGTCGCTATCCGGGAGCTGGGGGAAAGTCTTGGATCCATTCAACAAGGACCTTCCAGCTGAAATAAAGAACCAAATCCTTCGGTAGCAGAAAGATAAATGTCGTGGCCCAGTTCCTGCACCGCAGTTAGAGGATCACAAAATCTCCTGTCCCACCTCCTCTTCAAAGTGGGGCCGACTTCCCAGGCAGGTTGCTCAGGGCTTTATCCAGCCGGGTTCTGAAAATCTCCAAGGTCTCCTCCAGGAGTGCCAAGAGCTGGCAGCAGAAACCCCATCTTGACTGCGGTGGCCAAGAGGAAAACCTTGGGTGCATCTCCACAGGGCCCCAGAGCCTCAGCCCTGCTGGCTCCCCAAACCAGAGGCCCAGGGCCATACGTGTGTTCCCTGCGGCCCTCCACTGGACAGAGAGAGAATGCCACGCTGCTGTGTCACCTCTGGGGACAGCACATCCTAGAGGCGTCTCCTCTTTCAACCAGGGTAATGGTCTGTGCTCAGGGAATAGAGCAGCTGAACTTGAGCTCTGTTTTCGCTTTGTGTCTCGTGTAGCAACAGCTGGGGGACGTAGGTTTGCTTAAACCAGAGCCAGACGATTGGAAATAAAAACGATATTCATATATTAATTAACATCTGCTTACTTGTCTAATTACATGATACAATGTGCATGAGATTTTTGTTCCCTTCATATTTTATGCACTGAATGAAAACTAAACAAATGTTGCAAAAGCAACACTGCTAAAGNAAAAAAAAAAAAAAAAAAAAAAAGAAAAAGAAAACCAAAAAAAAACACTGCCCAAGTTTGCACTTACAACACTTACTGACACATCAGCTTAATTAGTATGTGAAGAAGGGCATGACCAAACCATGACGCTGAAGACTGCATTAAACTGGGTTTCCCTCTACACGTATTCTTAATAAGAAAAAGTCATAGTTCGTAAAATTGGGCAGCTCAGGCCCTCATTTAGCAAATTATTACTTATCCAATTTCAACAGCCACTTTCAATGAAAACTGGTCCAAAAAACTCAGTCAGCCTGTGACACACATCCCAAAGGAAAAGAGCTGATGTCACCCTGAGTGCAGAACACACTTGAGAGCATCTGACATTTTGTGCCACACTTTAGGGAGCAAAATACAGACGACAAGAGATGGGAAGGAAAGCCAGGTTAATTAGGAGGAGCCAGCACTCAGGTTGCCTGGTGGTAGCACGTTATCCTATGTGAGCGTGTGTGGCCGTCCCCATGCGGGTGACGAAACGTCTAGTGGCCACCAGGGAGGTGACACGGGACACTGTGCATCTGCAGAGCGACAGCCCTGGACTCACAGCCTTCTCCCAGCAATAACAATGGAGCGAGAGGATGCCCGTGGAAGCAGCCCCACAGGAAGCACAGCGTCGCTTCTGCACGCTCTGCTGAAAGGCCTATATGTTCAGCTGCACCGCCAAACCTGGGCCATTTGGGCTGAGATTTTCCACACTGGGTATCTGCCTCAGACTGAATTTTTGTTTGCTTGTTTTTGAAAGTTTCAGATAAAACAAGTCCAGGCAATTCCAAGAGGGCAGCTCAGAAAAAGTACAGTTCTCTGTATATTAAAAAAAAAAAAAAGTCAAAAACCCCAACAAACTTATAACTTTGGTTGCAAAGCCCCAATGTTGTTCAGAGCAGGAGAGCAGGGACTCAGCGTTTGGTAGAGTGGTCACTGCGTTAAAGGCTTTGTCACTCTTTTAGACTTCTATCCAAACTGGTGATGTTACAAGGCCCCTTCACTGCTCCATCTGCAGGCACTCCTCAGAAGTTCCTTGGCTTCTCCTGATTTCTCTGAGATGCCCCAGCCCCTCGCAGCTCCTGCTCAGGGACTGAAACACATTGCTCAGCACTTCCCAGAGGCAGAGGCACCCAGTGCCATTGATCATGACTGCAAGGGGGGCAGGGGGCTGTGCAGGGGCTGCAGGTGATGCTGGGAGGGCACTGCAGGACCAGCATAGGTGAATGCACAGAGCTATTTCACTGCGTGGAGCAGTGCCCAAACAGAAGGACTTCACCCACCTCCTGCTGAAACCATGGGGTAGGAGGCAAGGCTTATAATGGAAAGACAGAAGAAAACAATACAATCCAGCAACAAAGCTATATAGCTGCTTCTGGGCACATTGCAACCTATTCTGCCAAAACACGCCTGCTGCTTTGCTTGTTTCAGTGCACTGGTGGCGATTCCTAACACCCCGACATTAATGAACACAAAAGAGATTTCTGTAAAGGAAACCCGTGCAGCTCTACTGCCTGCTGCAGAGCTTTGGACATGAAAGGGACATGGTTAGTGGTGGGACTCGGTAGGACAGATTGATGGTTGGACTTGGTGACCTTGAAGGTCTTCTCCAGCCAAAATGATTCTATGACTGTGCAGAGAAGTTAATGAGTTAATGAGTCCAGGCCTCCTGCCACAGCCAAACTATCACTGAAACAACCAGTCTGACAGTCCGACTGTTCTACGGTATACCTGGCCAGGGAATCACAAGTGAAATATGGATGGGACTGAGCTTCAGGAAGAAGGGGCACGAGTTGCTATCCCAGGTCCACATTTCCATTCAAGCAGTTTTGACTACACTGGACAAAACTGCAGCCAGCACAACCCATCAGCACATCTCCCTCAGAGCCATGTGGGTACCAGTATGTGGCACCACGGGCTAAGTGCTGATGGCCTGGCTGTGGGCACCAACCAGGTTGGAAGGACAACACAACTACCGGTGCTTGAGCAACCATAGCTCCAGAGCTGGGTGCTTCAACTCTGCCTTCCCAGAATGGGAAGAACAGCAGTACCCTGGCCCAGAGATGTTTGGTGAGAAAATAATTCATAAAGCACTGTAAAATAATGATGGAATCACATCTCAGGTAGAGCAAGACATCACGTCTGTATGCTAGAACATCCCACTTCCCTCCACCAAAATCTTAATACCTTCTAGCACTGAGAGAGGCTGAAATCTCACTCCCTAAGTTGGGTTAGGACTTTTGGTAGATAGGAGCTTGTTTGCATTTCTACCTGCTCTGCAGTTCCATGGATGACCTCAGGCTTCAGGGCTACTACTGCGATCCCTCACCAGTAGCAGGAAACGTGTTGGGAGGAAGAACAGAGAGAAATCCTGGAACTTTGCTGTGACCAACATCCCCAAGGGGACAACTGTCATGTGAACCTCCCCAAGGATGGCGCAACTGGTTGCACGCCAGGGGGTTTGGGAAGGGGTGGTGGGAGCTGGCAGGACAGGCGGCTGCTCAGAGGAAACCACAGAGGACTGCCTTGAAGGATTCCATGCATACCTCCTAGATATGCCACAAAATCCCTGCCCGGCACTCAGGGTGGCGGCATGCAGTTGAAAAAAAAAAAAAAGAAGGGGAAGAAAGAAAAAAGGGAAAAACAAAACCCCAAACAACTGTTCATGGGACACACAGAGGGCTGTAAGCCCTGTGCTTTAACGAGATGCTGCAGGCATTGCTTCCTTGGAATTTGGGCTATGCTTGCGGTCCATGAGGAGACTTGCTGAAGCCTTTGGTTACATTAAGCAACATTACATGATAATGCTGCAGCACTTTCAGGCTGAGGGAGAAGGAAAACAAAACAGATGACTCTGGATGGAAAGGCATTGCTGTGAACCTGGGAGAGAGAAGAACATTCCTTTGGATACTTTTTTTGGCTGGTTGTGTCTTCCCCTTCCTGCCTCCCACCTCCCTCCTTTCCCCCTCTCTTTCTCTTGGGGAACTGGTGACAGCAAGTTGTTGTTGTTGTTTTGTTAATATTTCCATGTTAAATAGAAAGGAAGAGTGTGAAAGGCCATGCAAAGTGGTGGCAGCTAGACAGTGGAATCTGTAACAGAAGGGTGGAGCACAAGCACTGGAGAGGTGCCGGTTATTTATAGGGTATGAGAGAACACAAAAAATGTCTGGCCCCTTTAAGGCCCCTTAATCCAAACAACCAATGGAAAGAAAAAAAAAGGGCAAAAAAAAAAAAAAAAAAAAAAAAAAAGGAAAAAAAAAAAAAAAAAAAAAAGAAAGAGAAGGAAAAAAAAAAGAAAAAAGAAAAAAAGAGGAGAAAAGCATCTCTGCATCAGACATGGGAATATGGGCTAGAAATTCATTTTCCTCGGTCAACATTCGTTGAATAACCAGGGATCTTTGCATGCCAACCTGAGCAGATGAGCCTAGGAGATGCGCCTCACTCTCACTTGGGGATGCACAGGCTGGAGGGTTGTCCCTAAGGCATGACGTGCTCCTTCCCCTCTGCTCAGGGCTCAGTGGGAGCCCTGCGCCTGCCTGCAGGAAAAATGGGGCTAAGGGAAAGCAGAGAGCAGAGCAGAATGAATGAACGGCAGTGCAGCCAGCACAAACGACGAGATACTGAAAGAATTGTGGTTGTTTAGGCTAGAGAGGAGGAGACTGAAGATGTTATAACAGTCTTTAAAAATGTAATGAATTAGAGCAAAGAGAAAAGGAGGAAACTGCTCTCCAAGCCCACTGGACAAGAAGGAGGATTACATCACAGCAGAAGGAAGAACACAGCTTTCTCGTGGCAGGTATTTCAGCACAGGGAAGGCTGCTGGTCAGGGCTGGTGTAAGCAAGGTAACTCCGAGCTGTGCCTGGAAGATCAGCCTCCCAGCCCTCTCCTAGGGCTCCTGGTTGATGTCAGCCCAGCTGAGCAACGTCCTCCAGATCTTCCTGAAGAGTAAAGAGAGGGACTTGTGCGGAGAAGTGCCACACGAAGCCATGGCAGTTTTGCTCTCTAAACAAAACTCCTTTTTTTTCTTTCTTTCCAAAAGAAATGCATGAAGTTATGCCTATCTCCTCTAAGCAGACATAAGGGAATTGTGAAGAGGTCCTGGAGGACACTCAGCACATAGGTGATTTAGTGTACAACAAAGTGGGTAAGTCATCAACTTCAATGAACGCACACCTGGAACCAGAGAAACCGAACACAGACATTTCTTTGGATAGAAGGGGGTTAGTAAAGAGATTCAAGAGTTCGAGTGGATGACAGTGACACTAAATTCTCAGGTCTTTTCACAACCCCTGCTCTTATTCCCTAGGATCCTGTTGAACCCATGAGCCTTCATTAATAGGTTTCATTCTTCTCTGCCAGTATCAAATAACAAATGTCAGATCTCATATGGGAACCACCAACAACATAAAAACAAGATTTATATGGAAAGATGAAGTTCAAAGGAACAGTTACAGAACGCAGAAAGGTTTTGTTTGTACCCAGTCACACACAAATAAAATCAAGGTCAAAACACCCCTGTTCAGGACTGGGCTCACAATTGCCCGTGACCTTCTCCCGCCGTCACTGTGATTTGGAGTGCTGGACACTAGCTTCAAATTAATCTGCTTAAACTGAGGAAAATGTTTCCCTGATGTGTAAATAAGAAGAGGCTAAACATGCATTAGCTAATTCAAACTCTATGTTAATACTCCCTCTAGCTCTCCTTTCAACAAAGACAAGAGCTCCAGAGCTCTAGATCTGCTCACCTTCCAACCTTGCGAGAAAGATGACGTTACAACATCAAACTCCATGACAGCCAGTTGGTGATGGGTTAGTTTTTTTGGTGACCACAGAAAAGCCTAAAGCATCTCAGAACTAGAAAAATAGAGGCACGGAGAGGTAACAAGACCTGGCCACAGGAGGGAGAAGCATATCCTCCAGAGGCATAAATTTTTTTGATGGGAGGCTGGACCAGCACCAAGCGGAGCAGCAAGGACGAGGAGGGCTGAGCCTCTTCCTGCTGGTCCCAAGGCCAGCCCAGGAAACCCGCACCCCGGCTCTCCTCCTGCTCTGGACTTCAGCCACCAGCTCATCCTGCTTGGAGAATCTGTCAGCACACCTCAACCCTCGAAAACTGGGGCTCAAGCCAAGGCCCTCAAAAGCAAGCAAAGGAAGGATGGGAGATGGAGTCCAAAAGTGTCTTTCCGCTCTAAAGGTGAGCCCTTTGGAACAAGCTGGAGTCCCGTTGGCTCTGCCTAGGGATGGCCTGCCAGGGGCTGTTTGATATGTGGAGTGAATGAAAATGTTACCCCCACGCGATGATGTTCCAGCGCCTTTCAGCACCCACTTGCCTTTTCCTTTATCTTTTTCTGTTTTAAACACAGACTCTCAGGAAAGCAACTTAACAGATCAAGCTGCAAAGCAGAGACAGAATAGAATTGTCTTTTTTTTGGCTTCCAATACAAGAATGCAAAGCATTGTCTCTCTGGGAGGAGAATTAAGTATGGGCAAGTGTTTTGGCAAGAGAGCCACAGAGGAGAATGGAAGGCGAGGATGAGGCGGGGGAAGCAGAGGGGAGGGAGAGCTGGGGGTCAGATGGATGGTTTGGTCTTTTATAAATCTTGGATGGGGAAGAGGCACACAGATGGCTTTGTGTTTTAAAATTATTCTAATAAATCAAATCCATAATCATAATCAAAATGCCCTTGTCTCCCTCTTCCCCCTCTTCCATGTATCACAGCTGAGCAACGAGGCTGGAGCACGCGTCTGGAGAGGGAACGGCGAGAGCTCAGGACAGAAACCAGCTGCGGGGAGAGGGCGAGGGGCAGCATGCAAACAGGCGTGCAAATGGGTGTGCACATGTGACCACAGCTGAGCGCAGGACCCATCCCAAGCACCTTGTGACATCAGCATGAGAGTAAACACATGGCACGAGCACGATGGGAAAGGAGCATTGCTGTGCAGCAAGGGGTGAACCATGTTCAGGGCAAGGGTAGGCACATCCCTGCAGGAGCCCAGGGCCATTTCTAAGCAGGAATGCACAAACATGCGTAGGAAGAAGGTCTGAGCGTGAGAGCAAGCCTGCAACTATCCGCAAAGCGAGGAGCTGTGCCGATGGCGGGGGAAGGAATGGGAAAAGGCAAGGTCTCGTCTCTCCCAGGCGGGAGCGGACGTGCCGGGGAGGAATGCTGTGTCCCCGTTCCAGTGCTCGGCTTGGCTGCGAGGAAGGCGCAGCCTCTCCTCCTCCAGCAGGAGCCACTGGGCCTGGGCTGCGGGGGGAGCGGGGGCTCCCGCTGTCCGGGTTTTCCATTCGGAGCTCCACGTGGCACAAAATCCCATCAGCTCCCCTGCCAGAGGGAGCCAGGTGGAGAGAACAATAAAAAGCAGAAGGCGCGGGGCGGGGCGGGATGGTCCAGAGCGGATGCAGAGGATGGAATTAATCAGCTGTCCGGGAGGAATATTAGAGCTCTTCGGCTTGTCGTCAACGCCTTCTCCTCCTTCCCAAAGACAGACACAATGAGAGACCAAGGAACATTTCCTATTGTTACAGGGGATTTGTCCACAAGGTCCAGCCCCATGTGGAAGTCATTACCGGCTGGGAGTGGTAGGTATCTTGCACAGAACATGCAGCTAGATGAGATGGGGGAGGGCAATGGGGAAAAGTGGAGAGACCAGAGATGATGTGTCCCTGTCTGCTTGATTTAGGCATCTCGAGGGAGACTGTCACCATAGCAGCCTGGCTCCCAGTCCAGGGATGGCTGCGGGCTGAGGTACGAAGTGTTTTGCTTAATATCACCCCTTGGGCCGAGCCAAAGCCCTGAGCACTCCTACGAGAAGCCATCAAGGGTAGCTCCGCGCCAACGGGAACAGATCGTGAATTTCAGTGCTGCTACTGAACGGAGAAGGGAGGGACAGTTACGTCAAGGTTCTCTCTTCCCTGCCTCCAACCCTCCCTAGATAGAACAGAGAAGAGTGGCTGCAGCAACAGCTGTACGGAGCACGAGGTGAGGAGCTGAGCGCTGCCCACCTGCACGTCTTCCCGCTCCAGCAGAACTTGGCCTTCGAGATCATCTGTGGGAGAATGTAATTATCCGTGGGTGAGAGCCCAGGACTGAGTGATCAGAGGGAGTCGACACCTCCGTGCTCCCGCGGGAAGCAGATCCTTTTAGACACATGTTACATCTAAGCTTGGTCGTTTCACGCTAAATCATACTTAGAGTCAGCAGCATCTCAAGAAGTGGTGATGTCAATGCCCTCAGGACAGCCAGCGCTGCGCTCGGAGGAAGGGGGCACCTCGGAAATCAGTGGGAAATCGATGTGTAGGCAAAACGCAGCCTCCTGTGGGACAAAGCTGCCTCCCCAGGCCTCCCGAATTTACTCACGGCTTCCCCAGCCGTGGAGCAGCAGATAGAGTTGGTCATAACAATAATAATCCTATTAAGCCTAGCTCGGCCATCTGGCCTGACAGAAACCACGTAATGCATCGCAAAGAGAACCGAGAGAGCTAGGGGCCAGAAATGTTTCTCCCAAGGATCTCAAACCCCACTGAATGAGCAACTTTTAGGCTCCCAAGAAGGGGAGGTGCCACTGTTACCTGGCTGACATCTGAAGCACCCACACAACTCCTTTGAACACTTGCCTCTCTTGAATTAGGCTCTCCAAAACCACTCAACATACAAACACACAAGTGAGGAGCAATCTCAGCACTGAAAGTTGTTGCCTTCCACCCAACATTTTTTCTCTTTCACACAGTTGATTTTTGTCAGGTTTCCACCACTGAGGACAACTGCCTCCCTAGAGCCTCCTTTGCATCAGTGATTAAGCAGATTTCTCCAAGCCTCTGTTCCAGCCCAGCTCACAGCACACCACTTCTTGCCTGCATTGACTTCGGCGTGCACAGAAGTCTTCACAAAGTCAAGCCCACGCATGGTGATATGATGCTGAGCTGCTCTTTTTAATAAATAAACACTTAAAAATACTTGTTGTACTTCCATGGAAAACGAACGCTGGGAAGATCAGCATGCTCAGCTCATTTATCTCTAAGAAATTTCTTCTTAATTGAGCTGGGTGTCCCTCCCCACAGGACAGCACTCAGCTGGGCACTTTTACAAGTATGAACATTGCAGCTTTTTCTTGTAAATGGTGTGAATGTTCTCCTCTATTTATGTCCTACAAGAACTCATTTTTAACAATATTTCTGCATCATAGCACACAGCCTGATCCTGCAAAATCCCTGCATGGGCACAGCTTTGTGTATGCTTGAGATCTCCCTGGCTGCAATGAGCTATTCATCTGTAGCTTGCTGAAGAGTCTGAAGTTGTACTTATGTTTTATGTATGGGGAAAAATTATCACGTAGCAATAGGGTTCAAACAGGAGCCCCCAGATTCATCAGATGTCTGACTTGCTTGGTACACGCAGTCTAAAATGGAAACAGGGGATGGGAAACATAATAAGATGTAATAAAAATGTCCTTAAACATTTCAGGCTATTGAAAAAATCAGTTTGTAAGCTCTCTAACTTTTAAAATCATGAACATGTATTCTTACAAAGTTAGACTTAAAAGTAGCTCATATTTAATTTAAAACTGCATTGTTCCAATTATATCTACAAAATATACACAACATATACAAGCATAAAAGGTATTATTATGCTGTAAAATGTATATTTACATTATTTAAATTAAATTTAGAATTTAAGTCATACTAAGACTAAATGTACTTGTTTGCCATATGTCTGGGTAGGACACGCTATGCTCATTCCATTAGACCAAAGAAAATACAAATAAAAAATAGGTATTGAAGTTATGTAGCTGTTTTCTCTTTAAACCTTTTTTTTTTCCTTTGAAATTTTTAGGCAACTTTTCGAACATTTGCACACATTCCCTACTGCAGAACCAAAGACGTTATGAAAACTGGCACAGCCCCACGGGGACAGCGCATCGCCCCATCCGCGTGGCACAAACTGCAGAGGTGCCACCACCACTGGGATAGATGAAGGCAGCCCTGGAGCTGCTCTGGATGCTCCATGCTGCAACCTCAGCGTTTTGCACATGCATCTGCTATGAAACCGACAAGGCAATGGCCACCTGCGGGCCACCCCATCGCCCCACGCAAATACTGCTGGGACGCAGCCCATCCCCAGCCCTGCGTCTCTCCCACCTCCCTCCCTCGTGTTCCCCCTGCACACTGAGTTTTCCTCTCCGTTGCCTCTCTCTCTCTTTCACTCTCCTACCACAGCTGGTTAAAATTACGCTGGAATTTTGTTTTTCTGTCAAGTGAATTTGGACCTGGTAAATCCCTCCCAGCCATTCCAGTGGCCTCCCAGCGAACATCGAGGCTGCATGTAATATACATGATTTAAGAAAGGTGCTGCTGGAGCTATTTCCGAGCACGTTCTTGATAGAGGGCCCGGGGCAGCCAAAGGGGCTCCTGCAGCTAGCAGACATTCGGGGCCCACGAGAGACCACGGGGTTTTCACATGCAGAGCTGGTGGGGGCCGGAGGGGAGGGATGCAGGCATGTCGTGTCAGCTGGAGCGGCTCACCTTGCAAGGATGATGCACAAAACTACAGCAAAACAAAACAGCAACATCCCAGGCTTGGAGAAATCCCAGCACTTTTGTCTTGAGAGACCACAGGAGCAATCATGAAAACCCTCCAGTGAGCCAAGCCAACGGGGAGCTGTGGTACAGCAGGAGCAGGACACGTTCTTGGCTGACCCAGGGAAGCTAAGGTCTTTCAAAACCATATAATAATAAATCAAGGGTACTCGTGCGCATAGGCGCACACGTGCACCTGCGCACGTGCCGGGCACAAGAGCTTGGTTCCCTCTGTCCTCGGTGGTGCTGGAGCCGCCTTGGACCCAAAGCAGCAAAGTAAAGCACAGGAACCTCGCCTGGCATTTGGGTGTGCTGGTGCGACCCAGCTGCTCCCCTCCACCGCTTGGGTGGGGACCCAAAGGGTCTCCAAACCAGTGGCCCTCCCACCAGTGAAGGGCTTGGGCCACCCTCATTGATCTACAGCAGTTCCCAAAAGACCAGGATGTCATTATAAGCAGAACTGGTTGGCAATATTAGGTCAAAACCAGTTCTCCAGCAAAACAAACCCCTTCTGGTTAAAAATAACAGGTTTAGAAACAGGCATAGAGTTCAATGAAATTTTGGTTTGGGGGAAGCAAAGCAAGGCAATGCCTTTGATAGTGTTGAAACTGCACCATTACAACATCTTTGGAATGGAACAATGCAATTTTAGCCTTCAAAGTGATTTTTTTTCAAAGGCAAAATCACTAATCGTTAAAAATATTAGGTTTTTAAAAGGTCAGGAAGAGAAAAACTTCTCACTTTCGCACAACCAAGCCTCTAAATTAACCCTAAGTGGGTTTTACTGAGGGGCAGGGAGGGGAGATAAAAGGCTGTAAATGGGAGATTTTATTTAATGGACTATTTCAAATGATTACAGTAGGGAAAGAAGGGGAACAGTTCCTTTCTGTCATAATTAAATACGTGTATTTTGTATATACATACACATATATATGTACATACACATGCAGCTCTCTCCCCTTCAGGTGGCACATGCAGCCACTCCCCAGGTTTAACAAATTGCACTGGGCACACAGACATGGTCCCTGCCCTGGACGACAGTCCCCAAACAAACCAGGACAAACGAGGACCTAAGGGCGAAGCACCTCGCTTAACTCTCATAGCGGGTCAGCGGCAAATCTGCAACCAGGATTAGCTGTATGCACCACGCCAAGTGCGGGAAGGAAAAGGCATTTATAAGGTGATGAGTGAACAAAGAGCTGTCTGCGTTGGGCTGGGCTGGACGGGAGCATGAAAGAGAAGAGAGAGTCCGCATGTGTGTGTGCACATACACACACCATACCCACCTCCCGGGTGGGGATAGGAACCATCAGTGGATTTACCAAGAAGTGTAATGGAAAAAAAAAAAAAAATCAAAGACTGAATCTTGTTATTAGCCTGTATTTCTTCTCCCTGTCCCAAACACAGCAATAAAAATAGTAAATTAACTTTGAGATACTTTTTCCTCTTGGTTTAGCATAAGCTTCAGATGATATGAAAAGCTTTTATATATAATCTAGATTTATGGGTTTTTTTGTTTTGCAGCTGAAGTGTTGGGTTATGAAAGAAAAGGAAGTTGTGTTTTGGTCATAAATCGAAAACATGCAAATAGAAAATCGCGTAGATATTAATTTTGCAAACTTGATCCAAGCATTTGTGTATATATATATATGCACACACACCCTGAAGATACAAAATAAACTCCATGCTTATACATCACATTTCCACAATATATCTGTGCATACTTAGACAGAATCCACTTACTGACTTTTTCTGGTGTTTGAAAACCTGCCAGTAAAAAGCCAAAATGTCAGTAAACACGGTGGATGCCGTCACTGTTTTCTCTTTGCAGGTTGGTTTCCCTGGTGTACAAAGGTCAGCTCCAGCTCCAACAGAAATTATTACTGCCTATTTGACTCATAATAACATATCCAAATAATAGCCAACACATGCTGGATGCTTCACGGATGAATAATTCCTGTCCCAAAGAACTAGCAATTTAGGAAGTTTAGACGTAGAAAAACTGGGAGAAAAGCCTCTTTGCCCCAGTTGTGCAGAATGAGCAGCTCACCCAAGGCAGCACACGAAGCTGCTGCACAAATTGCCCCACGCTGGCCCCAGGGCATGGAGAACTACCCAGGGCTGGCTCATGGTGGCGCAAGATCTGCTAGAACCCAGCACACCACAGGATGCTCCAGCGTGAGGTGCAGCTTGGAGACACTGGGTGGGTGCAAACGATAGCGCAAGCTGTGCCTGGTGCAGGGTTAAGCTGTTCCTACATAGAGATCCTATGTACAGTTTTATATACATCCGATATACAATTTTTTCTCTATTCTGCATGTTATCAGAAAGTTTGAAATGTGCATTCCTGCTCTGCAGGACCTGCTGCCACAGAGCTGCCCCGTGTCCCCCTCCTGCACGTGCTGTGCGTGGCCCCGTGCTGTCCCTATAAGCCCGTCCTCAGCACTCGCTGGCCCTAGCCCTGACATGTAAATAATGACAGACCATTTCCATGGCTTTCCAGCCTATTACACTGCTCTTTGGACCTTGCCTCCGATCAGAACAGCAAACCTGCGTCCCTGCGTGACCCCCCTGGAGCAGCCAAAGCAAACCAACGTGCTATATTTGTTTTCTAAGCCCGGGCCAGGAACGATTCCCGTAAGGCTCAGCCTGGCTTAATGGAGCTGTGTCTGTGCTGTGCCTCTAAGCCTACATTTGGCAGCGGGGCCGCTGTTGCTCTCTGCCTGGCTCGGGTGGGACACAGCGGTGTTTGCTGAAGGTAACTCCGAGACGCAGAGAAGCAGCAGCAAACGGTGTTGGTGGGGAGGGGAGGAAGGGAAAAAAAAAAAAAAAAAAAAAAAGGGAGATGAAAGAAAACCAGGAGGAGGAGGGGCAGCCAGAGGGTGCTCCCGACCTTCCCAACATATCGCGGCTGTTCGGAGACAAAACTTGGCTGTACAGCAGGTTTCCAGAGAGGACAGATGGGGCTGCAGGCCGGCATGGGAGCCGGGAGCTCCTCACCCACCTGTGTCACGCTGTCATGCTCACCCTGCTGGCCTCTTGCTCAATCCCCGCATCAGCTGTGGTGTCGGCCTTGGCTGTGCCCAAATGGGGCTTGGTGGTGGCTGGGGTGCCACCAAGAGGAGCCCTGCTAGGTCAGAGTTCTGCTTTGGTCCCAGGGTTCCTTGTGCCCGCAGGGACACGCTGCTGCTGTGGCAAAGTGTGTCACCGCGGTGTGCCCAAGCATCACAGAGCCCTGCTGTATGTCCCTGCTGGCCCTTTCCCCGTAGGTCATGCTCTTCAGGTCTTGGCTACCTGCCCTCCTTCCAAAAGAACATCCTCAGACATCTAAAAATCACTTTCGGGTCCTTCTTCATGCAGCCAGCGTGCACACATCCTTTCCTACCCGTGGCCTTCAGCCACTCCAGAGACTGATGAAAGCAATCTTGCCCTGAGATAGACATGATCCTGAGCTTTTTTCTCCATCATAGAGCCCTGCTCCATGTTGGTGAAGCCCTTGCCACACTCCATGGGCGACTGCTTTAATGCAGGGGTCTTTGGTTTGCAGCTCAGAGAGTCCTGGGTACTACCAGAAAGCAAATCCTACTAATCGCATGAGTGCGACTGTCCTGCTACACCGGTGTCCGTATGCACAAACAGACACCTTGCCGTGCAGCCCTGGTGTGCCAGGAAGCACTCAGAAGTGAGTGGTGCCACTCGGGTGTGGGACAGGAAAACTTTTAGGAGGACAAGGACCGCATGGCTGTTGGACCCAGATCTTCTCCTGAGTGCTGAAACGGGTCCAGAGCAAAGGAGGAGAAAGAAGGAGAGACACTGAATCTACAAAGATTGTCTTGAGCCAGAGCAGAAGCTGAGCTTGCTCAAGGTTTGGATGTATTCGGCTTGGGAAAAGATTCAGCTCATTAGGAAGAGAATGGCCATGAAGTCTGGACCCAGAACTGAAGTGCTATTGAGTTTGTGCTGTTTGTATTTCAGGTTTTATTGGACACGTAGGTGGAGCTGTGCCCGTCCTCTGAGGAAGGCTCGTAAAGATGCTCCCATGGGGACCCTGAGCAGTGGGGCTTCCTGGGTACCCCCCCGCCCCCACCACACCTCAGCCCTGGGGAAGGAGACAGGCTTCAGGCTGTCCCTCTGGGACATGAGGATGTCCCATCACTGCCTCGTGGCCAGCAGTGCCCTGCATTCCCCAAACAAGTCACCTCCAAGCCTGGAACAGCTCATCAAGGCTGGCTATGAAGAGGAGGAGACGTTGCCAGGTGTGGGGGCTCCCTCAGAACGGCGCCCAGCAGGGAGGTGACAGTCACACCCTGGTGCAAAGGGCAAGTAGGCAACAGTTGAAGGAGCTCTGGTCAGCCCAACGTCTTCCCAGCCTATCTATAACATGGAAAATCAAAACAGCTTTTTCACTAGATCTGGACATCATCTGCCTTTCCTCTGGGTGAAGAGCATCCCAAGGGAATCTCTTCCTCCCAGTCTTCCTTGCTGTACTGAGGGCTGGTGGTGGGCAGAGGAGCTCCAGCAGCAGCCCCTGTGCTGCAGAACTGTTGCAGCCCTGCATCCCTCAGCAGCACGGGCAGGCAGGAGGAGGCAGCTAAACTTTTAATGCTAAATTTAAAGTGTTCCTACTCAAGCAAAACCTCTGCCACAACAACATGGACATTTTGGCAACAATCCCCAGTGCGGCACTAGGCAAGCAAAACTGGTGCTCCTGCCACCTACAGCCCCGTCGGTCCTCCTGTGGAGACAGGGCGGCGTGGCACCTCCTGCGATCCCTGCAGGATGCTGGGGTGCAGCCTCTGAACCCCAGACAGGGAGGAGCACAGACGGAGCCCCAGCTGCACCCACCCACTGCGTGCTGCTGCCACCGGGGCAGGAGGAAGAAAGGCGATGGTCCCGGAGCCGTTCAGCGCCTCACGGCAGCGAATGGCAGAGCTGGGGCTGCCTGAGTTCAGAGCGACCCAGACGGGGCCCCTGCCGCTTCCCGGCCAAGGCAGGACGCAGCAGCCCAGCTGCTCGGGCTTGGCTTCTCCTTGCATGGCAGCTGGGGGGAGAGCCAAGCGCGGGGAGAGACAGGGAGTGTGCATGGGGGGCTGCAAGCAGCCCCCTTCTGACCAGGTTAAAAATAATAAATGAAGGGCTAGTAATTAGAAGGTGAAATCAGGACATAAAAGCAGCAGAAATCTGTCTCAAAGGGTGCTTTTTCTTTTTTTTTAAATGTTTCACCAAGATTTTTGCTTTACCCCAGGGTGTCCTTTGCAAATCAGGCCTCACTGCGAAGGCTATTGGATACGACTCTGACGTCAGCAGGGAAAAGGTCCCCAGACTCTCATTAGAAAGGGGAAGAAAAAAAAAATCTTTTTTTTTTTTTTCTTTTCCCCTGACCAATTTAACCTTTTCAGAACAACAAACAGGCTGGTTGCAGGACAAATCCAAACAAGCAGAGCTGGGCGTGGGGCTGGGCTCAGCTCCACAGCTCAGCACTGCTCTGCCCACAGCGAGGGGTTTGCTTTTAACCTGTCAGTGCACGGGTGCAGTGCTGCCCTGCCTTGTCCCAGCACCCTGTCCCCAGTGCCAGACCTGCAACCCTGTGTGCTGAAAGGAGATGGATGACGCAAGGCTGCAGGGGGCACTCAGCCACCCTGAACGCCCCCGCAGACCTCCCACTCAATTTTGGAAGGTGTTTGGACATTTTGCAAGACCCTTGCAGAAAGGTGTCATACAGGAGTGCACATGGTTACTAGCAGCCAAGCGCGGTGGGAAGGGAGCAGCTCCTCACTGCAAAACAATAGCACTTAGAGCCCTAGGTTGACATTCTGGGGAACAGAGGTACACAAAAGGCCCTAAGGAGCCAGACTTGGTCAAGAAGAGTCCCAGCTGCAGAGATTATGCCCAAACCTCCAACAAATAACAAATTTAACTATCAAGATGATGCAGTAACCTCAAGAAAATGAGTTTTTCTGAATCAGAAAAAATAGGTTTGGTGGCGTGCAGGGCACGGGGCAGTGCTGGTAGAGCCTGGTCTGCCACGTGTGGGACAGGCAGCGACCCAAAGCCACCCATCGCTGGGTATTTGGGGCCTGCTTCCTAGCCATGGGTGGGCAGCCTGCAGCCAGAAAAACTGCTGAGAGTGACAGAGATGGGCAGAAGGGGCCAGGCTGCAGTCCCAGCTCTACCAGCCTTAGCTGGGCTGGGGCTCTGCTGGGGATGCTGCATGGCTCCCTCCATCCCTCCTTCACACCCTGCGTGCCCCTCTCCTCTTTCTGTCTCCCTTTTGCCCTCTTTCCCTTTGCTCTGAACCAGCTCCTGACCAACCACACGATGAGAAAACTACTTCCCACCTAACAGAGCAGGACTATGCCTTCAGATAACCCTAAAGCCACAGCACGCCTCTCCCATACACCCTCCTGCACTGCTCAAGGACCAGCTCCTTGGCTCTTACCACGCTACAGGGGCACGCAGCGCTTCCCCTTCCGCAGGTCCCAGCAGCACCCTGTCGCTGGATACCAGTTGCCCCAGCTCAGCCGCACTGGCGAGCGAGGACCGGAGCCTTGGCCAGGTCCCACCCCACTATGTCCCTCCCCACCCATCTACTGCAGGGAGGAGGGGGAGGAAGCCAAGGGGCCGCTGGCCCTGAGCCTGGCTGGGCTGCGTGGGGCGTGTGCGAGTGGGACTCCGTGCTTCTCCTCTCTGTTTTGCACTGCCCAGAGCACAGCCTTGCTGCGGTTTCCGTCCCCCCGACACCAGGTGCACAGAGCCCTGATGGACTGTGGGGACGTCTCTGTAGCAGGCAGATGGCAGCCCCTTTGCAATGGGGTTAGCACCTCCAGAGGCTGCATCCTGGCCCTCTTCTCAGCTGCCAACGCATGCAGGGGTCAGCAGCAGTGGGTAGGGAACTGATGCTGTTATTTGGGGGATTAGGATGCAGACCCCTCTGAGCAGCTCTCCCTGCCCCAGAGGGTTGGTGAGAAGGCATTAAAAGTCACCGAATCTCAGTAAAAGAGAAAACAACAGGAGGCTCCTGGCTCCCCCTGATCTCCAGCCCACACCTTTGAAAACATTCGTCTGGGGCCCTGCTAAGCCTGGCTCGCACATCACCTTGATTTTACCCCAGCGAGGCACACTGAGGGGCTTTGTGCTGCAAGGGGTAATCCTGGGGGGTGATAAAGATCTCCTCATCCCCATGGAAATCGAGCCATGTTCCTCACATACCTCCACTAATTCAATTTCACACAGTGTGAACAGACCTGCCAAGCCTTTATTATTCTTCCTTCTGCAGAAGTTCGCTGCAGAGAGGAGGGTGAGTGTTCCCCATGTGTTCCCTCTCCTGGTCCTGGTCCCTGCCACCAGCAGCCACGCTCCTCAGGCAGGTTTCCCATTGCTGTCCCTTCAAAACACTGGGCTGAGGATGGAGGGGAGGAGAAGTCTGAGGCAAAGATGTCATTCCTTAGCAATACCTGGGACAGGAGGTAGGAGATTTGGGGGTTCAGGGAATGCAAGGAAAAAAAGTGCTTGGGAACAATAAAACCGGGGCTAAAAGTCCTTGTGATGCTTTTGGTTTGAAATAGTGCCTGCAAGTTGATCTCTATCAGTAAAATCCTGATAGATCTATGAACAAACAAAGCACACCAAGGCACACAGGTGACCAGGTATTCAGACTGAGCTACTGACAAGGGCGGGCAAACCTCCTCAAGCTCCAATTCCTAGAGATGATAATGAGGAGGAAATCAGAAAATGAGTAAGTAAATACAGCAACTAGGTAAAAACACACAACAAGGAGATTCAATATGATTTACAATAATAGGGGAAAAAAATCAAAGTCTAACACAAAAACTACTGAAGGCATTTTTAATCTGATTACTTCCGTATTATTGAAGTTCTGACGTACTTTATACCTCCAAATGGCAGGTCCTGTGCTATGTACCTGCAATATTTACAATCTAGCCTGGCTGCTTTAAATGCAAGGTAACAAGTTCAGGCGACTTACCTCTCACAATCAATAGGTTGGGCTTTTTTCTTTCTCTTTGCCCTTTTTTTTCTAATTTTCTTCTAAGATTACCCACAAGTTTTCTATTAAACCTGAAATTACTCTTCTCTGTTCTCTACATCAGTTCCACACTGAAGCTATTTGTTTGGGATTAGTTATACTTACCCGGCCAGAGGGGTGCTGGGAGGATTACTTGGAGTTTGCAAAGGGCTCTGACGACGGAAAGCACTATCTAAATGCTAAGTGTTACGAAGGCAGATGAGCTATTTACCGATCCCAATTGGTAATACCCCCCACTCCAATTTGGGCTCAGAAATTGAAAGAGCAGAACTCTTTTTATGGAGAGACAAATAGTGGGAGAAGGCCAAGACAAGGTCAACAAATAAAAGAAATCCTAAAGCATCACTTAAGGTCAGGAAAGGGAGGGCTGACTTTATTCCTGCTGTGAGCAAGTGCCAATGCTGCTGCAGGACCAGGAGCACAGGTGGGCAGGAGCTGCACTGCAGGTGTCCTACAGCACAAAAATTATCCCAGTTCCTATCAGTTCCAAACATTTTCATCATTCCTGTTGCAACCTAACTGGCTTGTCTGGCAACAACATGAAGTCTGGCTCCTAAACAGAGAGACTGAGCTCCTCTTATTTACAAAAATGAGTTTTAGTGATGCAACGTGACATTCTGCTGTGCAATGGTATTTGGTCATTTCATCTTACAGCAGCACCTCAAGGGCTCCAGAGAGATCAGGGTCTTGTTGTGTGAGGTTTTGTGCACATACACACAAACAGACACCTCCTGCTTCAAATACTGTCATCACTGCTGCTGATGACAAAACACAACAAAACAACAACCGAAAAAAAAAACACAAATCAGCCCTTGTCTCCACAGTGTCACCATGACTGGGACTTGAACCCTGCAACCGTTTCTGCACACAGGCAGGAAAGACCAGAGGGAGAGGAGCACGGGGATGAGGCGAAAAGTGGTCTGTCTGTACAGAATGGGGAGGTTTTGGGGAGAGCCTCAGCCAAAACAATGAAGGGATGGGGACAGTGCAGGGATCCCTGTTGGGGATGGGGACAGCACAGGGATATCTGTTTACAAGCTATTAAATAGGTGACAAAAACTATGATTTAAAGTTGTGGGAAGAAACTCTGAGATAGTTTTGCTGTTGACCTCTTGACTAAGAAGCGACGCCAGATACTTTAGGGTTGAATATAGGCTGTGGGGTGGGATTCTTCAGCCTCCAAGGGGACACCATGCTGGGACAGCCTCACTGCACAGGGTGGTAAGAAGGCAGATAAAGAAACAGCACTTTCTTTTGTCCTTCATCTTCCTCTGTGCTGCTCCCATTGTGCTGGCATCTGTGACCAAGCTGGGTTAGGAGGTGGTAAAGCACCAACACCGGGCAGCAGACGCAGTTGTTGTTGTGCAGTTTTGCTGTTGGTCTGTTTGCCATTGCAGACAGAGAGCCTGACCTGCCTCAAAGGGAAATGGTCTTCAACAGAGCTGAGCACTTCCCAACAAGAGCCAAGGATCCAGCACAAAGCCTGGCTGCTTCCTGCATCCTGTTCCAGGGGTGAACCGTTCCACAGAACCTGCACCAAGGCTGCAGCTATGGAGCTGAGCAGTGAGATGGCAAAGATAAGCTGAGAGAAAAGCTGTCTGCAACGACGTGCACCTGCGCAGAGATGTGGAAAGCAATGCCCCAAGCGTGTTCTGCACTGATGTCCATTAGGGGGTTGGCACTGGGGACCCCAGGACACAGGGGTGCTGGGTCTGTGCATCTCTCCAAGTGTTCTAGACACAAGGAGGGAAGATCTGGGTTAGCAAGATGAACAACGGACTGCGTGACCAAAATCCGTTTATTTTTTCCCCCCCCTCTTTTTCACCATTTCCTTCTCCCACCAGGTGGTCCAAGAAAAGACACCACTTCCCCTAACAAGCCACGATCCACAAAGTACTACTACAAAGCAGAGCTGAGCAGGAAAAAAGAGCACACAAGTGCTGCTGATAGCATCCTCGCATGCACAGCCTCCGCCCCGCGGCTGGACACGAGCCCTGGGGATGGGAAACCCTCGGCCACTGCCAGCGGAAAGAGAGGAGACGGCGTCTTCAGCCCCCGCGCGGGACCCGGCTCCTCTGCGCTGCTCTCTTCCCCAGCCAAAGCTATTCCATGAATTTGACCTTTGCTTTTGTAATAGTTTGGGGGTGAGGAACATGGCATTTTTGATGTTTGTGGAAAAAAAACAAGTGGGGAAAAAATAAATATGTGAACACCCAACCTCAGACCACACCAGGCTGTGGAATGGTTGATATTCCCAGCAATGGGGGTGACACTTGGTGGCGGCCAGGCAGGACATTGCCAGGTGCCCATGCTGCAGACAGCACTCGGGGACACTTCCAGCTGCCAGGACCTCTGCTCTGCAGGTCATGGTGGCAGTGGGATGTGCTCACCTGGAAATGCTTCTGGACACACGCTCTGATCATTTACGGAGTGAATGGCTGGGTTTAGCCCTTATTTCCCTGTGGCAGAGCTGCAGCCCTGCCCGCCTGGCCTCATGCATGCCCCTTCATCCTGCTCTGCTCAGTTTCCCCTGGCTCGCACCAGGACGGAGCCGCCCCAACACACACCGTGCCTGGCCCCGCAGCATTTCACCCTGGCCCTACAGCACCAACAGACCCATGAAGCTGAACGGAGGCCTCCTGGGAAGTGCTCTCTTAATTATTCATGAATGAAGATGAGAATCTTAATTGGGAAAAGGAAATCTCTCTGGAGATCGGCTGCTCCAGCTTGTTTTTTTCCAATTGCTCCTAAGAGCAGAGGGAAAGGGTGAGCTCCCCTCTCCCTTCTGCAAGCTTTAAGATCACGCAGAACAGTGTTTGCGAGATAATTTGGTGGTCACAGAGGACTGGCTTTTATTCCTGAATTGAAAACTGGCTATTAAACATCATTTAAAGAGCAAAATAAAAATAAAACAGCAATTTCTTTTTTTATTCTCTCCCTGCTATCATCATTAACCTTCTTTCTGCATAATATCCCCTCTGCCAAGGATCTCCAACTGAGTAATAAAATTTTAGTACATAAACCTTATCAGTGCTCTGGAAGGGAGTATTCTTCCCATTTCAGACAGGGAAAGCAAGGCAGAAGGAACTGAAATGACCTGCTCAAAGTCACACTGAGCATTGTTAGCAGCCAGGAATAGATTCCACGAGCACGGAACCCCTGGGACGCAGCGCCCGCAGGTACGCAGCTCTTACAGGCCAATTAGCTTTTATGGAAACATTTAAGGAAACATTTCCTTTCACAGACTCTGCCTGCTAATTTACTCCCAAGCTTTGCCATCCACGAGTGACAGCATATTACTTGTCGGCTGTCGCGGTGCAGCTCAGAGAGGCTTTTCCCTTGCTTGAGACAAATGCATTTTCAGCAAGCAAAGACATCTGGAAATGCCAAGCACCCCACAACATACTGGTTCCAAAAGGGCTCGAGGAGGTTTTGCTGTGTGCCCATGGCTGCTAATTAAACCTGATTGCAGAGGCTTCGTCAGGACAGAGGGCTCTGCACATAGCCTGCTCACACTGCAGTGCTCGGAGCACGCTTTGCTTCCCAGCACGCTGCTCCGTCCAGGTCTGCTGTGCTCCTTGGGGCAGAGCCCAGCTTGCACCTCCATCCCCAGCGCTGCCATCCAGGTCCTGACTTTGCAGGAGCCAGGAGAGAAACACAGGCAGGGAAGAGGAGAAGGGCAGAAAGGATGGGAGCGAGCAAGAGAAGCACACCCTTGTTTGCTTTCCACCTCGCTCTGCTGAGAAACAGTTAATAGGTTGCAAGGTTTCCACCCTTCCAGGAGGGAGCCTTTTCCTCCCCTTTCGAGTGCCCCCTGCCTTCCTCCTCCAGTGCCTGGGAAGCTGTGACTGCTCTACACCGCTGACACCTCGGCTGCTCTGGAAACCCATGAACTGTTTGAGAAAGGTCAGCTGGCAGCCTCCAGCCCTGCTCTTGCCTCCCGCCCAGCCGGCCTTGGGCAGTGTAGGAGCCCCCTCTGTAGGCAAGACCCTCACTTACCAGCAGCCCCTGCTTCTCAACATGTTTTTTTTTTTTTTTGGTGACATTCCTTTTCAGCCACCCTAATTCAAGCCCCTCTACTGTGGAAAAAGCGGGATGGGGGCTCCGTGCTGGCTGGGGATTGGGCTCCTGCTCTGCCACTCATTAGGGGCTGGCCCCATTCCTGGCGATGTGATCTCGGGTAACGTGAACCCAGGCTGGGCATCCGGCAGGACGGCATATCTGCCATCGAAACAGCCCATTTCTTGCCAGCTTGCTGTTGGCAAAATAAAACAAGCACGCCTCTGTACAGCTCTGGGCTTCTAGGTCTAGAGCTGCCCTCTCGCCAGCCTGTCCAAAGCAGCCTCCTCCTTTTCTCCAGCCAGTTCTGAGCTCCCTGATGTGCGCAAGCACGCTGCTCATGCTGAAGGAAACCATCCACCCCCAGTTCCATCCTCACCCCTGCGCCTCTTTATCCCCACATTGTGCAACAGGCAGCTGAGACCCCCCCCCAGCACTGCCACAGCCCACAGCCCCCCCAAAGCACACAGCTCTGACCAAAGCGACCCTATTTGGTCCATTAGAATCACTGCAAAATCCCCCCAGGCACCCGCTGGGGCCAGCATTGAATTTAAGGGCAGACTGGAAGCAGCCGAGGTAAAATTCCTGCCTGGATGCAGACAAGCTCTCCCTCTTCAAAAAGACAAGACTTTCTAGGGGGTGGGAGGTGAGGAGCTGAGTCAAGGGCTTCTGGCAATTGTTATCAGCCACTACTCTCACAAAACAGTTTGACCACAGCTTTTAGGAAAATACATGAATTCGCCTGTGTTTACTGCACTCTGTCCCCACCACTTAGCGCCTCCTCCTTGGAGATGCTCAGCCTGTGCTCACTGCATCCTGTTTTGTACGGTCAGTCCTTCAGCACCTCTTCTGCTCAGGCATAACACCAAGTGCCTTTGCCAGCAGCACCATAAGGATTTGCTAACCCAGCATGAGAGTCCCCGTTTTGGGATGGCTTCTAGCTGGGACATCCACCAGCCCCTTTATGCAAAACCCCAAGACTTGGTATTGCTCATGCAGACCTGTGCCCCATGACAAAAGGGGAGAAAAGCTATGAAGCAAGACAATGAGGATCTACAGCCAATTTGTAGGCACCCTGAAATAACTTGATTTCTCTAGTGTCTCGGGAGAACTTCTGTCCAAGATGTAACATTACTCACTCTCATTTGGAGATGTTTCAGCATGCAACAAAAATATCTCAGGCTCAGTAATGAGGCAAGAAATCATGCTTACGTAGCTTAGCAAGTAACATCAGTCAACTTCTCTGTCCTTGTGGTGGAAGAAAAATGATTGGAGAATAAATTAATCCTAATAAATGTAGGGTTCTGATCAGGCATACATAAGCAGCCGTGCATCTGCAGGATGAGCAATTGATGAAGTCATTGCTTCAAAGGTGCCTTGATGCAATTAGTCACTTGTAAAACACGCAGCAGAGGAGAAAATCCCGCTCCTTTTGTTAAAGAGCATGAAAATGCTCCACATGTCAGGGTGATTTATGGGTTACAGCACAGCAAAATTAAAACACACCGCAATTAGGGTTGTTCTCTTGGTAACTGCAGAGATGAAAGGCAGAGGGGAGATGAGCAAAGGAACGGACAGGAGCCAGAAGGGCCAGAGGAAGGCAAGACACCAACACCGTGGTTCTGTGCTGGTGTTTTTAACAGTGATTATTTCCCCTTTGCAGAAACCGTTGCAGGGCGAAGCAGGCTTCACATGTAGAACCAGTGCCAGCAGATATGAATCAAGCCATTAATCACAAGCATGAGTATCTGTAATTAGGGCTGCTGGGAGTCACAGGAGCAAGAGTCAAAGGCTCTAACAGGATTATGGACAGAGCTGGACTGTTTTATGACTAATATCAGGAGATAAAGGGAAGCTATCACGTGCTTAGGGAGGTCACCTGATGGGCGCGGGGAGGAAGGAATCCCCCATCTCCAATCCCTACTCTGGTGTCCACTGCACCATCACCTCCTGGTGGGGTACCCCAAAAGGAGCACCCTTTCTGCAGGCACCACAGCTCCACAGTGCAGGATCAGCCCGCATCTAGGAGCCAGAGGGAGCTGGTGACCTGGGCACTCTGAGGCAGGGTCAGTGCAGCTTGGGTTGTTCCTGAGGAAGGCGGCAGCTGCTTGTGGCTGGAGGATGCAGGCAGATGCCGGGCAGCCAGCCCCAGCTAGGACAAGCAGAACACACCTTTGTGGCTTCCCACAGTGGACAGGACACTGAGGGGGAACTGTCCTCATGGTCACTGCACGTTGTCCCATGAGGGTACCCATGGGTGGCCCTCTCCCCATCCATGACCCTGGGCTGGGTGGCTGCCTGAGAGGGCTCTCAGATAGAAACTGGCACATATCTCCCCTGGCCTGAGCAGGCCCCAGGGCTTCTCAGTGCTTTAGGGCAGCTATTACTACTGCATGCCTTAGCCTTTAGTACAACAGGCACACTTGCCTGGGCTTGAACATGCTCCATCTACCAAAAAGGCATCAAGGTTGCCCTAGAGGAACTGGAAATTGAGATCTGAAAATAGCCTGAAGCCACGTGTGAGCTTCTACGGCTCAAGAAGAAAAAACACAGTTAGTATTAATGGTACATGAGTTTACACCACTTGCTCTTAACTGGCTCTTCTAGATCTAGGCTCCACAAACATTTTCTGGCCATTACTGCTAAGTGCCTCAATCTCCCAGGCTGCACAACAAAGCCAGTGAGATTTATCGATTTCTACAGATGCCACAGGATAGATGAAAGCCAAGTATGACCCGTGACCACGTGCAAGCCCTCCTCCCGCAGGACAGCCAAGATGCTAGCTGCTCTACACCCCTACATGCAGCGTCCTCATGAGCGTGCACACATGTGCGCGCACCCAGTGGGTGTGAATGCTCTTGTTGGTGAGATCGGTTCCGAGAGCAGCCCACCCAAGGTTGGCAAAACAGCCATAGAAGCAGGGCTCCTATGTAGGAAGAGGGTCCAACACCAGGATCCAAGGAGGTATTTCCTACCCCAGCATCACTGTTTTGTCAGGGTGAGTCATCAAACCACCAGGAAAAGCCTCGGGATTTTGCTTCAGTAGTCATGATCGGAAGCTTCCTTTATTAAATCAGTGACCATCCCCTATCTGCCATCTCCCTGTTAAGAAATGAGGGCTGGAAGCAGCGCTGCAGACAGGTGCCAGGAGCCAGGTCTGCGTCAGCAGCACTTGCGTCTGGGAGTGCTTGGGGCCACTCCCAGACCAGCCCGCAGGAGCAGGCATCACCCTGCACACCGAATGGTCTCGGCATGAACACAGTGCATTTCCCTTCTCCAGTACCTCTCAGGATGCTCCTCCTGTGCAGCACTCCTAACCAGTGTGACTCTGGAACACTGGCACTGATGGGACCAACATGGCATCCTTTGTCACACACCTCTCCCATGGGAGGGATGAAAGCACTCCCTGCTCTGAACGACCCCTCTGGGGTGTATCAAACCCCTCATCCCAACCAGCATGACGTGGGCTAACAAGGAGGAAGATCTCCCTCCATCCAAATGACACTGGCTCAGAGCACGAAGCTGTTTCTATCCCAGGGTTCCTCACAACATGATGCCCGCTTGAAAAATGATGTTTTTTCTTCTGCTAGCAAGCCACAGCAGCAGGTCATCCCTGCCCACCCCTCCCCTATGGCAAAGGGGAGGTCATGGTCCTGTTCTCTGGGAGAGCAGGATTATAAGGGTGGAAAGAGTTCAGAGGCAGCCGCTCCCAGCAAAGTCCAAGTCAACCTGATGCTGAGATAAGAATGCTCCTTGACCCCTCCGTGCAGCCCCATCAGTGGGAACCCAGCAGGGGAATGCTGTGGAATATCCACTCTATCCCTCATAAACCAAACTAGCCATAGCAGTATTTCCTATTTTGTCTCCATAACCTAATCTGACCCCCTCTGGGGTCTCCAGATTAATATCTGAGAAAGCTCACAAGTCCAATCACCCAATTACAGGGAGGAAAGGTTTATCCTATCTAAACAGCATGAAATGTAACATAGACCCAGCTGCCCCCTCCCTCCTGAGAGCCAGATCTCAATCCCTAGCAAGCTGAACAAACTGGGAAAGGGTCACAGGGGAGATGGGCAGGGTCTCTCCCTACTCCTGTATCACATGAAACCTGCAGGAGGAGCAGCTATTTTAATTGGCAAATCCCCTGACTCCAGGTTTAATCCTTCTCCATTTTTGTTCAACTTCCCTCATGCCAAAGCAACGTGGGGAATAGATGAAGCGCTCCACCTGGAGCCACGGCTCAACAAGAGCAGCCCACAGCATCCCGGTGAGCAGGGAGTTATGGCATGGTGCTCACTGGGAGATGCAGGGACAAAGGGCTGGCACCACCAGGTGCCACCTAGAACAGACCCACCCCCAGGGAGCAGTGTGGGTTGGAGCAGCCTTGGCAGTGGTGTGGCAGAGCAGAATCTCAGCTCCGTGACCGCAACATCCAAGCCAAGGCTGACTTAGCAACCTCACTGCTGGGACAGTCCCCAGAGTACTTCCTAACCTTCCAACAGGACAGGCTAGGCTGTCCCCAAGGCAGCCTTTGTGCCTCCTTGGATTCCTTTCCTACCCTTATTTCCGTCCAGAGAAGTGAGGAGGATGCTATCTAACTTTCCGGATTGTATTTCAGCCACCTGACAAAACTGAACATGCACACGGGAGACCTCAACAGCAGCCAGAGGACTGGAAAGCAGATTTGTCATCCAGTTCAGGATTTCATCTCAGGCTTTGGCTCACAGAGGGGAACAAGCAAAATCTCCAGGAAGATCCTAACCTGGCAGAGAACTCCAGTTTGGGTGTAATTCGGAGCCCATCCAAAGGGAAGACCCCTGTGCAGAACAGCAACACACCCAGCTTCCCTCCCAGAGCAGGGCCACGTTGCATCTACAAGTGCCTGCAGCCCAAATTTTCCACATCTCTCCAGGCTGCACTGCCAAATGCCAGCTCTGCAAACGCAGACTGAGCCTCCCTCCAAATTCCAGTCACAATTTATTGACTAGACAGGCTTTTCTAATCAATAAAGGCTCCTGCAAAAAGGTTCCACTGAAGCGCATTCATGTGCCACAATCAGTCCATGTCAGCACCCTCTCTTCTGATGTTTTCTGACAAGATGGATTTGTGGCCTTGACTTTCCCAGATCAGGAGAAACTTTATCCTAGGAGATCAAATCACAAACCAGTAAAAAATGCCATGGCTGGCCTCATGAACTGCTATTTAAGAAGTTCAGAGCCTTTCCTGCTAGAAGGGAGCCTCTACAGCTGTCCTTCACTTGGAGGCAGAGGTAGCTGCAAGCAGACAGCACAAAGCCCTTGGCAAATGCCGTGCTCTTCCAGTGTGACACACTCGTGGCACCACCCAGGCTGCTCTGCGGTCAGTGGGAGCCGCAGGCAGTTCCAGCTCTCCACCTATGGAGCGATTTGGGAGAAAGCAAAGATAGTGCCCAGTTCTGTCCAAAAGGTGTCTATGCCCAAAAGGGCAGATAAAAATAGAAGCCTGGAACAACCATATGGAAATGTGAATTAATGAAATATTTCAGCAACTGACTCAACTCTAATTGAGAGCTGAGAACCCTCCACCTCCCTTCTGCTTTCCAGGATACAAAAATGACACTGGTAGGTGGAAATAACTACAGCTGTCCCAGTAGGAGAGAAATCAGTGCTTCACAGAGAGAGTAATGGCCAAAATTAAGCCCTTGCTTGGTGTTATTACACAACGCATCCCAGGAAGCAGTTTCCAAAAACTTGACCTTCTCTTCAAAGGCTTCTTTTTGAATCAACTTTCCTGTTGCTAACAAGTGAAGTGGATGCAGAGCTCAAGTAAGGTCCTCTGGGAGTTGAAAACAGCTTTACCCATGTGCTAGTTACAGGGCAGGCAGCAGCAATGACAGTGTCCACACAGCAGCCTTGCCCAGGCTCCTGCACACAGGCGAAGCTTTGCTGCATTTCCTTCCCCAGTACATGAGCAAGGAGTTGCTGGAATCAGCCAAGCACCTGCCCACCCTGAAACCCACTGAGATCCACCACATGTCACCAAGGAACAAGCAGGCAGGGACAATTGAGTACTGAGTATGAGACTGGCAGTGGTGGATCTCCAGCTCCTGACCACCACCATCATATCTTTCTGTACTCCAGCGATGTTCAAAGATGGATTCAGAAAGGATCTTTGAACAAATCGAACACATAGATGCCCCCTGAAAGAAGAACCACTCTCCTGAAACCAGCAGTCTGTGGTTTCTGTTCCAAGCCTCACCTTGAGGCCCACCAGCTGCAGAGCCTGTGTCCCCTGGGTCAACTCAGAAACCAAAACATCAACTATAACCATGGCACCTACATCAATAGGAAGCTCTGCCTCCAGAGGACATTAGAGAGAGACAGCCAACATCCATGCTCAAGATCATCAGCATCTTTAACAACAGCTGGTTTGAACACCCAAGCCTTAACACCCAGCATGCTTCGTTGGCATCAGCCATTACTCTGGATGTTCGCATATCTACTGACCTCCAACTCCTACAGCTTTTTAAGTGCAGTGCCACCTCTTCGGTGCCCAGCCTGTTTGGAAGTCAGGACTCTAAAGGTTATTTTAAGGCACCAAACATGAGTATATCTTGGTTGTAAGGAGAGCACACTGGCTCCTTCCTGATAGGCAAGGATTTGTTCTGGCCAAGTAGGTTTTTCTGCTCTTCTTCCAGTCTGTAACTGGTTTTCACACGACTGGCAGCACAGCTTGCACACAAGAGGGGTGTGGAAGTGACAGTTGCCCTAGCTGTATCAATACAGGCCTAGCCACGTCAGAATGACGCTTCAAGAACCCAGCCAAACAGTTATAAATAAGACACTCTCGAGCCTCTATTTGGAGCACAATTTGCAAGTGTACAAAACACTAAACCGTCTGGTTTGACCTATTTCATTTTACAGACATGATATGGATTCAGAGACTCCTCTGCAGAACAGCAGTGCCAGCACAGTGATTTTAAATAACCACAGGTTATTTTAAAGCCACAGGTTTTAAATAACCATACCCCCAGCTTCTGTGGGTTGTTCCACCCAACTCCTCCTCTGACCCCCCGCTCCAGCTCACCTGGCTGCTCTCATCCACGTAGCCAGGCTGTGCTGGCATAGCAGAGCCTCTCTGCCACCCAAACAGCCAAAGTCCGCATTCTCCTGCTTTGAGGTGCATGCAAGCACCAACAGGCTCGTTCTGCAGCGTGCACTTCTGTTCCCCTCCTTTCCAGGACTACAAGCTGTTCTGGATGAAGGTTTCTTCTTGTAACTGCAATTGACACCCAGCAGAAGGGACCCAGGAGCAGCCAGGTTCCCTTTGTGTTGTGAGAAATTATAAATCTTGGGAGTCTCTGTTCAGACCACAGCTGTCCTTCTGGGATGTGGCATCTCATGACCAACAGCAGCAGCACTGCTGCATAAAAGCAAGTGAGTGGCATACTCTACTATGTGCTTTTTCACAACCAACACCCCACAATACCCCCAGAGTTAGTACCACTGAAAGGACAGATGTGATCATAGTGTAAGATTCTTCACGGAACAGGAGACACTGGGCTAGGACAGAAGCAGAGCCCTGTGAACCACCTTTTGTGACCTACTAGCAGCAACGCAGAGCAGCGTGTTGTGATGATGTCACACTGTCACCCTCAACTGTAGCGACAGCCACTTCATTCCTCTGCATTTTCTCTGCTGTACCCACTTTGGTATCAGAACACATGCAGGAGAAGTCTTCACATCCAAGGAATGTGACCGCTCAACACTGCGGGTCTAGTGCTGAGGTTAAATCTCTGCCCAGCTCGCAGAACCTCAGGCAAGTCGTTTTATTTACTTCCTGCATTTTCTTTCCCCTGCCAAACGCAAGAGAGCCCCTTGCTAACTCAAGTGGAATGCTTTGGGAGGAGGCATTTGGAGACATGGAGAAGGACGTTGAGAAAGGGACTGAAGAGCTCCCCCAGCATCACAGCAGCAGCACAGCCACCACCACCCCAAGAACAATGCTGGCCCCACGCTGTTCCCACCCATGCCCAAAGATTTCACCCTTTGCCATTCAGATGTATTTTGGGGCAGGACAGGCTGCATCTGCATGGAGTAGGAGTTGCACACTGACTAGAGGTGAGGAAGAAGAGGTGAGGAAGCGAACCCTCACCAGGCGTTGCCTCCACCAGCTGAGGCTTGCAGCAGAGGGGTTCAAGGTACAATAAGGGGAACACAGCGTGAGCACCCAGCTTCCAAGACCTAAAAGCAGGCCAGGCAGCCTTCTGGCCTTCTACCCACCCTGGCTGGGGGATGCAGCACTCCATGTGCAAGAACATCTTACTTGTGGGGCTCAGCTCTCACCAGGGACCTTTTAAGCAAGACCACCACAACAAGCACTGGTGACACCCCAGGTCCCTCACCTGAAACAGGCAGGGACACGGCCTGGCTACAGCAACCAGGACAGAGAAATAAAAAGCACTTTGCACGGCGGTCATGTTATCCCTTCGTCCCTCCCCCTCATCCCCTTTGGAGCTTCTTAACTTCAGAAACCTTCCTCCAGAGGAGTGTTGGAGTGACAGAAAACATTTTCCAAGCCTAATATCAGTTCCAGATGTTCACAGCCATTTCAGTTTGTACCTCACCCTGTAAAACACATTTCTCTCTCTCCCTCTCTCAAGCACAGCGCCTGCTTCAGCCATGACATAATGCGCTGGCGGGCTCGGCCGCGCACACACACGCGCTCGCGCCCTCTTCGAGAGCCTCATGTTCAAACAAAGAGCATCACTCAACTACAAAGCCGTCGCACACATGGAGTTATGAGTAATTTCCACAAGTTTTAATAAACAGTTTGGGATGTAATTGCTCTCTGTCTTCTCCGCTGGCTCCCGAGCGGAGAGCCTCTCTCTCGCCACGCTCTGGTGTTGAAAGCATGGTTTGTTTCACACACAAGTTCACCTCGGGAACTGCTCCTATTAGCATCAGCTGCTCCAAGGGCTGTGCATTTCCAAGCACCAGGAAGAAGCCTCTTTGAAAACCATGACCAGCCAGGGGCGGCTGACCCACACCAGCTCCTGGCCACTTCCGCCCCACTGTAGGAGCAGAGGATGCGCGTTGGACCAGCCTCCAAACTGACTCCTGACTTCACTCCAAGAGGAGAAAATATTTTCTGGCTCAAGGGAATGGCTTCATCCTCCAGTTCCAAAGCAAGGGGAGGCCAAGGAGTTTTGCAAGTATGACTCTTTTTGCAGGGGGCAGAAATGAGACAGAAGGCAGGGGCCACCAGGTATCATCCAGCTTGCCATGGAGCTGAAGAGCAGGTTGGCACAGCCCTAGCCACAGTCAACGATCACAGTAAGAAACAGCCACAACTGCAATAAAAAGAGACACACCCACAAACAACGCATGCTTAAACTCAAGAAATAGCAGGGATGAATGGCAGGATCCTGAAGAGCCTTCTCACCCCGCAGGATCTCCCAGCCCAGCACTGCCAATGCTCTGCAAACACCTGGGTATGCCTCCCAGCAATGGGAGAAACCTGCTGCTACCCACCAGCGGCCACAAGACCAGTGGGGAAGGAAGATCTGGCAACATGTGTCAAAACCCCTCAAAAATTCTTGCTCACCCACTTCCCAAGGCTTCCCCTTTCTGGGGTTAAATTTTTTTGATTTTTTTTTGGTGGATGCTGCTTAGATGGGATAGAGACATGCTACAGTGTGCAGTGTGAAGGGTGGATGACGGCAGCGAGGCAATACCCATGATGGGATTTTTGGCTCTGTGGTACCAAGTGAAGCCTTTGAGAGCTGTAGCAACCAGCATCTCTGTAAACCTATGCAAGGTACTCGCAAGAATCATGTCATCTGGTGTTAGAGGCCTGTAGGATAAGAAAGGAATGAAGGAAGGAGTGTTGTTTGATCATAAACAACAGAGAAAAACAAAGGAGAGTTTTAGGATCAGCTTCTCTTTAATTGTTAATGGGGTCATTGTGTCCTGAATGGTCCCCCAGAGTGGGGAGAGCAGCTCCTCACAATGAATTCAATTGCCTGTCAAACACATGGCAGTCATAAGAAAATAATAATAATAATCTGCGTTTCCTACTCTGGCTGCCAGGCAGAGAGCTCCAGCCACTTCAAAGAAGCAACTCCATGTCTCCTCGCTCTGGCCTCACCTGACCGATGTGTGAGGCAATCTGGAATCCCCATCCCAAAAACTGCACTTTGGTGGCTTGTTTTCTTTCTCTGTTACTGGAGTTTGCTCCTCCAGGATGAGGAACAAGCCTTCTTCCCTGCCAGGAAAGCAGAGGAACAGTCCCGTGGCCATGGCCACACCAGACAGCTCTGGAGGCGGATGCTGTCAAGAAGGTGCAGGAGGAAGCCCCACCTTTAAGCAAATGAGGTTTTTAACCACCCAACCTATCAGCCCCCTACAAACACTTGCTCCACCTGCAGGTGGAAACCTTCTCCTAGCACCCCCCCACACCCAGAGGTGGGTGGAATTTGGTACTGCCAGCACCTGGGGCCCTTTGCACAAAGGCTCTACATTCAGTCAACAACCAGCTGCCTCTGGCTGCTCACATGAACCACTTTAATGAGCTAAACCCAAAGGCCTTGAGCAAGAAGCAAGAGGAGTTTTGCCTGGATTTCTAAGCAGTGGCAGCATCACTCAAGGCCTCCAACGATATTTTCTGAAATAAATCATTGATGCACTCAAATTCAGCCTATCCTTCACATCCCTCCACCTCACCCACCAGCTCCCGAAGCATGGCTGAATCCCTGACAACACCCTCACAGGGCACAGAGTGCTCAGCACAGACCAGAGCTGGAAAACGAGCTGCAGCCCGGGGAAGTTTCAGGTTTCCCTGGAGAAGTTATGTGCTGCTTAAATGATCCCTCTAAATATTGCAGGCTTCAGACTGCTTTGCTATGTATGCAAGGTAATTCCAAGCGGCCTGCCAGCAGCTGGCATGCAATCCCCACTCACTGGGAGGGACCAGTGTAGCCCTTGAGCTGTTCAGGCTGACCTTCCCTCTGCACCCACCATTCTGAAGCACTTCAGGCTAATCAACCAGAGGGGCATTTCATTCAAAAACTCCGTATCACAGCACTCCTACCCACACAGGAGAAATCATTTCAATCCACTACACTGTGTTTTCATTTTTCCCCCTCCCCTCCTATACCCATCCCTGCAGAGGCCTTCCGAAACCCCTCCTGGAGGCTTCAACACCACCCTCAACACCTGCGCTCTTCTTCAGGGGAGCAGCAGCTTCAAGGACGCGAAGCAAGGCTCTGCACAGAACACACCGCTGTGCACCCTATAGAGCACACAGAACCACCCTGCAGCATCACTCACCTGTGTAGAGGTCCGTGTCCGTGTACTCATCCACCTTCTTGTGGTGCAGGACGTAGTCAGACACCTTGGTCCCAATAGCAGGCTGCACGTCCAGCCACTCCAGTGAGACCACAGTGCTGGAAGGCTCCACGCTGGGGGACAGCCGCAAGCTGGGCAGGGCAGAAACCAAAGAAAATATCAGCTCCCTTCCCAGGAGGAATCATTGCTAAAAGCAGCACAAGGCCTGGAATTGCTCACCTTCATACACAGGGATGCGCATACAGAGCACAAGAACAGGAACATGAGGGTAGGTGAGCACAAAAGAAGCTTTCAGCTAGGTACAGCCTACTGGGGTAGGTGTCCTCACCTCCCAGCTCCTGGCAGAGCTTAAGTCTTGTAACCCACACGTCCTATCTACAGGAGGCTTTTTCTCCTGGAAGAGCTGCCAGAGCTTAGCAGCTCCATGGGAAACTGAGGGCCAGCTGCCCAGGAGCAGAGAAATACACAGCTTCACCTCCAAGCAGCCCTGTGGGGTTGAGTCTACAGAAAGGGAGGGTCCAGGCTGCACTGCAATCAGCAAGCAGACCAGGGGCAGGTGTGGCTGAGAACTTACCCAGCTGCAAATGATCAAGCCTCTGATGGATGTGAGCAAAAGTAATAGCAGGGCAGCAAAGTCCTGCCTGGACCTTTGGTTGTATGGTTATGGGTGCAGGCAGAGCAGCTCTGGGCTGTATGAACACAAAAGTACTGCTCTGCGCTGGGGCAAACAGCAACACAACATGGGGCTAGAGTACAGCACCACACATATGAGTGTGTTTGTTGAACTCAGGATGGGAAATGAATCTCCTCTGAGGATATTGGCTCGCTAAGAAGGTGTTCTGCTCCTTGTGGATCTCTGGAGTCAGTCTTCCTGCTTTCTCAGCTAATTCCCCATCAGTTTGCTCCTGATTTGCTCTTGCTCTGACAAGCCACAATGAATTGCACTATAATTCCATTTCTTTCAGCATTTGAAATCCCCTTCTACGAGCCCTGCTAATCAGGTGATGAAAATCTGGAAGGAAACCTTCCAGGGCCACAGCGAGAGCCAGGATATCCTAAAGGCATTACTCAGGCAGCAAGGAGCCCTGGACTGCAGCCCTGGGCTCAGTGGTGCCGGGCAGGAGGTGTACCCGCATCTCAGAGGACAGAGACTGGGACCAGAGGCCGCGGGGGCTCGCGGGAATACGTACATGGGCTGCGGCAGGGGGCTGCAGTTCGGAAGCCCATTCTCATCGAAGGCGTTGAGGTCGCACCTGCACCAGTCTTCGATCACGTCACCTTTCCCCGAGCACCAGTATGAGCTCATCAGCGCACCCTTGAAAGCCTGCGTGAGAACAGGAAGCGTGAACGTGCGTGCTAAGGATGTGGGGAAACACGGCCAGGATCGGCCGTGCACTGCCGAGCGCTGTGCGCGCAGAGTCCAGGCTTTGGGAACTATTGCAACTGGCTCCGCGTGGCCCAGGGTGAGTCCCTTCACCTCCCTGGGCTTCAGTTCCCTCGTAACGGTGATTTGAGTTCACTAGTGGGTGCTGTGCAGAGATGTCTGCACAGTGTCCCACACTCGTGTCCTCTTGTGATGGAGGACCAGGCTACCCCAAGAAACGCAAGCAAGAGTCCCTGGGTGATACAAGATATCGTGTCTAGGGTACCTTTATGCTGCTCTTGCAGTGAAACTTTACCACATGTCCATCCCACAACTGTTTCTGACCCCATGTTTCTGATTCCAGGATATTTCTACAAATTCCACTCCCATCCCTCTCATCCCATGTTATTCATGCTCATGCTGCCCTCTTGCAAGCCAATTGGTCCTTGACTCCCTCACATAAGGAATATTCACAAGACCAAACTGCAGTATCTCAGGAAGAAATCCAGCCTGCAAAGTACCCATGGGTGCTCCGCAGCTGGAGGTCTTCCCTCTGCAGGCTGCCATCAGGACTGCTCCCATAGCATAAACTGGTCCCCCAATAACAGAACCCACCCGCTGCCATCCGGGGCTGAAGCACTTGCACTAAAACCCCCAGGTCTGACCCCACAAAGCCCAGGGCTCAGGATGAGGTCCCCATGGTCCAGGATGGGGCATCCCTTGACCCACATGCTGCTGTGGTTCACACCGGGTGCTTTTACAGAAGTTCCTCCTGCTCCCCTTTGCCTGTCTCATCAGCATCAAAGACAGCATCTCTCCCTGCACGCAAACACAGCCTCCGCTAGAATAACCGCATCGCCGCCCATTAAGCAAACCTCTCCGTAATGCTTTTAACCTTTTGGCACACACACTTCAGGCCTGCAGTGCCCTTGCAGACCCTCCCTCATGCCCAGGAGCCTCGACTCACCCCACACTGCACGGACACTATTATTCTGCCCATGCAACGCTGTGGGAGCCTCAGCCTGCGGATGCCTGGCCCTGGCGATACAGCCCGTGCCGCCAGGTCACACCCCAAAGATAAAACGTGGCCTTTGAGGGGACAGGGACAGCTCCAGTGGCTGTGGCATTTAGCAGAGAACTATAGGAAAAACGCCGTCGCAGGGACGTTTGTGAAAAGAGGAGGTATAAATAGAGCCTGACGTCAGGGCTGCTATTGTTTGGAGTTGCGTTGCTTTCCCCTAACACAGCAGCACCTTTAACAAGGCGCCTGCCTCTGCAATACTTCTGCTTCCAGACATTCACAGAACGGGGCTGGTCCAGAAGGGAAAAAAAAAAAAAAAAGGAAGGAAAAAATACTCAAAGAGAGAAAATGTGACCTTATTTTATTTTGTTCTTTGGAATGTAATTAAAGCACTGGGCTAGAAAGGGCATCTCAATGTAACGGGAGAGCATGGAAGACAGAAAGGAGTTTATCGGACACACAGATAAATGTGGATGTATGTCTGCACAGAGTGCTGGGTCTGCGCAGGACAGAAACAGAGAGGAGCACCAGGGCATTCCCAGTGCTCTCCCAGAGGCTGCAGAAGGCACTGAAGCCCCAAGCCACTCGGGTGTTACACTGTGGCACCTCTTGGCCGCCACCCTGTCCCCAGCCCCAGCATACTCCCTCCTTGGCTGCTAACCCTGCACAGCCCACAGGAAAGAAATCCCACTCACCCCATATCCGTGCCCTTTCACCAAATCCAACAGTCAGTGCTTTCCTTCTATTTTTTTTCATGCTAAGTGCAACGCTGGATGAGCAATCCCTTCCGCTGCGCCTGCCCAGCCTTACCCACGTTTTAATTAGATCCTGCAGGTACACGGCCGTCATCTGCCTTGTGTCAGCCTTCGTGCAAACGAGGTTAGCTGATCGATGCCTCCTTCAATTGCACTCATTAGGGCAGCGCGCCCACGTGCGGTAACAGGGTTACGGCGAGCTTCGCCAGCCCCGCTCCCGGCTGCGGCCTCCCATTTCCCGGCGTCTGCTACACAGACCTCGGCCCGGCCTCCCCCACTGCTCAGCAGGGTGCCAAGCCAAGAATATAAGGGATTTTCCTATGTAGACGGGCGGGGAAGCAGCAGAAGGAAACAGATGGGGGGAAATAGGTATGATCATGCAGAAGGAGCTGTCTTCCCAAGGCATGCTTGAGGATGCTCACCATTGCTTTAGGAGGCTCTGTGCTCTCCACAGGGACATCTGCCTGCCCTCAGGGATGATCACTGGTTCTGCAGACACTTCAGGCACAAACAGAGGGACCCAGTGAGCTTTGAAGACTGACCGTGGCCTTCCCAGCCTTGAGACCAAGTGCAGTTTATACCAAGCCCATGCTTCACAGAATCATTAAGGTTGGAAAAGGCCTCTGAGATCATGTGGTCCAACCGTCAACTCAACACCACCATGCCCACTGAAACATGTTCCTGACTGTCACATCCACACATTTCTTGAACACCTCCAGGGAAGGAAACTCCACCACCTCCCTGGGCAGTCTGTTCCAATGCCTGACTTCTCTTTCTGAGAAGAAATTTTTTCTAATATCCAAACCTGAATCCCCCCAGCACAGTCTGGGACCCCTTGTCCTATCATGGTTACCTGGGAAAAGAGGCTGACCCCCACCTTGCTACAACCTCTTTTCAGGGAGTTGTAGAGAGCAATAAGGCCTCCCCTGAGCCTTCTCTTC
>VXAV01006164.1:0-12083 GCA_013399715.1 Alectura lathami | reverse complement strand
GTAATTCCTTTCTATGGAAGTAAATAATCAGTAGAAGCAGAGGTTCCTATCTTAAAACATGATTAGAACACTTCTGTATGCAGTGAAGCCCATGAAAACACAAGCTTTGTTGTTTTTAAGGAGCTAAGTGTTCCAACTTAGGTGATTTTGTAGACTCGAATGTTCAATGCTGGGCTTTTCAGTCTTATTAAAGCTTTCTACCTCCTGCGTAGGCATGTGAAGAAAAATAATTATTCCTAAATAAGCAATGTCATGTTGATTTTAACCTGCTAAGTGTTAAGTTTCTGGAGAAAACAGGACAAAATATATGCAGACAGTTTTTACTTCTCAGAACAAGCCAGTGTTCTACTGGCAAAACAGGATAAAGATTACTTTAGACTTATTTTTCCATAATTGACTGTGTTAACTGAAATGAGCCCTCACTGATTAGCTGCTGAGCTAAGTGATGATGAAGCACTAAAATCTTGCATTACTAAAAGGTGTAATAACTTGGAGAATATTTCTCTAAATGCATATTTATTTTCTCATCTTTTGCTCAACGTGCTCCTATTTTGAAGTTAGCCTTCACAAAAGTCATAGCTAATAATTAAGGAAGTCCAGCTCATGGCTTATAGCCAGAGTTTGGCCTCCAAGGTGACTGTATTTGCCTCAGCCATGACACTTTCTGTGTGCTAGTCCTGAAAATGGGGGGTAAACAGAAACACCTGGCAGCTCACAAAGCACCAGTGCAATCACATCCCTCCACTGTATGCTGCCCATTGCCACTGATTTTATTTAATAGGTTTTTTTTTTTTTTTTTTTTTTCAATTGAATCAGAAAATTATTGTCCAGAATATGAACTTCTGGGTAGAAATTCTCCTCCTGGACTGAGCGGGCAGGAAGATTTGGTGGCAGTTGTAGGAGGCTAAGGAACAGAATGTAAGAAGATGTGAAGGAAAAAAGGACCTTAAATTGTAAAAAGCAAGGAAGAAGAAATGATTAGTCCAAATGCCTTCAGTATTGATGTCCCAGAAGAAGGAGTTGCAATTTTTTTTTGTTTTCAGAACTGCTAGAAAATTGGTTTATGATTTACTGAGCAAGAACACTGACTTTTATGAAAGGGTATTATTAATATTCAGGATGTTTCCTGACTGTTTCTCTTTTAAAGATACTACCTACTGTGCTGTTTTTCAATGTGACAACACAACTACAGAATGCAAAGAAAGTATGTATCCAACATGCAGCTGCAGAAAGGGTTACTCAAAGACAGAGTGGGATGTTCGTTCTTGTACAGGTAAGAACCTTGCTACTTTATCTGTCCCTTAAAGGGTGGCCTGGTCATCCTTTGTCTTGGTCGTTTGGAACTCTCAAATGTGCTGAGCTCTAAACGTCAGGGAATCTGTGTCTCACTAAGAGAACTGTAAAAACGCATTCTCGCATTTTTTTTTGAACACATCCATAATTCTATTCCAACAGAATAAATTACTAAAGCCTGAGAAAATGATCACTGAAATTAGAGAGTGTGTGACTCTATAAATGCTTTGTTAAGCTTGTGGTAAGAATTGAAATCTAAGTGGATAAAGAATGGAACAAGCTGAATCTTATATTCATAGCCTTCTCTGTTAGGATATATTTTGGGATAAAACTCCAGATGCTATCTGGATGCAGCTACGGGGATGCTGACAGAACTGGAAGTCTAATGATTCACCAGAACAATCTGTTAAAGCTATGTCCCTTATTGGTGGTTCTTGGATTGCATTAGCTGTGTTTAGACAGATTTTTGTTGAATGAATGATTTTTTAGGAACTAAAATTGTTGAGTTTTTATTTGTTTTTTTTTCTTTTGAATTTTTAAAGAGTATTCTGTTCATATTTTGGCAATCCTCTGGAGCCCTGAGGTGTACCCTATTTTCTTGTTATGAAAACTAAATAATTTTTCACACTACAGAAAAAGTCTAAAACATGTCTTTTTAAGAAAAACAACAACTATTGCAAACACTCATGGTGACATCCTGAAAGCGGGCTACAATAAAGACCAGCGAGATGCTGCCTGGTGTGGGCCTTTGGCTCCTAACCTATCTACATACCATCCAGCTTTAGATCATTTGCTTTATAGATCACCTGCTGTGAGGTCAAACTGCAGGATTATTGGGTTGTCTGTGTAAGGTGCAGCCTAGCTAGATTCCCATTCTGATCTATGAACCTGGATGTTTTGAACAAGGGCCATTTCCTTCTAATTTTGTACTTTCGTATTTCAGTTTCTGTTCTACACATATATAATCCTAAAAGGCCATTCTGGTGTTTTGAAGCACAGTAAATTTGTGCATGTTTGAACTGCAATTAAAAAAAATAGACGGTAGGGAGAGTGTGTGGAAGTTGTCCCAGGTTTTACAGTATGATTAGAAAATAGAAATACTGTCAAGATGGTATTCCACAGTGTTGGTTTATTTATTTATTTATTTATTTATTGCTATCTTCAATTCACTCTGGATTTTTCCCTCTGAAAATGTAGATTGCAGTAACTGTTCTGCACAAGACAACAAACGCTGTATGAGAGAAAATGGGGTTCCAAACTGCGTGTGTATGTCTAACTTTCAGATGGAGAATGAAAAATGTGTAAAGTGAGTACTCAGCTTTTTTCTGAATTCCTGGGTTCTAGATGAAGACAGGGAAGAAGAGCGCATAAAGCAGGGTCACCCTCAGTTGGAAGGAACAGCCTGCAGCTATGTGCATGAGAGAGGTGCCTGAGGTGGTTAGCAGATGGACAGATTGCCACGGTGTCACAAGTTACGGTGGTTTAGCTGCTTGCTGTCGGTGTGCTCTTGTAATACCCCAGAGGGAAGTCAAAGAGGCCTCAGGTCATCTGTGAGTCAGTGAAGAGGATAAACTACCTCACACTCCTTGTGTGGGGTACCCCCATAAATACAAACTATTCCCCAGAGTAACTGAGCCACAGGAATTGGTAAGCTGAGGAGTTCAGTAAGCAAATGAGCAGTAGTGCAAGAATTGCCTCAAAGTCCTGGAAAATTTCCCCTGGTACTAGTGGGAACTGTGTTCCTTGATAAGTTTCAAGCCTGAGTTATTTTGTCTTGGTTTTCCATCTGTGGGTACTGCTGTCAGCTCAGGATCAGAACAGAGCATTGTTGTTTGATGGTGAAGCTGAATAGTCACTGGTTGTGCCCTGCTCCCTCAGATAAGCAGAGGCACTCCCCAGATCTGTTAATTCAGCACTTCTTGTTGTTACTGATGCTATGTACAGGACAGAATCACTTCTTACCATAAAGCCAATATATTTTAAATTTAAGAAACTAGTATGGGAGGAAGATGAAGAGTTGCCTGTCCTTACAGACATTATATTGAGGCTTTTGATAAAAACAATACTTTTCAGCAGTGGGTTGCAATTCCAAGTGGCTCAGAGATGTAGGGCTTAGTTCTCTGGAGAAAGGAGTCCATTTAAACATTTTTCAGGATGAAAACCTGGAATGTTTAGTGCCCAGCTCATCAGTCATTCTGGAAATCTCAGACTGTTTTCCTCTAAAAATGAAATGAAAAAAATGATATTAAGACAGAATCAAAGAGGAAACCTGTGATGAGCGCACCTTGCAGAAATTTCTGATGAAATGTGGAAATATACTATTGTTTTGCAATCATCTGCTGAATGACATTACATTTCTTCTTCCCCCCCTTTTTTTTTTCTCTCATGTAGATGTCCAGTGGGCTACTCCGGAGAGAACTGCGAGAATAGTAAGTACAGCATGAAGAAATAACCAGTAATGGATCACCTGCCTGAGATAACAAAAATAGCAAGTAGTAGCTTTTAGGGATGTGATCATCCTATACTGATAGCAGGAACATTTTAGAAAAAGATGAGTGAAATTCCGCTGTCGCCTACAAGGATAAATGCTTGAATCTCATGCTTAGACAGATGACAGCATTTCCTCTGACATCTGCATTAAGCCCAATAGCTTTTAGTCAAACACAGGGTACTCAACAGAAAAGCATTTAGTTCTCATCTGATCGTATGCAATGCTGAACTCAGCACCACGAATAGATTAGTTTCTCCTGTAATTAATCGCTCCCTGCAATTAGTCACTCTAATAAAACATCAGTAAATTGCTCCCGTTTGAAATGTTCCTGCATTGCTGGTTCTTGTTTGTGCTTTAGCTTGCAAGCACTGCATTACATCTAGTATCCTTTACTGGTGAAAACATGATGGCCCCAACTGTGTCACCCCATAGCTGTAATTGTTTGGATAAGCGAACCAGACTGGCCTTCCAAAGCTTCTTCCATTTTCTGGGTCTGTTTAGCAGCTGTTCTCTACACCTTCTTCTGACTCTGCTGTTATGTAAATTAGGATATCCTTCATCCTTTCTAGTGTTTGCATGTGGCTAAAATCAGAACATCTGTTACAGTCAAAGGCAGATTGACAAACAAATATTTGTCGTTCTTCTCACAACTTCTGGGCTTTGTTTAAGCAATAAGTATATACTCATGCTGCCCTTTGGCAGATTCTCACACTGCTGCGTTCTTAAACTAGTACATGCTTAACATCCCTGCCTTTGCAGCTATTAGATCTTCAAGTCTTTCTTCTGTTTATGCCTAAAAATTTTGTAGACTGGCTAAAGATAGTTGTAGTGCAGCACAGAGTAGCTTGCCAGGTGTAAATGTCTGACAGGAAGGATGTTTTTAATCCCACAGAACATACATTTTCTGAGAAAGTTTTGGGAATCTTATTGCCTTTTTCATAAAGCAAATTAAAATACTAAATGTGTACAAAATCAGCACAGACATTGGGAATTTAAACACAGATCTGAGACCCTTTAATAATAAACTCCTTGAATAGACCAATCTTCTCCATATGACACTTGGTGTATATTGATGTAAACAGTTTGCTGAGCAGTAATCAAGGATACTTCACACATGTGTCTGGCATAACATTTTTCTGGGAAACTGTGCTCCCTGTTGTCTTGATACATGCCTCCACTATGATTAAATGTGCCAGACTGCTCTGCTGGTGATGGCACAGTTGGTGGTTTCATGTTGTGCATCTCCAGCGCACATTCTTTCTTAGCCACACAGAGGGTTGTACTAAGGGAGCATCAGGAACCTAAGAATGAATAATACCTTTTCCCCTTTCCTTTCCTTTCCTTTCCTTTCCTTTCCTTTCCTTTCCTTTCCTTTCCTTTCCTTTCCTTTCCTTTCCTTTCCTTTCCTTTCCTTTCCTTTCCTTTCCTTTTTCTGTAACAGCAGGAGGAGAGAGAGAACTCATTCTTCAATATTTGCCATGAGTTTTTAATTGCTGATTCTTTGTTTTTCCAGATAGAGAACTCGTCCTTATAATAGTGGGCACAGTGTTCGGAGCTGCCATCTTGAGTTTAGTGATAGCAGTCTCAGTTGTTTCAATAAGGTAAGAGTATTTCTGACAATTGAGTGGAAGCCGCATTGTTGCATGTTCCTAGAGAACTAAGCAGAAATTTAGACAGGGGCAGGGCTGAAAATGTGGTTGCATGCCTAGTTGGGCAGACAAATTCATTCGAGTTATGTAGCCATTAGTATTTTTCAGCTATGTGCTCTCCCCAGAATTATTTATTCTCTTGCTGTGAATCTGACCGTGAAATCTTCAGCCAAGGCTTTCGACAGCTGTACCTGACCCATCAGTCCTAGTGATACTGGCTGAGTACCAAGCTGCATTTGAACCTCCTCCCCTCGCTCTGTACAATAAACACAGAAACACTCAAGCACATCCCCTGCTTTTGCTTTCAGTGCTGCCTGGGTAAAGTTTCCCACAAGGCATAGGTCACGAGCAGGTGCACACACGGGTGCTGAGTGTGTGTGCGAGGCGCGGGCTTGTGATCACAGGCAATTCAAATGCATCATTTGAGTGTGAAGCTTTGGCTGCAGGCAGGAAGGCAACATTTGTAAACTGGAAGTAATGAATGTCTCATCTTCTCTGAATATGCAGTTAGAGCTAGTGGTGGCCAAGGAAATTCCTTCAGCTTAGGAACTAGCTGAAAGAGGACAAAGTTTCCCTCTGTCTCTCCTAGCAGCTTATCCCCATCTGTGATAAGAGATGCCAAGCTTTGCCCTCTGTCACTGATAACAAGGGGTTTTGCAATGTGTATGCTAGAAAAGTCCATTACATGTTTCAGAACAGGAGTGAGCATTCAAAATAAGCTGAGAGGACAATAGGAAGGCACTCATAGAGGTCTTTTAAAAACTCCTTTCTTCTTTTCTTTCCTCTAAAGAGCTAAACGCAGTCAAGATCCGGAGAAAAGAAGCTTGATAAAGCCAAGTAGTTCCAGCTCAAATACCTCTGAAGAGACCAGGATCTTCCCCAGAGTCCAGACCACTTCTGGCCACGCGAACCCAGGGTATCAGCCAAACAACCCGTACGAAATGAATTCCTCAAACAGAGGCCAGTTTTTGGAGAGGGATTATGATGATCTGGTAAGTGTTTCACACAGGCCTACGGGAACTATGTTCCTGAGCTCCGGTGTGGTGGGCTACTGACATTGCCAGAACTTCCTCTCTTGTCCATCCTCCCTAATACAAAGATCAGTACACATCTCATGAAGACCTTTTTAAAGCCCTACTGGTCATTCTTGAGTCACAGGAGGCATACATGGAAACCAAGGGCCGAAGCAACTGACTGGCAGCCCAGAAGTCTGCTGCATCATAGGACCTTTGTCTACAAGCACATCTGTCAGCACAGGTGCATGTGCAAGCATCACAGGCCATTGCAACCTGTACTTGTTTTAAGATAATTGTAGTATCAACTACAAGTTGATAGAAGTGCTGCAATGGTGCTTCCCAGTTGCAGCCTCATGCAAGATTCAGTCAATTTAAGCTGGCACAGCTACACAGAGGGTCAGCATCCTCCCCCTGCCCTGCCCTGCCCTGCCGCTGTCTCTCTGAGCTGCGTGGTTCACAGCAAGAGCCTCCGCAGTTGCTACAGCACCTCCAAGGGGTAAGGTGCAAGGTGCCATGAAAAAGCTGGCAGAGCTTTTGTGTTCCTGTAGCACAGTGGAGTCTGTTCAGCAGAGACCTATCGTTAGCTGCAAGGTATGCTCTGAAGTGCTGCCTGTTTCATCCTTGTTTTCTGTGGGGGAACTGTGAAGAGGGCAGGGGCTTAAGGAGGGTTGCACAGTGATATGAGTGATTTGCTGGGTGCTGCAGGTATCCAGTAAATAGGAAGCGCACTGTCTGTTCAAAACTCTCAAAACATTTTAGCTCCACCTTTGCAGTGCACCCTTATTTATTGAAAGCCATCTGTTTAATTGCAATACACATATGTTTTGCAGAATTGAGGCCTAAACCACAATAGAAGCAACACAGAGTCCTGATGTTTCAAAAAAAAGATCTTTTAAAAATAACTTTAAAAAGCTACCAACCAAAAAAAGAAAAGCATCTGTATAGTTAGTTGATCAGATTCACATGGATTTTGGCTTTTCCAACTTTCCAAATATGCCAATTTTTCACTGATGAAAATCTGTCTGTAAAATACATTTGGTTTTCCATGAGGGCTGATGTATCACTTAGTGAAAGGGCTACCATGTGCAGTGTGTTACATGCTGAACTATTCTGAGAAAGAAACTTGCTGACCAAGAGCAACTTTCTTTTTCTTTCCTTGTCCAAATTCTCTCTAGTACGAAATTTCGCGGAAGCCTGAGGGCTTTCGGCTGCAACGCAGGTAACTGAGCGGCCAGTGGTAGGAGGATGGACGACCACCGCAACAGTGCCTCAGACCAAAGAGTTTCACAGCCTCTTACCAGAGCAATTTCAGCAGCAGAGACAACAAAGCCTATATTATGAGATTCTCTGAAGATTTTCTAAATGAAGACCTCTACTGGAAGGAGAACGGGCAATAACTCTCTGAAACAAGGGAAAATAAAATAAAATTGAAGAAGAGGGTAGGGAGAAGAAGAGGACTTTTAAAAAGAACTAAAAGGGTCCTATAAACATCAGAGTCCTTTCAGGAGGCCAGTATATTAGCAAGAAAGCGTGTGTAGACAAGATACCAGGATTTTAGCCCGGCTGTGTTTCAGTTCTTCTGAAAGAAGGTCCATGCACTACGTGTGATGCTGGAAGACATCAGCTGCCAGAGCTTCGACTATGTTTGTGCTCACTTATTTCAGGTAGAGGCTGCTTGCATAGCCTTGGGGAGATCAAAGCAGTATCAAAATAATTCTTCATGAGAACCTAATGTTGTTCTCTTCACTCCATCAGATGTAGTTGTTTTCCCCTCCTCAGACCCCAAAATTTGCTGTCTGAAAGCATTCAGTTCAGATCTCTGCTGACACCTGTTGCATGAGACAACGGCACTGTCTGGCCCTTTATGCAGCCTTCCTTCCTGACACAACAACAAAACAGACAAACACTATTGTTCTCCATCTTGCACAAATACATTGATTTTACACTCTCAGCTGCTGTGGCAAGCATTAGCATTTCTTTTTTCCTCTTGCACTCTGTGAGTTTAGCTGGAATCATCTTAGGTCTTTATTCTTCATTGCTTAAATACTTTCAACAAATAATTCTGTAAAATATTCCACATTTTACCATATTTTACATGCATTATCTGTTGACTGGCATTGACATTTCTTTATATGTGTAGTATATGTGTCCAAAAATGTACATATATTTATAGCTTATGTCCATTAAAGCATAATTTAATCCTATATTATGTTTCATATTTTTTTATATATGCAAATTGACTTTTCCTATTAAACATTCTTGTTCCTCAGTAACAAGTCTTTCTTACTTTGCTGCCCAGTGGTGTTTGTTTACAAATCCAGAGAATATTTTGTGCTAAAACTTGTGCAGAGTTTAGATACAACTGTGCCCAGACCTGCACAAGCTCATCTTTCACTCAGAGATTCCAATAAGAAGTGTTATTAAATCTGAGTGAAGTTAAAATTTATGCTGTTACAGGGCTGGCACCAATTTTCTGTGATTGCTTTCAGTGGGAACTGGGTAGTTAGTGCAAGCTGGCCACGCTGCTCTCCGCAGTGGCAGCCTTGTGTGTAGCGGTCTGTTAATGTCACTGCTGATGAAAGAAGCACCTTTCAGCTCCAGTGACAGATCTGGGGCAGTGGTAAGAACACCGTATGTGGTTGTAAAGGTTGCCAAGATGTGCTTGCAGACATGATGTTCCAATGCTCTGTGACAAAAATCAGCTCTCCCTCACTAGTTCTGAGGTTGGAAACTGGGAACTGAACAGCCTTGATCTTTCTCACGTGGCTTCTCCTGAAGAAGACAGACACTGCTTTCTCCAAAATGACTACAGTGACCTGTAGTTTACAAGTAGTCCGCTGAGAAAAGGGGCAAGATCCTCTCTGTTGTTTTCCTGGGTTTTCACAGTTAACTGGCAGAATTCTCCTCTTCCAGGTGACTCCTGTCACCTTTACTGCTGCCACCTGGCTGCAGGTGTCTGCAGGAGGCCACTTTCAGGTGCCACTGGCTGTGTGCATCTCAACATGCACAATGCGGCTTTCACTCCGTGCTTGTAGGATTTAGCTGTTTATGGTACGTTATTCAAAGGATGGTAGAGATTTGGTCTTATTTTCTTGATTTTTCCTCTATGATTTTTCCTGATTTTTCAGCAGCAGGAATAGATTGTGCTGTCAGCAAAACACTCCAGGGGGCTTGCAAGGGGGTGATAAATGACAAACAAATGGAATGCAGGGAGAGCAAATGGCAAAAAGTCATTAAGCTCAGCATAGACTTCGATTTTGTTCAGTTGACTTCTTTTGCTTGGACACCCTCTCCTCACCTTCAGTAAGGCAGACTGAAACTTAGGGTTAGGTCAAGCCTAATACACAGATTTACTTACATCAAGAGTAACATCATGGTCTTTCACTGAGGTAAATTTCCCATTTCCACCGCTCAGTGCAGAGGGTCCCTTAAAACACCTGTGAGAGTATTCTGCTGCAGAGCTACCTGAAAGGGCTCTTAAGTGTTATCTCTTACCCTATTGCAAATCAACATGGGCTTGAAATACAACTGGAAATTCAACAATAAACAGAACTTTAATGCAGTAAAACTTTATTGAGGGAGAGATATGTAGACATTCAGTGTCATTGATGATAAAAGTAGCAAAATTGCCAGGTCTTTGTGTCATTTACCTACAGAGGAATTCTTATTGCTCTAGTTCAAAGCTAGTTTCCGCAGCTGCAGCCAGTTCCCATTTAGCTTGTGCTGGGGAGGGACCATCAGACACTACTGTAAACTTACTGCTCTTTAGCATTTCAAAGGCTGCTACAGCTATTTTATCTAGATTGAAATTCTGTACCGAAACTGCAGACTCTCAGATATTTCACTTCTCTTTGGCAATTACCAAAGTGTAATTCTACTGGGAAATGTGATCATGGGAAATAGCCCTTTGTGGACTGCTGCCTGCCACACTTGTTGCTCCTGCTGCCCTTCCTTCAAACCCAGCCAGGCACTGGACACGGAGTCCTGAGCAGCACTCACCCTGCAGCACAAGGGGGTGTGCTGTGGGCAGGGCAAAGCCTCCAGCGAGCTGCCACAGTTCTTCTGGGGTCCTCGGATCTCCTATCCTCCTGCTTGCATGGGATATGGGGTGTCCTGTGTTGTCACCTCAAGTCTGTCACCTGCTTTTGTCCTAGACCCAGAGTGCCACTGGAAGGATTTCTTGGCACATCTGCACAGTGTGCTAAATAGAGCTAAAGGAGTCGAGGACAGGTGTTTGATGGTTATAGCACATGCTTGTACGGAGGTATTGGGATTGCTTATGTCATGTGCTGTGCTGAATTTATTGGAGACACTTGGGCGTATTTAAGTGATGCAGGCTAGTCAAGGAGGGGCACAGCGCTGTGCACAGCTGTGGGCTGAGAGCCTGAGCCTGGGCAGCTGCCTTAGAGGAGCTGTCACAGTGTAATGTGGTGGGATGGGGGTAAGGGCAGGCTGGACTACTTGAGGCTGGAACCAGGCTCAAAAATGAGCCATGAGACCCCTTGTCCAAGCAGTCCCCAGCATCCAGATTTGCATGTGAAAGGCAGCTCTTTTCAGACCTGCAAGCAGGAAGCATTTTTCTATCTGTCTGCAGATGAAAAAAACCCTTGTTCCCTTTATGAGGCTGGTTTTATGTAGATCCTACGCGTGATGATCCAGGCTGCAGTCACTAGCTGATAAGAGTGAGCAATGAAGGTAAGGTGGTATCCCAAAACACTCATTTTTCACTCATCTACTTCCTTTGACTTTAATGGTTTGTTGTTTTGTGAATGAACTCTAGCACTCCTTCCAACAGAAGGAACAAGTGACATTTTTTTTTAGCCTTTATTTCCTGTTCTCTGTGACCTGCTGTGCCTTATGGGCTTCCCAGTTCTTAGAACACTCTGGACCACTGCTTCTAGTGCTTTGTTTGGTTTGTTGTTGTTTTTCTGACTAATTGCTGCAAAAATTCTACATGTTCAGCTTACACTGCCAAAACCTGAGCAAAGTCAACTAATTCCTCCAAGGAATCCTTATTAGGCAGAGCTGCTCCATTTAACAACACTGGACACAAGGCTAAAAAAAGAATCCACTAAAAAAAGAACCCACCAAGCGCCTTGTGAAGGATGCTCTAACTGCTGGTAAAAGGCTCTATAAATACATCAAAGCCACAGTGCCAAGTAAGAAATAAGTGGGAATGCTGATGACAAGGGCATAAAAGGGGCAGGCGGGATGAGGAAGCTGTAGCAGAGGAGCTCTGCAATGTCTTTACAGCTGTTCTTGCTGCTGGAACTGCTGGGAACTTCCTGTGCCCCTCTTTGCAGCAGGTTGGCTGGAGGAGCCAGATCAGCCAGCCTGAAGCGAATAGGTAACGGAGCAGAGAGATATGAGGGGTAAAGGAATGTCACTCAAGTAAATGAGTAACAGGAGGTATGAGGTCAAATAGATACGGTGGCTGTTAATAAGTGACCTGGACCCAGTGATGTTTCACCCAGAGGAAGGGTGCAGCCAGCAGCACAGCGACATTGCAGCTGATGCTGAGTCGTCGGTGACAGGTTCTGACGGCACTGACATGGTATGGCAGCCAAAGAGCTTCCAGATCTAGGGGTACTCAAAGCTACAGGAAATCTGAGCAAAGCAGACAGGAAAAAAAAA
>VXAV01006163.1:0-75213 GCA_013399715.1 Alectura lathami | reverse complement strand
AAAAAAAAAAAAAAAAAAAAAAAAGGACAGAAAATAACTTTATCCCACAGTGCTTTGGAATGACAACACTGAGGAGGGTCTGGCGAGCCCCAGCCATAAAGGAGAGTGGCGAAGGATTTTGGCTGAACCTGCCGCCGAGCAGCGAGCACGTTTCCCAGGCTGCCTCGAGCAGCCCTGCCGCTCCGCACAAAGCCACGGCCAGCTGCACACGGCCAGCGCCGCGCTTCGGGGCTAGCCTGCAGCATCTGCCGCTTTGTCTCCCTAGTCGTTGTAGCCCCGGAACAAAAAAAAAAAAAAAGGGGGGGGGGGGAAAAGAAGGGAAAANGGAGAAAAGTGACTCCAGCAGCCAAATGCAAATAAGCCCTGAAGAGCCCTCTCATGTGTGATCAGCAAGTGACAGGCAAATCACATTCAAATTCCTTACTGCAGAGCCAACACATCTGTTGTTTAGGTTTAGGAGACCAGAACAGTACGATTAAGTGGCAAACAGGCGTGGGGAAGTGATGGCGGGTCAGCTTCTCGTTGGCCTAGTTGTGGCTCTGCTCTGTGGCTGGAGGTACGCTTCAGCTCTCAGGCTTTGCAGGGTGCAGAGAGGTAGACTGAGACCACGAGCTCCCCAAGGATGACAGCGGGTTTCTGAACTGGTCCTTGTGTGATTTGGGTGCGCTTGCTGATAACCTTACCCTACGTGAGAGTAGATGGAGGAGCAACAGGGATGAATTCTGGAGTTCATTGCTGCTGCTTCTGGTGTCTCTTTTCTGTACACCTGGACATCTGTGCTGCTTAGATCATGTGTTTCCCCACGTGGTGGTACTTTTATTTCCATGGTTGGGCTTTAAGGTCCCTTCCAGCCCAAGCTGTTCTGTGGTTCTGTGATCCTGTGACTTTAGCTGTTAATAACATCCATTAGACAGTGGCCTTCTGGCAGTGACCTTGGCTCTGAACTGCACTCCGCTGAAGCAATCCGGCTGTGATCATGCCCTCCATAGCAAAGGGGATCTCTGTGCCTCACTCCAGCCTCCCTCACCTCGAGCAGGTATCCTGAAGGCTGCTGCCTGCCCTGCCCATGAAGGAGCACAGCCCTGCTCTGGATCAGGCCCTAAGGGGCTCATTTGTCTCTCACCCTCATCCAGACCAGCATAAGGATGCAGGAATCAGCAGCCTCCAGCACCGAGACTCTGGTTAACAAATGGCTTCCTCTCGGTGCTTCAAACCCTTAAAAGATGAGTGTTGAAATCAGGGATGGAGAGAGACCGTGAAAGGCAGAGGTGGAAGGACTGGATGTCAGCCCGCTGCTTCCATCCCGGCCCCACAGCTCGGTGCGGGCACCTCAAGGAGATGCCGGCGGGGCATCCAGGGGCTGCCCTGCGCCGAGACCGTGGGGCCAGAGGTATGTGGGGAATGCGAATGGCATGCTTGAGTGGACAGCTTCAGAGTGAGGCTCGGGGATGGCTCTTGCTGCCATCTGTTGTGAGCCCCGCAGGCCCATGGCAACCGCGTCTCAGGAATGGGGCTGCTTTTTTTTTTTTTTTTTCTTTCCATAAAGAAATTCTTTCTAGCCCTCTTCTGCACTCCTGCATTTGCAGACTCATGAATAAGCGGGAATGGGGCTGGGATTCCTGCTATGGAGCAATGCATGTTAAAGGAGAAAAGGGGCTTACAGAGCTCTGCTTGTATTTGGTCTGGGGAAGCATTTTTCTTTTTGGAGCCGTGATGTTCCAGGAACATGAGCCGTTGTCTGTTATTTAATGCTAATTGCCAAAATCTCATTTTGTTCAAATCAATAGCAAGGCTGTATTTGCCATGAAGTATTTTCGGTAAAGTCTCCAGCAGATGTCCAGCCAGGCATTTGGCCTTCTTGGTAAAACAGAGAGACCTCTTCTACCTTATTATTACAGATGCCAGGGTTACAGCTGGCATAAATAAGCCCAACTTATTGATTTGTTTTACTTAACATTTTCCTGAGGTCCCATAGTAGTTGTGTTCTGCCAGGGTTACAGCTGGCATAAATAAGCCCAACTTATTGATTTGTTTTACTTAACATTTTCCTGAGGTCCCATAGTAGTTGTGTTCTACCTAAAGGGCTCTGCTACAGAGTCAAGGGATGGGGTCAGATTCTCAGAGCTTGTGGGTAACTCGATGTCCCTGCTCTTTTTGAGAGATGCAAATTTTTACACCAGGACAGATTTTGCCATGGAAGAACTCCATCTCCTAATAACAGGAGCTGTGCTGCCGGCAAGGGTTAATGCTGAAAGAGGCTTTATTCAAGCAGCAGAGGCAGGAATCAGCTGCATCTGTCTCAGTGAAAGGTTTTACTCCTTCATTTTCCTTGGAAATTCACTTCTGAAATGCAGACTTATTTTCTCCCCACACCTTAACATTTTCCTGCCAGCAAGTAACCGTGGCCTCGTTCCTGCCAATTGCTCGGCCTCCTGCTGTGACTCAGCAGAGTGAATAGTTTTTAACCAAGTGCTATAATTCCTTTAAGACAAGGAATACTATGTTGTAATTTTGCATGAGGGTTTCCAGAGGTTTGAGGTGAGGCATAAAGAAGTAAAGGCTGTTGGACTTTACCAAACAGCGTATTTTTTTTCAGTGGTTCCTACTTCTATATTTCTATGCCTAACACCTACAATAAATACAATATTCTATGCCTAACACCTACAATAAAAGAAGCTTGCAGAGAAACCCCATAGACTGGATGGGGGGTGGATTCAGGGAGCTGACAGACTGAAAGAAACCTCTCAGACGTTTCGTGCTATTTGGGAAGATCTGAGATGAGGGAAGGAAATACAACAGACCTTCCCCCATTCTCAGTGCTTAAGGCTGTGTTTTAAGCTGGGCACACAGCTATAGTGTCTTGATCACAGGGAGGAGAGTATAATTTCAGTGAAAGCTGATAGGTACGTGGAGGGGGATGAAACACTCCCTATTACAGCTATTTATTATCACTTCACAGCTGTCAGTTTGCAGTAGGTGATTTGCCTTCCTGTCTGCTCGCTGAGAACTAGGCGTCTTTGCCTAAGCTTGTAGAGAAGGGTACCTGCTTTCAAGTGCAGGTATCATTTCACTGTGATAAGAAGGCGGGTGAAGCATTTCTTCTGCAGGATGGCTGTGGGGAACAGGGAGGTAAAGTCTTTCTGGACCTCGTGCGATGGGAAAAACAAGTCATTAAAATCTGATACCTACCTGCTTTTAATGAGAGAAACATTGTTTGAAGAAACAATCCCAGCCCTATAGCCACAGAACTATCTTCAGGAGCCATTAGCCTTTCACCTCCTCATGTGTTTTTTCATTTACTTTTTGATCTAAATCAAGGGAAATGGCAATGCGTCTGCAACAAGAGATTTAGGCTTTAGCTTTAATCAGGAGCTTACTCAGCTGTAACTGTGCTCTTACAGCCTTGCCTTTCCAGTAAATGACCTGCGGAAGAGCTAGGGGAGTAAGGCACAGAAAACAACACTAAAAATCAAGCACATTGTATCTTTAGTTGTGCCTATTTCTTCAGTGAGCCAGCGCAGATACTTTTAAGTTCTGCAGTGCTCCCTTCCTCTCTTCTTCTTCCCTAGAAATGTTTCTCAGCAGCTGGGGACCATGATCTGTTAGTTGCAAACTTGAACTACAGGCATGAGGCTGTTAGCATGAGGCCTTGCTGGAGAAAGCGAAGAACAAGAGCAAGCCTTAGTGGATGTCATCATCTGCACTGAGTAGGCACAAAATCTGGAAACACAAAATCAGAACTGTCAATCTTAACTTACAGCATCAACCTACGCCTTGTATTTTTTTGGTTTGAAAGCTGTCACCGTGTAAAATAAGATTCTTCTTCCATGCAGAGACGCTCCCACAGTTCCCCAGCTTGTATAAAAGGAGTTAAGGTGTTCTGTTTTTCTGACAGTGCTCTATTAAGGTTCAATCTCATTTTCTCCTTCATCATTTATTACAGAGTTTTGTACTTTGCTCCATCCTGAAGAACATTTTAAGATGAAACCAGACATGCTGGCTTGGTTCTTTACCAAGACAGAGTGCTATTGCCAGTTTATGTGGCATACAATACTTTAAAGACTGTGTGTTCTTTGTGAAGTTCTTTGCTCTGTAGGTTTTCTTGCTCTCATGATCTGCAGACTAGAAGACGAGTCAAAATTCTGCATGTACTAATAATGAAAAGTAGAGGACTTTCATTCTACACGTGGTAGGCCTGTTCATGCTTTTACACAGTCAGAGCATAATGCCTCAGCAAATGCAAGAGGCAGAGGCTTTCTGTGATATTCAGGATTCTCCTCCTTGTAATGATCGTTTACTCCCATTGCTTCTCTGTGCACGACGTTACCCCTGAAAATCCATCCCACAGCATAAAGAGAGCATCCATTCATCTCACAGCTTTGCATGTAGTTGCTCCAGCAGAAATCTGTCTTTTTGCAATAGTCCCGCATCATTTATCATCCCAGTATAATAACTTCTGGGGGTGGGGGAGGATGGAAAATGAAGTGTTTGCTTTGGCATAATTTCGTTACATTCACGCATTCCAAAGAGTCCAAAGTTTCAGGAGTGGAAGGGAGAAATGGCTGCAGAAGAATAACTGTGTAGTGAAGGGGGAGTTCTCCCTCAGTGTCCATCTGTCTTTGTTCACACCACAAGGAGCTGGCCACAGAAGTAGTTAAATCATAAGAAAAATTGAAGCCTCCAGTCTGCTTGGTTCTGGGAACAGCTACTGATAGACTCACACAGAAGCTGCTGCTTCTTTGCTTCTGACCTCCTCTGAAACGATTCCTGATTCCTAGATGACAAGGCATCACGTAATACATCAAGTGATACTGGGCTGTCTCAGCAGTTCACCTCATTTCAGATCTTGCTTCAGCCAGTGGCCAGCACAGTGGTTCAGCAAACAGCCCCCTACTTGTCCCTGCTTGGACAACATGCTTGTGAGAGGCAATGTTGTCGTGGCTCCATGTGGAAGCTGGCTCCGGGGCAGAAGAGCTGCTGGCCCAAACTGCTGAATCTTCCCTAGTGATGCAGCTGGAAATGCTGGGGACAGTGACAATGTCCAGGTCTGTGTTAGTCTTCCTCTAGCAACCTGGTCCCATCCAAGAGTTTACTCTCTCTCTCTGTATTTCAGTGCAGCCAGGGTGTGTGTAGTGTTTATATCCTCTGACTCATGTTGTCCTGGGGCCCATGTCTCGCCATGAAATTTAGCTGCTCTTGTTGCTGTTCCCACACCACGGCAGGTCTCTAGAATCCTTACTGTTCCTGAGTATTTTCTGCCGCAGCCCCAACAGGCAACATTAGCTGGTCTTTGATGCTGTTTTTTTTTTCCTGCATTTATTTAATTCAGTCCAGTTCTATTTTGAGAGTTATCCATTCTTACTGCACAAGGAAGGATTCTTTGCTGAAGACAAAGGAGTGAAAAAGAATGTGGGACCTAATTTACAGATGAGATAAAACATATACACATTTATTTCAGAGTGCTAGTTATCCGTATTTCTTTCTTTTTCTTCCTTTTGTCTCTGGGTATCAAAAAAGCGAAAAAATGTCAAGAATCTCTCATCCTATTGAAGATGCACTGACAGTATATTGAGGGCAAACCACAGCAACAGCTGTATTGCCCATATATCTTCAAGCAGAAAATTGTACACTGTCCAGGACAATGCACTGCATTACAGACCTACACAAGGGCCACATTGCAGTCACGGTGGGAACCATCACTCGAGGCCCCTGGTTTGTTTGTGTGCACAAGAATCATGCTTATAATATTGCTGTAACATAGCACTTTGCATCTAATTTAAGCAATACTGAGTCTTTTGTTTGTCTTACAAGGTCTAACGTAAAGACAAAAGACGTAGTCCAGCCTGAAGTTTATGAGACATTACCAGACATTCATGTTCACACATACACGCTCCGTCAGAGGAATTTATGGCCATTACGATGTTCTCTAATGAGTGCAAAATGAGACCGTTACATCTTCACTTAATTAGTTTGACAGATTTTCATTTAAATATAAAAAGACTTCTAGTCTATAGGGAACAAAAGGAAGGCTTTGTTTCCAGTGCAGTTTTTGACTCTGCTTTGCTGGAGCAGGAGGTTGGGGTTGACAACTGAAGGGAGACGATGTAGTGTGAATAATTCTCATCTTTTGATTTCATGTTGCCATTTCTTTGCTGCTTTTCCAGTTCCCCTGGAGCACCTTGAGCAGAGCGGTGTGACACAGCCCTTTGAGTTGCAGCCAGCTGAGCCCAAGTGAGAACTTGGCTATTTCAAAGCGTGATGGATGCTTTGAGATTCAGCAGGATGGAGGGGACTCTGAAAATATTAGAGAGCTGCTGTGAGCCCCAAATGAACTGTAGGCTCCAAACCTATTAGCTCACTCTGTCTCGCTTTGTCTGTAGTCCTTTGGCCCAGCTGTCTCTTGAGAACATAAAAAACAACACAGTGAGCTGCTGGGGGCTTACAGCCATCGCTGTGGCATATGTTAGCCTGGGCTCTTCTTGCACCTTTCTGAAAAAGCCTAGTGCTAGCACAGCTATCCCACTCCACACATACCATAAGCTCTGTGGTGTGGGACAGTCCCCACTGTCTTGGTTCACCTGCCTGGGCATCTCCTGGGCAGGACCAGACAGTGCATTGGTAAATAAATGCCGTTGTCTGAAGGCGTGTTAGTGATACAAACAGCGTCATACTTGGAGTCACCCACATGCCACAGGAGCAGGAAACATTTAGAGAAAACATGCCATAAAAACAGCTGTGGTCCCTGTGAAAAAAAATGGTGTTTCAGCAGAAATCTGATTTTTAAGCTGTTTTGGAAAGAGAGGTATATTTTATTTACAGTCATCATTCGGAAGTGGGCCAGCGGATAGGCAAAGGAGTGGCAGGTTTTCCTCTCCTCTCTGTCTGCTCTTTTTGTTCAGTGCTGCCATTTCCCCACAGATTGCATGGCTGGGGTACAACTCATAGCACTCTCACCAGAGAGTCTCTCCACCTGTTTTTTCTGTTTCCAGAGAAAACCATCCCTGGACTTAGCAAAGAAAGACTCTAATCCTTGCATTGTGGGCTTGCAGATTGCTGCTTTGTCTCTCACTTACATGCAGGCAGGGTAGCATGAAAAGAGGCAGAGAGCTGCCCAAACACACCCAGTTTTCTCTTTTTATGGTACTTCCTTAATAGGACAGCCCTGGCAGTCCAAATTCTTCTGGGGGTAAAGAACAGTTGATCATATGACTTCTTTTAAGCTTCCTTTTTAGCGTAGTTGCACTCTGTGGTGTTTTTTCTCTTTTTTTTTTTTTTTTTTTTTTTTTCCATGAGTGTCAGTAGCAGCATGTGGGAGAAACACTACTAGGATCCTGCTGTGTTCTGTCTCCTGCAAAGGAGGTGTATTTGGGCCAGAGCAAAAAAAAAATGTGGTGGATACATGCAGACATTTGAGTAAGAGCAAGCCTGAAAGAGAGCGTGGGCCATAAGGTTGCTCACAGAGATTGATGCTCTGGAAACCTTGTCGTTTCAAAGCTCTGAGAAAGATATTAGCAGAGGAGGATACTGTCATGACTCCAAGGAATCATTTGAGCATGGTGTAGACTAAGTAAATGGTCCCGTTTCTTACCTGGGGACAAATCTGTGGAGTTACTTCATTAATGAGGTGAGACTAGCTTCAGAAAGTTGCATAGTTTGTGGCATGTTATTTATCAAAAATATAAATTGCAGTCCTAGGTACCATCTCTTCTTTGTCTGGAAGGGGACTGGAGAATGTGTCCATGCTCCTTGTGCTGTTGGGCAGTGTCAGATACTGCAGCAGCTGTGGGCAGGAATATGATGATGTTGATTAGCGATGTGCTTCACCTCAACCACCTGAAACAGCATAAGCTTTGCCACTGAAGCCATGCAGTGTGTGATCCCAGCTCTCCAGGGCCACACTCTGCTTGTGGCAGGCGTCCCCTCGGTGTGGTCACTGCAGGCAATGGCACCCTACCCTGTCTCCACAGGAGAGCCCAGGGATACAGCTTACACCATCACACCAAGCCAGATGATGTATAGCAGGTTTTGTGATACCTTGGATGTTGTCAGATAATACTTAGTACGTCCTTTCCCAGTTCCCTTGCAGCCTTTGTTACTTCCTAACATAGCAGCTGATTAACCTTAAAAAACCTGGGGCTGGGCCTGGCCCCTGAAAAATGTCTTCACTGGATTTGCATAACAGAGGCCATTGAAAACACAAACCGTTTTGAAGGCTGATAGTATATTAGAAACATATGAATGAGCATTTCTGAAAAAAAAATCAGTGTTGCTTTTAATCTAGTATTTTGTCTGTGGTGTCACTTAACAAAAGGATCTTCAGGGGGCAGAGTGCTGACTCTTTTCTGTAACATACCTGGTGAACAGTGCACCCTGCACACTGGTTCTTTGAGTCTTATTTCATTCTTGCATTTTTGGGGATTTTTTCCCTAATATTATCCTGCAGCAGCAAGTTCTGGTTTTTGTATTCTTTGGGATCAGAGAAAAAAGAAGAGGTGGTTGTTTTTTGTTTTTGTTTTTCAATTTTACTTATAGTGACTTCTCTTTGGAAAGGCTAGCAATAGCTGTATCAGCCTGCTCTCTGTACCTCTGTCAGATCTCTTTTGTCTCTGGTCATTTGTCCTTTCATTCTTTTTGAACAAAATACACAAATATTTTGTCTTTGTATGCTCTGTTGGTGTCACTTCAGCTGTGATTTTTATTCTTCGATTGGTTGGCACATGTAGTTTTTCCTGTAACTCATAAAGGAGTGCTTGCTTGATTTCTACATGTTAGTTTGGTCATCTCTGCTTGAGGAACAACACTACACATGACAATTTCCAAGGATGCTTCTGTACTGACTAGCAGGAATTCTTAAAAATAAACAGGTTTCTCCCAAATACCTATGTACCTATCCAGTATATCCAAACCAGAACTCCTTGGATTATGGTAGATTAGGATTACTGTAGGGTCAGATTACCCACTTCACTTCTGCTGTCTAGCACAACAGATTAGTGTCCTCGAACCATTTCGTGCTTTTTGTTGTTCACAACATGCCGTCTATGGGCCCATGAAACACTTACCTTTGTGTAACCAGCCTGTATCCTTATCAGAGCTGACCAAGCTTGTTCCTGCGCAGGTCTTACATGCTGGGAACCAGGGCTGAGTGCATGGTTACTTTATTTACACAGCTAAGTGCCTCTTGAACAACACTGTTAAATTTGTGGATGTTTGAGGTCCCCCTGACAGCAGAAAACAACTTTCATGCTAGAAGATCTTGCACCAAATGCATCAGCCCTTATGATATTTCCCAAACCTTTCTGTAACCATTTGCAGCTGGTGTCCCGGTTGTTGTCCTTTGGCTTTCTATGAGTGTCCCATCCCAGGATATGCCTCCTGTGAGTCATGTCCAACGGCGATCTGAGAGTAGGAAGGATTTTATTCACAGCTCATGCCTGCTCTCTGGAAACAGAGTTGTTTGTTACCATCAGTGAGAAAGCTATAGAGAGAACAAAGGCATTCTGCTGCTGTCACATGCTGAAACCTCTGAGGTGCCTGATGTTTGTCCTCAGCTCCTAGCATACCTGAGAAGTTCCCCTGTCGTGGCTGCTGGTGGCAGGTAAGAATCGACCTTTCCCCTAGCCAAACACAAACACATCTCTTTTCATATTTAATTCAGGATCCGAGCGCTTTTATTCTGCTGCTTTGCTCTATTGCCCTAGCCTGCCACAGACCTTTTTACATGATTTAACAAAAAGGAGTTTGGGTGTAATGATGAATTAGTGCTAGTGGAGTTTGAACTCTTCATGTTTTTTCAAGTTATTCTTATCAGAGAGGCTGTGCTTCTGGAAGAGGAACAGAGGCTGCTCCTTTTTGTAGAGCTGACAAAGCAGGAAATGATCAGCCAGCCCTTGACAAAATCATAACTGAACATTTACTTTGAGCCTCGGTGGGAGAGACCCAGACTCATAAATCAACCCATTAAGCCTTCAGACACACGTTTTTGGAACCTTCTAGGCATTTTTTTTTTTTCTGCTGCTGATAAGAAATGTTTTAAGGGCACAAGCTTCTTGATTACATTAAAGACAAGAGCAAGTGATATTGCTCCAGGCCTGGAGCTGAGGCAGTGAATGCCCTTCCCTCCCTAGAAACAAATGCCAGCAACTTCAGCTCTGGGTATTTATTATCCTTAAACACAAACTGAAGTGAGGATTTATCAGGAAGGAAAGATGGTCATGGCTGTGCAGAGGAGGTGGAGTTCACAGGACTTGTTAGAGAAGGTATGTTGAAGGAATCAGACCTCTTAGAGCTGGATAAGTGATTTCAGAGTAAACAAATGCATTCAGTGTCACCTTTCTCTCTTGCCTTTAACAACATGGAAGCAGATGCTGATCTTCCATAAGATTATCTCTTTTAAGAGACCTTGATTGATATCATGGACTAACCATTTTCAGAGCATGACTCTTTTCCAGGAACAAGTAGTGGAAGTAGTGGTGTGCAGTGTGAGTACCCAGGGGTGTGCGTGAGTGAGGCCCTGCCGATCTGCTCCCTCTCCAGGAGCATAGCTTTGGCCTCGGGGTTGGACACGGTCTCGTAGATCTCTGGGTGCTGCTGCTTCTGAGTTAGCAGACATGGAGAGACATGAGGGCCATGACTTTGTCCCATTTTGCTTCCTGGATTACCTGGTGTGTATGGAGGTGTCAGGAAATGTCTGCCCTCTCCCAGTCTTGTATTTGGGACAGCAAGCCTTTATGTGAATGTATAGCAGTGAATTAAAATACGAACCATCAGCACTCAACATTCTTTCCATTTGGGAATAAGACAGTGTTATTTTTCACTGCTTACCTGGTTCTGATCCCTTTTGGAAGCTTAAGGAAGGAATAATTAACCAATATCTACTTCTAAAAGTCAGTAGTATGCCCATTTCCCAATATAAAACATTAAAATAAAAGCCTGTAGTTAGGTTGTATAAAGTCTGATTACTAGGCGTACCATTTCAGACTCTTGTAGGATTGCTGTAATGATGGGTAACTTTCCTCTTGGGGCAATTTTGTGCAACTTAGTGTTTTGCTTTGGCTAGAATCATTATTAGTGTATAATAATAAACAATTAGTGTAGGCATTGGCTAGAATCAGGAGACAATGCAGCTCAGCAATGCAAAGATATGCCGCTGGGCTGCTTCCTCCTATAGCAGATGGGATGGAAGTCTTGTGACTTCAGTGAAGTGGCGTCCATTTGACCTAGAGTGAAAAACAGGTCGGCATTCTTCCGTCTGTACTGCATTTTTTATCAAAATCGCGCAGGAACTTAGCTCTCAGAGAAAGCACTAGCCTGTTTGGTCTGTGTGGGACTATGTGAAGCTGCTGGAGGACAAAGATGAATGGTGGCTTCTCATGAAAAAGGGAGAACTATAAAAATTCCCATTGCTTACAGGCAACAGCAGTAGGATAGGAATCAGGTTGTCACTGCTGAGTGGAAAAGGGCTGTCCCCTTTTTTCAGAGGTATCATGGGGGGGTGTGCTGAAGTGTTAGGGGCCAGGATGCTGGGGTTCGATTTCTGGCTGTGCCACAGTCACTGAGATGAGAGGCAAGATGTTTACTTTTGTGGGTTTGCGTTTCTCCGTCTGTCTAGTGCGTGTGACAGTCCTTCCTGCAGGTGAGGGGTGTTATGAGGCTTAATCACCATGTGCAAAGCACTTTGCAAAATACACTGCACCACTGAAGGAAATGGCAATTAAAAGGAAAAAAATGAAGTCTTTCTCTCTAATTTTCAGAGGAATGTCTTTGTTCTTTGACCTGGTTATTGTAACCGCAGCCCAGAAGATTTTCCTGCTAAGTTGGTGGTGAGAAGAACTGCTTCTTGGCAAAAGCAAAACACTGCCTTCCTCTGCTTTGGTCACCAAGAATGAGTCTTTTGAGGCTAAAAACAGATGTTCCATCCTCCTGCCTCCCACCCAGCCAGTGGGAACCTCAGGTCCGTTCAGCTTCGCATGCCCAGAAGCAGGAGGCTGCCAGGTACAAGGGAGCGGGTCAGGTAGTGTGTGAGAAAGGGAGAGCTTTGTCCTCCTTTCTGTCTTTAGATGGAAAGGAAGATTTCTCCCAAGCTGCATGTAGCCCAGAGGAGGCCACCAAACCTGTGAAGGCTCCTCCATTCCTTGTATGCTGTTACACCTGGGCCGTGGTACGTGTGGCTGCGGCAGTTCTGCCACAGAAGAGATCCCAGGAAAACACAGCTTTGTGCCATCCTTTATATATCCCTCTCAGATTGTTTGAAGTTGAAGATAAATCATAAGCCATGGGGCTGGAAGCTATTTTACAGCTCATGATATGGGAATGGGTATGTGTGGGTGTGTGTGCATGCATTGCATCAGAGTAAACCAAAAGAAAGCCTTATTTGTTTTGTGTGCTTGTTTAAGAAGGCTGCTATGGGGGGGAAAAAAAAAAAAAAAACACAAGGAACAACAGGGAGTTTGGTTTTGCTCTGCTCTTTTGTGATTTCGGTGTGTTACGTGCTCTACATACAAAATTGCAGCTGGTCACTTAAAGCAGGTTGCGAGTAAGACTTGTCATCTGATGGTAGTAGGAAAGTCAGAGCCTTTTCTACACGTGTTGTTTAAGGAGGCAGCAGTGAGAGCTGGACCGACCCTGAGAGTGATGTAAACTGAACAGGACTGAGAAGCCCAAGTGGCTGATGGGTCTGGAACACCCACTGGGACATGTAATAAAAACAGGTTTTCCTGTGATACGTTTCTCCCAGCCTCTCCTCAGGGTATCTCTGCTTCTTTACGTGCCTCGTGTGCACGTACTGACACTGTGCCACATGACACATACTAGAGGAGGAGAGAAGGAACAAAGGGATGGACTGGGAAACATGGAATAGGCACGGTGGAAGAAGGGGCTACAAAACTACCTTCGCTCATGCCTCAGCACATGCTAAGGCCTCTCCTCCTCTTGCAGGTGTACATGGGTTTCTCCCCCCCCATGACTGCAGTGGGACTAATCACACAATAAGGATTGCTCATGTGGCTAATGCTTGCAGGCCTGAACTCCTCAGTGTTGCCCATACTCACATTTGTTCTTCCCAGCCTTGACACAGCCATCTCTCAGCCTGGGAGACGGGCAGAGGAGTGTTTTCCAGGGCTCTGAGCTTTTTAGCAGCAGTCACAAGGTTAATTTGAGCTGTCTTCTGACCTTCTGACCCACAACATGCTCTGGGGTGAAAGGTGCTTTGTTCTCTGTCCCAGTTTTGTCTGAGCCTCTGAGCAACGGACAGTCTGAGGAGCTAACGCACTGTCCAAATAACGGAGAAAGGGCCAGCAATGTCAGCTTTATTTGGCATTAATCATCATCATCATTTTCTGTTTTAACAGACAACAGGATGGAACAGCTCCCTTGAAGCACCCTACATCATCTTTTGTTTCTTCCAAAAACCTCTTGATCAGCTTCACAACATGATTCCTATCCAGTTGATGCTTGATCCGGTCTAGCCCTGCAATGTTTTACTGAAAATAACTAGCTGAAATTAAGAGACTAAGACAGCACTTCTTAAAGTAACCAAACAAAATTCTGCATGTGATCTAGAGGCAGTGAAGTGTGCTGGAGACAGTGCTGGCCTTGGAATCAGAACACTGGCTTGTGATTATTGCTAGTTGTTGTCTGCATCGTTGTATCTGCAATGAGCCCAGCTCATGGGTTAGGGACCAACAGTGCTTGCTGCATAAAAGCAGAGCATCAGGCGGAGTCAGGCCCTAAGGCAGCAGAAGTCTCCAGGTGTACCCTGTGGAATCAGGCAGTCCTCATCAGCCCAAAGGGCACTGCGGCCATCATTGCGGCCCTGCAGCCCTCAGGGCTGATTGAGCAGGTCTGTTTATTTGTGCTACAACTGTATTGCCTGTAAAGTTCCTTGTGCAGTTACTTGGCCCCAGTGCATTCGTTTTGTCAGTGACATTTGGTGTATTGTGTTTGGAATTTGAGAAGCACTGTGTGGCATAGCAGCATTAGTGACCCGAGAGCTGCTTTCAAAGTGGCCATTGCAGTCACGAGCAGTTGGAGAGATCTGTCTTGTGATATAGAAGGGCTGCACTAAATGTTTTTCTTCCTTTGTAAGATTCTTCCTGTTTCTCTTTGGTAGCAAGAAGCAAATGTGATGTTTGAATGTTTTTGTGACCATCACTTTCCATGTCGTTTCCACAAAACTAATGCACAAGTAAATGAACAGACACTGTTTTAACAGTCTCATTAAGTAGGAATGCAGCTCGTTTTGAAGGTGGTATCACTTGTGCCTATTAGGTATGTGTAGCTCTCAAAGCAACACTCAATAGCAGAAAGTCATGTGCTTTCTTGTGCATTCATGCACTGAGCTGTGTTCCCTTAATCCCATCTGCATCAACAAGTTGGTGTTATGGAAGAAGTATTTGCTTTTGAGAAAAGAAAGTAATTCCTTCAGAGAAATTGTTCCCAGCATCAGGATCTAAAACAGCTCTAGTTATTACTTGAGAATACTTCTGCAAACTGAAATTTTGTGGTGTGTGTTTTTTGGTGACAAACATCAGTAGCTGTGGTGGTGTAGCTGATCCTTGCAGCTTTCCTCTGTTGTACAGTGGTTATCCACATTTCCTTAGGCTCATGCATGTGAGACCCCATTCTATTCCCATCTCTGCCATGCATCTACTGGATGTGTGCTTTGCCTTTTCCTAAAGAAAAGACCAGTGAGAGAGTTAAGCATTAGTTTTTCATCATAAAGTGTATGTAAGAGGATCTTACTTTAATTTCAGTGTCATTAAAATATCTCCTGTCACGGAACTCAACAGGCAGACATCTTTCATCTAACTTGCCCTTGTGTGAGTGTGCTTATGAGATTTTGTAACAAACTGCTTTTTTTAAAGAATGAATAGGGGTTCGTCGTTACCGTAAGCTGCCTAAGAATTCTGAAGGATCTTATCTTTTTAATGAAAGTGACTCCGCTGTAAACCTTCTGCCAGCCATGAATTCATGCTGTCACATTTCAGGTTCCTGACACACATTTGCTCTCAGGAGCTAGTGTTCAAAGATGGGGTCGCCAAGAAGAAAAAACTGCTTGATGAGAAGGTTTTTTATTTCTCAGTGCACTGCCATTTCAGCTTCCCTCTAGGGAAATGAAGACTGCGGTATAGTAGCTGTAGTGATTGCTGGCTGAACAAAGCAAGTGTAGCTCATGCTGGAGTGAGATGGTGCATCACTTTGTTTCTGTGTGGCATGGAATGAGTAAAGTTTATAAAAGGATACTGGGTAACACTTTCACTGGTTATTTGAGGAAGATTTCACTGTGACAGTGTGCAGCCATGGTGATGACTCTAGTGACTCTCTGTCTCCTTTAGGCAGATACCCAGTGTCTTGTTAGTTCTTCTTCTGGAGAAATAAAGGGGAATGGGGTAGAGGCTGCAAAGAACATCCATCCGAATTGTCACCACATCTCACACCCATGCCTCAAAAAATAAAAGAAATTATTTGACTGCTAGCCTGTGTGATTTAAGGCTAAGCCAAGCAGGATTCCTAGTGTCTGAGGGCCTAATCTCTAAAAGCCACACACATGGACCGCCTGCCTTTGTCTCCTAGCACATTGATAGGACTTGAGCATGAGATGATGATGTCTGTTCCCTGAAATCAGGGTGGGATTTGTTCCTGAGGTCAAGGGACCAGCTTGTCTCTTTCCCAGACTGGAAGCACAACCCTTCCAACCAGTTTGTCAGCTCAATTATTTAGCAACCTGCGTTGTTTATGCTATAAAACCTGGCTCTTGCGTTGAATGTGGATTGCCAGAGGGCACAGGAACAACAGGGTGAGTTGCTTTAAATCCTGTGCATAAACTGCATTAGGCCTTAGAGATGTAAAAGGAAGGCTTCTCTCTAGTAGACAGATTATTCTCAGTCACCTTCCTGTGACTCTGGTGCAGGCAACAGGCAGAGCAAATGCGGCAGAATACAGCTCAAGTAGTTTGGTTAGAAGAGCTACAGGTCCAGAGCAAAGACCAAACACATTCGGCACTGCTGGGGATTAAAGATGGACAGGCAGACAGGCAACAGGGACTGTAACTCCCTGCAGATCTTTCAGCTGGCATAGTCCTTAAACCCATTTGGACTCTAACAGAAATGAAGGTGAATTAGGAGATTTTCCTTGAAACCTGAGCTAAAGAGTATTGAAGATGTTAATATTCACCTTGAACTCAGACATGCAAAATGCCTTTCATGGCAAGACCCTGTAAATTCAGCATGAGTTGCTCCAGGCCTGACGTTTCCCTTACTCACACGTACTGACTTAGTGAAAGGTAAGCCAAAAGTGCATAATTTACACTTCAGTCTGGCTCTGACCTGCCCCAGAGCCTGGTAGTTACTCCACTCATAATTTCACCACCTTTGTTGCTTACAGGGGACTTTTGTTGGGCTGCTCAAGTGAAAAGAGCATGTTGCCTAAAATGAGCGGTTTGTAATGCGGTGCAAAGTGCAGGCAGATCACTTCAGCAATGCCTTTTGCAAGCACTGCTCGCATGAATGTGATGAGCAGACCCGATAGGAAGGCTCACCAAAAGAAATGGTTCCCCAATGGCTCAGTCCCGTGCACAGCCAAGTATTCTGGTTTGATCCAGCAAAGCTTTTAAGATCATGATCAGCTTTGAGAATGCGAGTAGTTCCACTGCAATGATCTGGATTACCCAGTGCTGGCGGGGGGACAGCACGCGCTGCCCCGCGCCCTTGGATAGAGAGGCCATGTCCTGGAGGAAGGGACAGAGGTGACAGCCGGCACTCCTGTCACAGAGTAGCACCCTGGAATTTAGGGCAAAAGCACACTGGAGGTTTTTGTTTAACGCCAATCCGCCTGAAGTCCTCAAACTGCGCGAACTGAGATCAACAAAGGAGGCTAAACCCTCTGACAGCAGTTTCTCTTATTTGCTGACAGCAGCATCAGGCACAAAATCAAATTCTTTCCAAGTGTCAGGTAAGTCAAAGACTGCAGAGTGCCCCAGAAGGGAATTCTTGAGGATTTATGTTCCATCAACAAGATGAGTGATAATTAAAGCCTGAACATTTCTGCTAGGCTGGGAAACAAGAAAGAACCTTCTTAATTCCTTAAATTCCACATACCAGCCTGTAAACTGTATTCCATTCATGGCTGTGTCTTGCTGCTTGTTCTCTCTCTGTGTCTCTTTCTTCAGTATTCAAGCCACCTGTTTGTAACCAGTGTCCTGCAGGTTCTCAGGGCAGCTTTCTTCTCTGCTCTCTCTGCCCTTGGTCTTGTTGCTTTGACACTGAGGCCTTGTTGTCTGCGAGAGACAGCACAGCGCAGCTCCTTGGCTCGCCCCGCTCTCATAACTTCATTCTTGGAAAGTTTCTGAGTTTCCTGGGTGATAAAACATGTGCAACATTTGCTCTGACCTGAATCATTTCTGAAGGCATTCAGCTTTGTTTTGTTATGAAGGTTACTCAGGGTGGGTGGTGGGGCATGAGAATTCCCAGCGATGGCAATTCCTGAAAAGTGTCAGAAAGTCGCTGCCTGCGCCTTTTGCGCCGTTGGATTGGTTTGATTGGTTTTTTAGTGTGTGCTGAAAAGTACATCTAGTACGCTGGAGGGTGAGAGAGACACCAGCAGAACAAATCAGCACACTGTGAGCTTGGCTGTCACTGCTTTCCCCCAGCTCTCACTGATTAGGGAGGAAAAAAAAAAAAAAAAGAATGGAAAAAAAAAAAAGGGGAAAAAATCTGAGCCACAGCTTTGTTTGTGTAATAGCCATCAAACTGCCGTGGATCACTGCAGTTATACCTCAGGTTAGAATGAAGTAATAGTGGAGTGTTTGCTACACTTGTAAAAACCTCCAGTTATCCACTGGAGACCAAACTAAAAATCAAGCAGGACGTATTTAAAACTGCCAAACGCTCTCCTGTCAATTTTTCTTTTTTTATTACATTTCTTGTGTAGAAAGATCTCCTAGCATCAGTCCATTGCCTTGAGTGATGACTTGCTACATTTCAGCTGCCAACCCCAGCATCAATTCAATTCCAGTAGAAATGAAAAAACTTCAGATTGTGACTTCAGTTTTGAACTTCAGAAATATTCTGTCACAGGTCCAAATTTTTCAAAAAAAAAAAAAAAAAAAAAAAAAAAAAAAAAAAAGAAACAAACCACGTTTCTTTATCAACTTACATAAAATACGGGAACTAATCCAAAACCCTGGTTCTGAAAATCCTCAGTCTTGGAGGTGAGCTGTTTTCCTTGATCAGGCTCTGAGAACTTGCATTTTCACACAGTTGTGCTCTTGCAAACATTCCACTCCTATAACCAAGAGTGAATCAATAGTGACATTGATGGTCTGCCTGGCAGTCCAGAACTCAGCCAGCAAAACGAGAAACCACGTCAAGCCATGTCTGCATCTCTGTGATAGACCTAGTGAAAACTGTCCCCTCGACCCTTTTGGAAGGAAAATAAATAAACAGGAGAAATTTTGAATTCTAAAAGCCAAAATATTTCCTTTCTTAGCAACTAGCTGTCCCACTGTCTTTTGAAGGATGTTATGTCACACGTTTGCCACAGTTTATCTGCCTGCAGGGAAGAGGAAGGGCATCATGAGAGATGTTGCCTGACCAAACCTGCCACTTCTTACAGGAACCTGAATATTGCCAATAAGTGAACAGCACAGGACAAGGCAGTGTTTTTTCCCAGTCTCCGTATAGAGGCTGGATGGCACTGGCTTTCCTCATGAAAATAATAAGTTATTCTACTTGAAACAAAACATTTCTTTTCAGCTGGAAACTTCATTTCTCCTTAGAAACGTGTGGAAAATTTAGTGCCAGGATCGTTTAGCAGCCTGGCCCGTCATACACATTGACTTTGCCTTTCGTGAATGTTATTAGCTTCTGCCAGCGTGGCCAAAGTTCACTCTGTGGCATCTCTGCCATCAGGAAACAGGAAGGCTCACAGCTAATGTTATGCCAGATTAACAGACAGGGTTTTAACGCAACCTTGGTTATGTATGAATACTTGCCGAAGGAATCATGGTCCTGCTTTGAGCAAAGCTCTTGGGCATGCACTTCAGAATAAGCATGAGGACAAGTGCTTTCTTGAGCTGTGTCTTAGAAGGGATGAATGTTGCCTTCATTTCCCCCAGACTTGCTTTAAAATTAAAAAAAAAATGTCCGCGACGGGTAATTTGGAAACTTTTCTAGCAAAAATTGTATCAGAATGGCAGTAAGCAATCTGAAGAAAGCCACTAAAGAAACATAGCAGCAGTCTTACTCTGTGACAGGCTGTGAACTTGTCGGGGGTTTCCTTGATGCTTGGTGTTTCATTGCTAAACCTCTCCAAGAGGAGGAGGAGCTTGTGGAGATCTATTGCTATCGCTGTTTTAAGCAAAATGCATCACCCCGGTAGACACTTCTGCCCGAGAAAGATTTAGATGAGGTCTAATGACCAAAGAAAACTCTGGTTTTGATCTTTGGAAGTAACAAGATGCTTGCCCCTGAGATGCCCTCCTTTCAGAAATCATTTTTCTTCCAAAGAAGCAGTGTTTTACTGTGCCACTGATGGAAGAAGGTGTGCTGTTAGATGGGAACTGTCAGCAAACTGAACTCTCAGCAAACATTTGATTTTCTTTAGAAGGAAAAATACGATTTTCCATCTGTTTTTGGCTTGTGAGGCTGCCAAACCTGACCTGCTGAGCAGATCTGCATGAAGGCAGCTGGGTCGCTGTCTTGTTTGACCTCTCATGAGACAGAAACCTCCGCCACCTGCGTTCGGGAGAGCACGTAAGCCTCTGTCACTTGCAGCCTGTGTGTGTCTTCCTGTTGTGGACTTCAGACCATGAGGTGAATGGAGCACACGCACAGAACACAGGGATGTACTCAGCAGCCACACCGGCTCCGAGCACACTCCTGAGTTAGGATTTGAAAGCAGGAGCTGATAGCTCTCCCCATGTCCAGGCTGACAGTGTGTAGGAGACGGCTGGTGAGAAAGAGCATGGTCCTGTTCTGTGCTGCATCAAAGGCAGAAAGGGGACTGACCTGCACAAGGATCCTAAGTGCTGGCGTGAGAGTGAACTACTTTCCTGTAGCGTCACTGAGGGAAGACTTGTGTTAAGGGTATGTCATTGTATGACAAAGTCAAGAAATCCTATTTTCTTTAAAAATGAGTAGGTTATTGACTGTCACAAGTCACGTACTTTGAGTTTCCCTCTTAGTTCTCTGGTTATCAAGCCACTGAGTCAGTATCTTTGGTGAAAACCTCCAAGACAAGCTGTTTCTGCAGTGAGTCCTGTGGATGTGAAAACACAGTCATCAAAACGAAAGGTGATTCTGGGGGACTTACACCCAGCTGGAAGAAGCTGGTGACCCAAGAGGTGCTAGCTGATCTGCCTTGTATTGAGAATGCTTTTGCTTTAGGGTGAGAAGTATAGGGTGGCTAAAAGTGTTTTAGTTAATGCAGCTTCATTTCATAGCTGGCCACAGTTCTAGACAGTTTGTATCTTCTGTTTGGTCATGTAACTCGAATGCTGCCAGTATTGAATATAATCTGTGCTTTATCCACAAAGGGACAGTTTCAGCCAGGTGAAAATGCAGTGAAGATGTTCACTGATCTATCTGCCGGAGTAGGATACGCTTTATTTAAAAAAAAAAAAAAAAAAAGGTCACAGCATTTGTGGTAGATCATGAATTCATTCTTCTTGCCATGAGAGGTGTTTGAATCAGACCTTGCTCATGTCTTCAGTATGCAGAATAATTGAGGTTAAGAACCTAAATACAACTTCTACGTTGCAATCAAATAAAGTTCACGTTGCTTAGGGTTCTTTTACTGTAACAGAGATGATGGCTTGGTTAACTTAGAAAAACAGCCTGTGCTCAGCAATGCGCGGTACTGGCATCACCCTGCCCACTTGCCTGAACTGAAGCCAGTGACTGACACGGGTCCTGCTTCTCCTCCCATGTTTTATGGGAGCTTGCAAATTCTGACCATGGAACAAGTGCCTTTTATTCCCTTTTTATTCCCCAGCGAATCATCTTGTTGTGCAGTGTTAGCAAGGCCATGGCTGGCATCCACAGTGGTCTTTAATCCAGGGTGTAGCAGCTTTCAGCTTTAGCAGCATCAGAGATGCATTGGATGAAGGGGAGGAACCGTACCTGGATAATTTGACACAGCAAGTGCCTACCTGGCAGCCTAGCGACCAAATGTAATTAAAAACATTCCTGTCTCCAGCACCAGCCTTGTGAATCTGTCCTGCTGTCTGTAATTAGGGATGCTGAGTGGGTATGTTGTTCCTGGAGTAGGATTATTGGTACCTTCCTTGCTTCTGGTCCTCCTGTTTCATGGTGGCCCGTTCTCTGGATGTCTAGAGGAGTTCCCTGTCAGCAGTGATCGGGGAAGGAGCAGGAAGCCATGTGAGTAGGCTGAAGATCAAGGGAATGCACTGCCCTGCTGCTTGTGTACTCTTTAAAGAAAGCATTTTGGATTTCAGCACATCATGAATTAGGCTCAGAGTAGACCGATCTGTTACTGATACAGCGAGAAGATACAGCTCCCTTGCCTGAGAAGGGGAAAACAACCATAAATTTGGCAAATGCCCAGTGTAGCATGACAGCGAGAGGGCAGGGCACGGCTCACTTGGGAACATCAGCACGCTCACCCCAGAGCATGCTCCCCCGGGGCAAGCACAGCAGATTGCTTGAACTGGTGGATTACAGTGAGCTCCAGTTGGTAACGTGCTTGCCCCTTCCTTTTGCTCTGCCCAGACCTACAGGCCAAGCTTTCAATATCTTTTCCTTCTTTTCCAAAACTCTCAAATGTCTGAGCAGGACTCCTTGTAGTTATTGGGTTCCACAGACCACTGTGCACTTTTGAATCTCAGCTCATGAATTTAGGCACCTGCTTTTCAAGATCTGTATCTACAAATTTCACAGTGCTTTTGCTTGCCCATCTGAATGGTAAATCTTGCTTTCTTTACTTTCTGGAACAGGAGGAGTGGGTGAAAGTGCCCATCTCATAGGAAAATCTTGTTTGTGGGTGGGTACATGATGGCCCTAGCTGAGCCAGTGCCCCTCAGAATATAATAAGCAACGGAATGCTTTTCCTAAATGCTTTATGGTAGCCCAGTGAGAAAATTCTTGATTTAGTTTGATAGAATGGTACAAAATATGCACAGAAAGGTTATCATAAGTGATTCAGGAAGGTGGCCTTTTCTCACCAGAATCCTCTTGTCTGCCTTTCTCTGGATTTCTTTTCTGTAGCTCTGTGCAGGGAAGGAAAACACTTTTGCACAACTGGTTCTCATCACTAGAGGAGAAAAGGCAGTATCTGAGGAGGCAGAGCCTGAGCCAGGAAAGAACAAGCTATTGCCCAACCATAGCCTTTAGTTCCTGATGTAAGGGCTGGGTTGAGAGCTCCTGTAGGTGTGGTTGTGAAACTAGCAGTAAAATTCGTTTCCAGTCTCCCTTTGTGAGTATCAGAGATCACACAGGTTGGCTGATCAAACCCAGAAAAGATGAGAACTGCTGTCCTCCTTTGTTTCTTTTTATTCTCATTTCCTAAGGAGCCGCGACTCCACTGAAACTGAAATAACAGCTTTTGAGATTAGGTATTAATTAGAACATTTCAGGCCTTGAAGAAATTGTCAGTATGGGGCTGGGTTAAGTCATCACTCCTGTGTGCAGGTCTGTGGTGCAGTGCTGTTCTGTGAGCACCAGACAGCTCAGGATCTCTAAAACACATGGGCCTGCTGTTAGCTTTGCAGCAGATGGCAGTGCTTTTATGAGGGGTAACGAGCATGAGCTTCTCACTCTAACATCCCTTCTGCTTTTCCTTCCTGATTTAGACACCTTGCTCTCTTTTACTCTCATCTCACCACCTCAGTGCCTGCAGCAGTGGCAATTACTGCAATGTGAGCGTGCAGCAAGCTATGGCTGTCTGACTGCTAGGGACTGGAGCTCTGTCATTAGTGCCTGCCTATTAAAAAGGTGAGCAAGACTGGCTCCTGCCCCCTTCCAGCCCCTGGCCTGCCTTCCCATGCACAGCCTCACCTTCCCCATCACAACCTGCAGCACTGATGGTGATGGAACTTCATCCTCCTTGCTGAGAGCAGCTTCATGATGCACTCAAATCTGCATGCACTCAAGAAGATCCTGGCCTTCTGGACTGCGTCGCGATGGTGCGTACCCCAGCTCCAGGGGTTTGAGGAGCTCATGCAATCTGTATGATCGATTTGGAGTTCTTTTGCAGAGCACTCTGGCAGGCCTTGTGCTGCACCTTCCTTGTCAATCCCGTTTGCTCCCTGTGGTGCCAATTGCAGGTATTTCAGTGCTGCCACTTTTGTCTCTCTGTCTCTTGTTGCATGAGGGATTGGACATGGTGAGCTGGGACGCTGAATTTTGCAGTCACCTCTCATCCTGGTTTATATTGTTTCCTTCTTCCTGTATAGGTCAGCACAGTCTAAAGCTGTGATGCTGAGACACCTGGCTGTGCATAGGAAATGGTGTTTTTCTGTGAACCAGCCCAGTAGCCCACAACCTGTAAAAGGTCCTGTCAATGCGCTAGTTTGTTTTCTTCATTTATGTTGTGCACAGTCCCTGCAAAGACTATGCACAGTCTCCATATGGTGACATTGAATACGCTGTTACAGATGATGGCAAGTTGATCAGAATAGCACCACAGCACATTGGGAGTTAATTGCAGGTGGGCACCGTGTCATTCAGACAAGTCCTGTGTGTGCTTGTTTGGAGTGTTTGATCAGCAATCTCATGAATCGCGCGATGTTTGGTCCTTTTCTGGTGGCGCATTTATTCAGGGGTGTGTGGCTTGGTAGTTTGCTAAGGTACTAGAAACTGTGTTTTTGAGACCCAGCACAACTGGGTCTTCTTTGCAGTCCTCTGGATTCAATTCTGGAAAATGAGGCTTAGCCTTTTCCTGGATGCAAAAATGACTGTGGTTGTGCTCAGTGTTTCCACCCCCCAGGAGTCAGGGCCTAATGATACCAGGCGTGGAGCAGCCTTGCTTTATAACAACAACAGGGCTTATAATTCAGTCTTGACCTTATAAAATGATAGGGCATCTTCCTTTTCTGCTGGGGCAGTCTGCTTGCCGGTGTCTTAGTGTAAACTGCAGTGTGGTATTTTGCACTCCTTGATTTCAGCGCATGGGCTCATTTTCGATGGGTCCTATTGCACGGTCACTCTTTCAGTGCTGTACTGTCACATTGTCTTGAATTGCTGTGTGATTCCTGAAGGCATACAACATTTTAGGCAACTCTGTTAAAGTACATTACTTTTCTTGGGGTCCAAGTATTTGGAACTGAAAATACAACTGCCTGAGCTTTCAGATGCACTTGGTATCTGTGACGGTCCCAAGGAAATCATCATGAATTGCAGCTTAGACATAGTGAAACCCAGGCATTTTTATTTAGGTGTCCAAGATTTTCAGTATTTTACCCAACTCTAGATTGAGTCATTCTCCACCACTTAGATATTCGAGTGTTTCATTTTTATTTACTGTATGTGCTAAGCATGAATTCCTCTGCTTGGCCTGCTCCAATGCAAACAAACCACAATTTCTTTTAGTGAAGCTAATGAGATTTTAATTGCATGACAGCACGGAGTGTCTGACATCACAGCATCATGGCATGGTGTTGCGATGCTGAGCTGCTCCCGGGGCAGCTGTAACAGAGGACTTTACCTCTGTCAGAGCTGTCAGACCATGGGGCTGAAGAACAGATATGGGAAATGGCAGGTGGAAATGGAGACATAGCTGAGCAAACGTTGTTCTCTGTTATTTCAGCAATAATGAAATCCATGGTGTTCCAGTGTGTAACCACAAGGAGATACATACATGGCATTACATTCATAACCATCACAGGGGTTTTTTTTTAGATCTGTTGACTTGCAGATATTGGCACGGTTCATATAGGAGAAGCAAAACTTTATTCCGTTGTAAAGGGAAATGCAGGGCCTTAAAATGTCAGTCTGGGGGTTTTGAAAGTTAGAAAAATACGGGTTAATTTAAGTGTACCTTTACAGGTATGGTAAATAGTTTACATGTAGTTCTTGTCGTAGGAAGTAATTGGTGAGATGTCTCACAGAGGACTAATGACAGGGTGGAGAAGGCAGAGTCGTCATTCTGTGGAATAGCTCTGTGTCCTCAGAGTGCATAAACAGTAACTAGCAGCAGTGCCTGGCACAGACATTACCAAAGGCTTATTCCAGTTTATCACAAATAGGCAATCCCCAGGATTCCTATTCATGGGAGAGAGTTAAAAGAGCTCAGTCTATCCCTAGAGAGAGCAAGAAGACTTTCCTAAGGGATCTCACAGGATAACAAACCAATTAATCAGCACCTTGGAAACGTCCCAGACCAGGTTCATTGCTGGAGCAGGCCAGGGTGATGTGATTCAGTGGTTCTCTGCAGCTGGTCAGTGGCACGGCAGATCTATTTTAGGAACGTACTTGGCCTGCAGACCTGGCGATGATAATAAGCTGATCTCAATCTACCTTTGTTAGCATAGAGGTTTTCACTTCCATGCTTAGTAGCTGCACTACATTCCCATTGCTAAACTATTTGTAGGTGAGGTTCCCTTTTCTGTTTTATTGGTTTGAACTGTGATTACTTGTGAAACTGTGTGAGAAAGTGGATTGTTCTTCCTACCACACTATCTCTCTGGAAGACTTTGAGGACTAGCAAGTGGCATCTGGCACTCAGATCTATTAAATTCAGGCAAGGCTCAGGTACTCATCTTTCCTGTTGCTTAAGTACTACTCTTCCTTCTAGGAAACAAATTCCAGTTGACTTTAGCCCCTGTCACACGGGTTGGATCTGTGTACACATGGGGCAACTGAGACCTCAGCTTCCATATTCTGGCAGATCTGGATCTATGTCTGAAACTTCACACTTGGGATATCTTTCAATGCTTTTTTCTTTGTTTTCTCAGGCATCATTCACAATTTGTGTCTATTTTCAGGTGACTTCATGGTGACTGTGTGCCTGGTGGTCAGGGTACTGGGATCCCCCCCCTCCCCCCCAAAAGCTACAGAAGCAGTGGGGTGCTTGTCATCACAAGCTTACCTCAGAGTTGTGCAAGCTGTGCTTAATTTTAGATTGCAAGGCGATAAGTCAGTGCTTTGTCCTAAGTTAGATGCCTCTTAGTGTGTTTAATGGGAAGAGTGGGCTCTCAGGCAGAGCAAACCAAGAGGGCACGTTAAACCTGGAACATGGTCTTGTACGATAAACATGAAACGGAGCCCAAAGTGGTTATGATGCAATTTAGAAGTGCCAAAAGTTCCTCAAAGAACCTCAGCTGTGGGCAGACCACTCACAGCTGTATTAGATAGGTTAAAGCTTCAGAAGTCTTTGTTCACAGCACAAGGCCCTGGAGTCACAGAGGGGTTGTAAGGGGCAAAGATGTGGGAATGGCAAATGAATAAAAATGGGGCATGTCTTGTTCTGTGCTCTGATGGTTCTGCCCTTCTCCACCTGAGCTTTGCCAGTAATTCAGTGTAAATTACCCCACCCTGAAGCAGTGAGAATCAACTGAAAGCTGCCTCTCATTAAATGGTAGGCTACTGACTTGCACATGGGAGTGCAAGCAAAAGCTCCATTTGTTTCTTACACCTTCATCAGGCTGTTATTGCAGAAGTGACTGCTGACCTAGAAATGGGGCAGCTGCATCTCTGGCAATCACTAAAATAGCCTCTTGGTGACCTAGTTTTTCCTAGCAGCAAGCATCATGCTGCAGAAGCATGAAGCCTCCCTCCCCAGTGATCTAATCAACAAATGCTTCTTGCCTGTGTTTTTGGAGAGGTTGCAAATGAAGTGGTAAAATGGGAGGCACCATGATGCTAGTAACTGCTTGGAAGGAGGCTTTACATAAGCCTCAAAGACAAGAGTCATTCAGTTGTGAGGGAAATGTTTCAAAGCATCTGAACAGCCCACCTCAGATTCAAACGACCAAGTCCCAGGTTTCATGCAGCCCAAATCACACAAGGCCCCTTAACATCGTGGGTGCCTGAGTTCACAGACACATGGAAGCATGACCATGTGTCAGCTGTTTAATTCTAGAGCTTTTGGGAAGCTTGCTTTTTTTCTTTTCCAACCATGCAAATATTACAAGGGAGTATGTATTGTAGGTTTCAAGATGCAAAATACGAATAAAAAACTAACCTGATTTTCAGCCTTTGGGGCAGTTTCTCAATGTTTCCCCTCACTTAGCTGCAGTTTGCAGGAGTGGAGATGTGGAGTGGAGCAGAAGTTGATAGCGTGCCTGCTGTGCCAGCCCCATCTGTCTGTCTCTGATTTCCATTCTGCATCTTTGTTAACCTTGGTAATAGCCTTCCTTTTTTACGCATAGCTATTAGCCTGACCTTATCTTTGCAGTTAACAATGATATGTTAGATGTGTCCTTATGAAGTCCGTGAAGAAGCTGCTCAGCCTAACCAGCACACCAGGTTAGAGGGTGTTAAATGTAAGCCCTTGGGAACTCTCTTTTTTTGTTTTAGTTATCTTTTTTTNNNNTTTTTTGCTTTCCCATTTTGGTTTTATGTAGAGCAACAGTGACATCCATTGGCTATTAATCTAATCAGAAGCACTGTACAAACAGCATGTATTTACTCAAGGTGGAGGGCTGGACTGGAGGCCTCTGGAGGTTTCTCATGTAAATACCAGATGCTTGCTTTCCAAAACAACAGCCTCTCTCCTGTAGCAACATGTTTACGTCCTCCTTTCCTACCCTTCATCTCTCGTAGGGTGTTCTTTAAGATGCAGCTTAAAACTGGTATTGCCATTTCACAAGAGATAGGAAGACACGTGGAGGTTAAAGTTAAACTGCAGCTGTCTTGGAAGCAGGAGTCTGGCAGCTCAGAGCTGGTGCAGTCACCTTTCAGAATGCTGGCTTCTTTGAAGAGTTTTCAGCAGTGTAGAACTAACCCAGGTAGCAAAGAGTTAATGCTACTTTGCTTCAGCATATTCACTGGTGATATGTCAAATTTTGATTCCAAAAATTAAAATCTGGTTGGTTGTAATTGCTGCATCCTTTCTTGAAGACAAGAGTTTAGAAGTACCACAGAAGGGAGAACTGGAAGAGACTAGGACATGCAGTGGAGGAGCTAACAGCAGGAGGGTTGTTTGAAAGGAGTGAATGAAAGACTAAAGGTATGAAATACTGAGGTGATTCAGTATTCACACAAAAATATTCAGCTGAGGGAGATCTGGAGGATTCTGGTTTAATTCCAAAGAAAACCCAAACCAGTTCAATTTATTTTTAACCTTTGAAGTAAATCAGTAGCCATTTCCAGCAGATGTTTCATTGAAAAGAACTAGTGTCTGCTGCTTTTTGACCAGCCATAGTTACCATCCCATTCTAAAGTCAAACAACCTGTGTCTATCTGAGGAGCAGGATTAGATTTAGAAGTCTGTGGGCCCATTGTCGCTGCCCCGCAGCACGGTGGGGTTGTTGCAGTTTGTGTCTGCAATGAGGTACCACGAGCCTCTGCCTCGTGACTGGGACAACTGGAACTTTACCCAGCAAGGTCAGCACAGGGTTTTTCCCTTCCAGCATCACCAGAGAGAGAGGAAAAATGAAGATATGCTAATTCATGCAGTCTGATTTTGAGTCTAGTTTGTATGTCTTAATTAGAAAGGAAACTGTAAGTGCTTTGGACACTGGGAGGAGATCTGTGGAAGATCTCATGGAAGGATCTCTTGCTGCGTATCCTTCTTGGATCATAACTCGGGGAGTTACAGGTACTGAGCATAAGGTCTTCCATTCATTTCAGCAGCTTTGGACCAGTCCTCGTGTCCACAGCACATGAGGTGAGGGATCTTCACTTAGACGACCATTCTGGCAGGACAGCCCAGGAAACGTGCAGGTGATGCTCAGTGCGCTTTGTGGGTGTGTGTGCAGTGAGCAGGAGGAAATATAGTGAAGAAGCTTCATCTCCTGCCACCTTCAAACTGCAGCCTGCTGGAAATGTGTTCATCCAGCCAGCTTATGTGACATCAGCCTTTACAGTATCTTCCCTTCACCAGCATGTCTCTCGAATTGCCACTTTCCATTGTTGCACAGCTTGCAAATCTTTCTGCTGGATATTTGAGATTGCTGTCATCTTACACTGCTCATTCATTATTATTATTTTTCAGCTCTGTTACTCATTCTCTGGCTGACTTCTCCCTCTCAATCCCTTGCTCTGCAGGTCAGCTACATACAGCATTTGGGTATGCAGGAGCTAGTCTTCCCCAGCCATTACCAAATGCTGGAATTTCCCCAGGTGTTGACTTTTTGATGCCTATTGAGTTCTTTTTCTCATGCCTGCAGTATGTGGTTTCAGAGGGAGTGGCCCTCTGTTGGCTCAAGTTTCTTCAGCTATACTTTGTATACATTTTCCGCGGTCAGGAACCAAGACGGAGCCAGATAAAATCCTGCTGTTTGCGGATAACAACGGATAACATTGTTGTGCTAACAGACATTTGCATGAGAGATATGAAAACAGCCCCATTCATGCCCTCCTGTGACAGGGCTGGGTGGCTACAACTGCTTTGAAATTTGAGGTGGGTTGTTGCTTGATTGCATGAGGCATTTCCACAGCTCTCCACAGGCTGCAGGTGCACCGGCCTTATGTGCAGCAATGGGAGGGTAAGGACAGGATTCCTGCCACTGCTGCAATGCTCCTGCAATCCCGAGGAACCCATAGGCTGCTTATGGTGGCCCTTCTGCAGATGTCAAAAGGTGGGTGGGAAAATAACTGTGTTTGTGCTCCAGAGCAGGCTTAGCTCCATTCTTAGCTGTAAAGTAGGGATGAATTAGGGGAAAAAAAAAAAAAAAAAAAAAAGTTTGGTGCTCTCCTACCAGTGAGGATGTTGTTCTGTTCGTATCTAATTAACAACAACCTGTGCTGACTGCTGTTGTCATATGGTAACTCACAATACTGCACACTCAGGTACTTTATTTTGCTTTCTGCTACACCAGACAGGCAAAATGCAGTAGAGGCAGCTTTAATGTAGAAATGATCTCTTGTGTGGGATTCTCCAAGGAGCTACTGGAAGACTCACACAGAAGGATGATGTGGCCCATTCCTCTGCCCTGCCTGGGTACCCCAGTGGTACCCGGGCTTTCATGGCTGTGTTGTAACAAAAGGGGACTAAATGTTTTCTCTTTCGTTGGGCTCCCTGTGCCTCTGTTCCACCTCTCACAACTAGAGCTGTTTGCAGGTTTTTAGCAAACAGTGCTTTATTACTGTCTTGCTGAAAGGAGGGAGGCAAAATTAAAAGAGAGAGAGAACATCTTGTGAACCTGCCGTTCTCAGATCTCTCCGATAAGGATAGTTCCAAGTGCGTGAGAAGTTTCCTAGTCTGAGATTTATTTACTTCTGAAAGAAAAGCCACCTTCATCTCATTATTTTATTTTCAATACAGGTTTTGATTTGGTGAGAAAATATCTTCCCCATAAAGAAGCTGTTCTGCCTCATTAACTCCTACAAAAAGCATCCTCCCCAAGCTTGAAATGTTAAAAGAAGCATAAATTAGGGCTAAGTTTGTTGTTTGCCGCTGTAATCAACAAACAACTCTAAAAGGGACCCACAAAAGGTTCTGTAAATGAAATTTATTAGTGACCAGGAAAACAGGCTTCAGCTGCAGTGTCCTCCCCTTCCCAGCCCCATGCATTTGGAGGGGGGTGGGTTTTCAGAGGGACGCCTTTTCTTTGCAGGGCCTTACTCTCCTAGGCAGGTTGTTGTGGTCCCATGGATCTCTGTCAGACTTTTGTGTTGCAGCTGAACTGAAGTGACTTGGGACAGAGTCTCTTAATTAGGTCTTCAAAAGCTGCCTCCTTTTTTTCTTTGTCGTAAAAACATTCTTTTTTTCCTCTTCTTTTCCCTAAATCTACTTGTCAGTGGCTCAGAAAGAGAGAAGAGCTTTTTCACAGCAAGGGAAAACTGCCGTCCTGGCTGCCTTCCTTTCACCTCTCCAGGAAGCTGGAATAAAAGTTAGCTACACATCTATTTTTCCACTTTTCCTCTCCATGAGATTTTTAGGAAGCCTTCTTCTGTTTCCTCTTTATGCTGTCATATTTATCATCATTTATATCTTAATGGTATCTCCACTCACACTGACTGGTGCTCGTAGTCACTGCTGTACCAAGATTCTGGGAGAAGGTTGGGGAAGTAATCTAGAAAGCTCCAGTGCTGAGGACAGGGTAGTTGGATCAAAACATTAAGAATGATCTTTCCTGAGACAGCACATGTGGAAATACAATTTCTTCACAAATTCCTCTTCAGATAACTGTGAACTTCATTACAAATCTCTTGCAGTCAGATTCATTTCAATCTTAAACCAATTTTTCACTGTGATTTTTTTTTTTTTTTTTTTTTTTTTTTTTGGGAGGAGTGACCATGAGAAAATTCAATAATGGATTTTGGTCAACGTTGCAGGGTTTGGACTTCCTCGCTTTCTTATTTTCTTTCCTGTCTATCTTAAGTACATGCTAAGATATGCACTGTAAGGATAGATCCAAGAAAAGTCACTTTTGTACACCAGAGAAAATTGCCTTGACCCATTAGAGAACAGTTTCTAAGATTTATCTGAACACCTCCTCACCTTGCAGGAGTTCATTTGAATTGGAGATGAGCCAAGCTGGGGAGTTTCTCTAAACTTCCCTGAGCTTTATGGGCTTGGCTTCAAACGGTCCTGGCACTGAACAGCCTTTGGTTCAGGTTTGCAGAGTCCAAAGTCGACTGTTTTGCAAAACCCGAAACTCCCCTGGAGTTTTGCTCTTCTCTGATCGCTGTCCATGGCTCCAGCCCGTCCTGGCTCCTGCTTTTCATGGTCTGTGGATAGGTCAGCGCTGCAAACAGCTCCTCAAAAGAAATCATCCTTCTTAAATGCAGCCTATGCCTTATTTCAAAAACTAATTTCCTCTGCCAATCCCACGCCTTCCCTTCCTCCACCAGCAAACATCACACAGGTCTCTCATTTCGCACCAGCTGCTCCAGCAAATGCACAAATTGGTCCACGTTTACTGTAGCCTGGCATCTGCGTTGCCCAGAAAGCCAGTGACATAAATTACAATTAGAAGACAGTTTCCTTTTGGGGCATTTGACATTGTCCTTTCATCCTTCAAATACCATCATTTTTTTTTTTTTTTTGCATTTCTGTGAACCAGCTGGAGTCCAGCTCTTTGTCCAGCACCTTGTGTTGCCAGGAACAGGAGGACAGGTTAATAGATTGAACAAGGGGGAATGGTTTTAAACTAAAAGATGGGAGATCTGGATTAGATGTTAGGAGGAAATTCTTTACTCAGAGGGAGGTGAGGCCCTGGCCCAGGCTGCCCAAAGAAACTGTGGGTGCCCCACCCCTGGGGGTGCTCAAGGCCGGGCTGGGTGGGCCCTGGGCAGCCTGATCCAGTGGGTGGCAGCCAGCCCATGGCAGGGGCTGGGTCTAGGGGGGCTGTAAGGTCCCTTCCAACACAAATCATACTGTGATTCTATGACAGGAGGATGGGAAATGTGGGATGAGAGGGGCACAGGCCTCCAGGGAGCTCTGTGCTCATGCAATACCATGCTGCTCTCCCAGCGTCATCGCCTGCCTCACAGGAGACTTCTCTGCTCTATTTGAACAGGAAGAAGAGAGTTTTCTCAGCTCTCCAGCTCCCTGGGCAATACCCGGCATTCAAGTGCTGGGCAGTCCTGGATCCTGAGGTGCAGGGCCCAGGCACTGCAGGGTCAATACAGCATCCTAAAAATGCACTCGGCTTTCATGTTCTCTGCAACACCTGGGCTTTCTCAAAACAGCATATGTTTTTCTTCAGCTTGCTATCAAACCTCTTAATTCTCTTAATACTTATTCCTTGTTTTTTTTTTTGTTTTTTTTTTTTTTTCCTTTTTTTCTTTTTTTTTTTTTTTTTTTTTTTTTTTTTTTCCTGTTGATCTGGGGTTTTGGAGGTTTCTTTCTGTGGTGACTAGAAGAATGCAAGACGGAAAAAACTCCCAGACGAGTGTCTGAATCCTTTGTCTCCCCACAGCAGTTATTCCTGTCATCTCTGGTGAAATATATGGGGAAGGGGGGGGTTGTGCCATTATTCATGGCATTGAATTGAAAAATGTGCTTGAGTGCTTTGCAGGTCTAGGGCAATTGTACCCACTTACCTTGTACAAGCATTGATCTTGCCAATACTCTCTGGCCCCAGCTTGAGGAAGCGTGCTGTGTTTATTCTTCCATCTCCATTACCAAGTTCCATCAGGGACATGAACTGAAGCAGCTAATAGGCTGAAAGCCTCCATGACCCTCAGAAAAGTCCCTCATCTGTGTTTGACAAGGTGCACAGCCAATGTTGTACGGTCCTCTGGCCAGAATGCTAGATTTTATTTCAAAGTGGCCACTGACAGTGAGCAAATCGATGTCATGCAAAGTGGGCTTCTGTAACCTGACCCTCAAATCATTCACGGTCATGGTTTGACTCTCCCCCTTACCAGCCAGAGCTGTGGTTGTGATGCCTCCTGCAACTGGTTCCCAACAATTATTTGCAAGAAGGGTGCAAATGCCCAGCCTCTGGGCATCTTCATCTACTCCCAAAGGCAAATACAGCAAACACATGTCAGGGTGGTATGTATACACGTTTTTTCTTATGCTATCTCCCCTGCTCTGGACCCAGCTGGCAGGCTCCAGGGCTGACGACATCAGTGTATGTGCTGGCTGCTCACCGTGACGTGGGAGCTGAAGTGAAATTGCCTGCCAGCTTCTGATCTGATTCCTGTTATTGCCAGGTGAGGTGAGCAAGGTATTTCTTCCCTGTGCTTGTTGTTACTCTCATCTGTCTCTGCCATATTTCACTTAGCTTCTACTCCATCTGGAAACAATGGAGAGAAACACATGGGAGAACCATCTGGGCACTGGAGAGTATAGCTGTAATTTCCTCAGTTTTTCCTCTAAGTCAAAGGGCATACATTTTCAAAGGCAGTGAAAGCATGAGCAGTACAGAGGAAAATCTACTACACTAATGACTGCGGTTTGTTGAGGGAACTTGTATAACCTCTGCTCATGTGCTTAAATAGTACTAAACTGCCTTTGGAAGCAAACACCAAGCAAGAAAGCAAAACTATGAAAAAAATGTTGAAAAGAGCTCTTTGTGTCCTCCCTCTGACTCTTTCTCTTTGCAGAATATGTCATTTGATACTAGCAGTACCGGAATCACCTGGTAGGGAAAGCACGCTTTGCTGTACCCTATTCTTTCATTTGTATGGAGGGACGTTTCTTTTCAGAATGAGTACTGGAGAGGTTGCATTCAGCCTGGTCCCTGCTGGATGAAGGTTGAGTTTGAGCTAGAGCAGTGTCGGAGATGTGGCTGTGCTTGGTGTGCAGATGGCAGGCTGGCCCATGTGCAGATTGCTCTGCTATGCAGAGGTTGAGCATGTAAGGACAGCGTGCCAGGGCTGCTCCAAATGAGCGGTGAAAGAACACTTTTCTGTTGAATTGAACAAAAGCAAAAGTGCAGTTTTCCAAGCTGACGTGTAGCAGATCACCCAGCAAGACGTGAACATGGCTTTAGATGTGGGCAAAATGGGTTTTGCACTGTAAGGCCAGTGAGGCATCCTACTTAAGATACCACCACCACCCTACAGTGCATTGATCCAGTACAGGTTGGAAAAAAAAATGGCCCATGCGTTTTAGAAAGAGCTGCCATCTAACACAAGGTTGGAATAGTGTCACTGGTGCTGGAGAGAGGCAAGGTGAGCTCTGGACATGGAGCACCTCCTGGATGGGGCTGTCTATCACCCAGAGCTCTGCTCCTCAGCGTGGTTGTTGGCCTGACCCATGCCCGTCTTGTCTGGAAGGGAAGCTGTAATCATCACTCCAGGGCGATATGGCTGGAAGGTGTGCTGAAGGTTTCCTTTTGTCAGCACTGTGTGCTTGCTGTGCTCACACAAAGTTAATTCCCACGTGGCCTGGCTGCCTGTCATCTGCCTCAGGATGAGTACCTGCGCTATCGTAGGTACATAATGCTTGAATAAATACTCCCAGGGTTGTAATTTCTTTTTGTTGTTTTTATCACGAAAGGACAAATGTTCATGAGCTTTTATGATTGCATCCTCCAAAAGGACTTTGTTTCATTGCCTGGTGACTTCTGGGAAGCTGTTTACCACTTGGTATCTCTCAGAGTTGCTGGCCAAGATGCAAAGTACACTTCAACTCTTTCAAATCTCAATAAAATCATTTCAAATCATTTTATGAAGGAAATTATTGTGAGCCCATCTGGCGCCTAATCCTGAACAGGTGACATACACTGCATATGCTAGTGTGGAAAACACCGTGTGCCGCATTGCTTTCGAGCAAGAGAGAAATCACATACAGGAGAGGTGACAGCAAGCAATCCTGCTTCTGGACAAAGCGACCTTTGATGGCCGTGTATGGCATGCTCCAAGTCATCACAGACAGGACTGTACACAGGTATGCAATAGCACGCCAGGTTTTAGAGAGAAAATTATTTTTCACAAATGGAAAAAATACTTGCTGTGGTTCTGTGCTGTGGAGGTACTGCTTCAGATGGTGGGTTTCGTCTTTAAGACTTGCTTTATCATGTCACTTGCTTTCTTGCTTCCACACCTCCCGTTCTGGTTCACCACAGGCTTTGATTTGTGCGTCGTGTTAAACGTTAAGCGTTGTGGTTGTGTTGGGAGCTAGCAGGTAGAAGAAGGGATAGCAGCATGAGGAGTAGCACCACTGAACGCAGCGTCTCCTGGTATGGATGCACTGGTGCAAAAGGCATTACGTCACTTTTATTACATCTTGAGAGCAGAACGTATCAGTTCAAGTAAGACCGACAGGAACCATTAAAAGCTAAGACAAAATAAGTTACTTATGAACTGAAATAAGGGCCATCCATGTAGCATTTTATGGTTGCTCAACAGTGGGTAAAGTGAAGTCTGTGCCTCTCTCTAATGAAGAGTGCTCAGGGAGTGGGATCCTATCCCTGCTCTCGCAGACTCAGATGAAAGGTACATCTCATCTCCTCCCTCTGTAAAATACAAATTTCTGCCTCTGAAATACGGGAGTGCTTACGGAGAGCCCTTGGACATTCCTGGATGAGCAACCTGGTGGGGGCCAGATGTGTTGTGATGTAATGACAGCCACCTGCTTGGGGTTGACCAGTGCGTTTCTCTCCCATCCAGCTCAGAATGGCTTGTGAGTGAGCTGAGTCATGTGTGTGGGCTGCGTAACTACCCCACAACCAGCAGAGCTGGTGGTGGTCCAAGGCAGGGTGAGTGCAGGGCTGGGTGGTAGGGGGACAAGGAGTGCTGGAGTGGACAAAGGGCAGCCTGAGCTGCTCATTTGTGGTTTGTGGAGTCTTTGTAAGACCAGGGAGGGGGTGCAGGGTTAGAACGTGCCTTGCTGGGCTTCCCTCTCTGCCTGTGAGTGTTTTGTTCTGGTTGCGTGCACACCGCTAGGACTGCGGCACTCGGCTGTCCCTGTGGTTTTGCAGGGTGCCATTACAGCATTTTCTCCAGAGGCAATGGCCAGGCATCCTAGCAGCGGGTTTCTTGCCCGCACACTTGATGCGGGCATTGCACGTTGCAGTGAGCAGTGCTCTTGGAGTTAGCTTAGCTGGTGGGCGCCTTGCAATGAGAGGCAGGGGCACAGCCTGAGACATTTGATCACCTGCGTGGAATGATCTTTAAAATGGCTCAGAATGGAATTATATTCAAATGTGACTTTACCAGCCAACATCTTTCTTTGTACGCTTGGGAGGAATGTGACCCCCAGACCTCCTCTGCCCATTTACCTTCACTCCAATTTTCTCCTGTGCTTCTCCTGCCCAGAGATCAAAAGGTCCGTTTTTCTCATTCCCTGCTGTAATAATTCCCTTTTAAGAGTGCTGTCTGCACTTTCCCCTGCCTACACCCAGCCTCCTGTTTCCTGTCTGCTCAGCTCTCCCTGCCTGTGCAGGCGCACCAGCAGCACCCACTCAAGCACATGCATTTTTGCTCCAGCCCTCAGTTGTGTTTTGCCTTCTTTTGCCCGGCAAGTGGTGGAGGGAGTCATAACACTCCCTCTGCCTATCAATGCTTGAGACACTGGGAAGGAAACCTGTTAGCGATGTGGAAATTGAGGGAAGGTGATTTCTGCAGGCTCCAGACCTAGCCCTAAACCCGTGACAGGTCAGACATTTGAAATCAAATACTAATTGCCCATTACAAATGCTTATTCATAAATGTTTCCAAATGGAAGCTTTTTTGTGCTCTGGATTCCTGTAAGAGTGCAGCTGGGGGTCTTGAGCCTCCCCACACAAAGCCTACCTTTATATCACCATGTGTGCAAGCACGCTGCACAGTGGGGATAAAGCGTAGTGCCCTGAATGAGCAATAACCTGGAGCTCAGCTAACCCCTCTGAACCAGGGCAGACAAAATCACTGCATTTCCCTCATTCTTGTACCAGCCTTAAATGAGCCCTGACTGCTCCAAAATCAGAATGTCACAACTCATGCTGTCTCAGCCATCCCATTTGACAGCCTCCAGGATGGCACCATCCCTCCTTTTGCCAATGGAAATCACCACTGGTCTGCCCCTTCCCCTATTAGCTAGTATTCCCCTATTACCCCTATTGCCCCTGTCTCGTGGATGCAATAGTCGTGTGAAGGAGACCTGGAGGGACGTGATTGAAAGATTTGCATGCATGTCTTTGCAAGTGTTTCCTTTCCGTTGGCAAGAGCTCTGTTGAACACGGACAATTCTGTCCAAAGAACCCAAAGTGGCAGGAGAATATAAATATCTAAAGCCGGGTGATACCCAAGCGGAAAGAGGAGACACATGAGAAGGCATTGTGCATGTTTGAAAGCCACGATTTAGGGGGATTGTTACCAAGTTTAACTTGAGTGAAAAGCTTGGCTAACTGTGATGTGATGCATGCTTGCCTGTATTCAGATGAGAGCCACTTCTCTAATCCTTTATATTCTTGTTGCACCAGTGCTTGAATTAGCGGCACTGTCCTTTGGGTTTAAAGAAACACGAAGAATTTCAATCACCAGTTGTTCTTGAGGGTTGTGGGGTTTTTTGATATAGCAATATCTGCTGCATTAGCTCTGTTCTAGTGGTAGGGAGGGGGATCAGAAGGGCAAATTTATGCCTTTGAAGGAGGAATCTGATGCAAATGAAACCAGCCCACTTCATCCTGATTAGATTTCATCATGTTGTGATTTCAAAATGCCTTCAGCAGCCTGGCAACAGGGGCAAAGATTTGAGAAATGTCCAGAAGTTAAAAGGACACCGTTCCTATGGATTATCAGTGCATCACATTTTTTTTTTTTAAAAAAATCTCATCTTTACTATTCTTTCAGCAACTTGAAGCGGGCATCACAGAAAAGTATTTGGCCAGACAATAAAAATAGCTGGGCCAAGTGCTCTCCAGCAGTGACCTGATCCTGTCTTGTGTGCTACGGAGGGCGCAGATTCCTTTGCAGTTACAAACAGGCTCCAGGCTCGAGACAGACTCCATTTCAGGCTAATTTAAGTAAAGTACGTGATGATAACTGGTGGCCACTGTGCAGCAGAGTTATAATGGGGACAGGGCCCCCTGTGCAACACAGCTGCATCCCAGTTGTGCTGTAACAGCTTACATTTCCCTGGATAGATGGGATCAAATCTGTGCTGTAAGGCGTCTCTCTAAAAGCTATGCTACAGCCCTGATGGGGAGATCCAGCCTGGAGTGCATCTGTCTTCATAGTGTCAACCCAACTAGGTAGGGGGAAAGAAACCATACAGTTATACAGCTTACAGCCTCTTTGTAAGTGGGTTTCCCAACGTTTTGTGCTTGACTGTGTTAAGGGTATGTGTCGGTCCACATACCGACACATGCTGTTTCAAGCAGGTTATCAGGTCCCAGATGCAGAGGATGAGGGGTATGGTAGCGGGCATTAAGGAGAAACAAGAAAATACTTGGGTAAAAGGAGACCTAGGGACAGCATGCTAAGAAAGCCAAAATCTTGCCTGTGTCTGAAATTTCTCAAGTGAAGGGCAAGAATAAGTTCAGATTGCTTCACTGAGCTACAGCAGTTGAAATATCTGTCACCGATGCTGTTTCACCCAACAGGAACTGCTTTTTGTGAGGTCAAAGCAGAGGAAGCCTGGGGCTGCTTCTGGGCTCTGATACAGGCATCTTCAGGCATCGCCCAGAGTCATCTGGTTTATGGCTTATGGCTGCACGTGTGGTGCTGCTGCCATACCGGACACAACAGTGTATAATAGCATCACCCAGGAGCTGGGATCACCCATGGGGAGAAGGAGAAGCTACAGTACTTGAAGTGGCTCTTGTGGGTGAGGAGGATGCCTTCTGAAGTCATAGTTTTATTCATCTGTCTTCTGGTGCAGATGTCTTTGACCCAGGAGCTCTCTTGCTCTGTGCTGGCTTCAGTCTTGATGCACTGGTGTCCAGAGCTTGTGTTGGGGGAGAGAACAGTAAAGCCAGCAAAGCATCTCTGGACCAGAGAGGTGTGTGTTGAGAGGCAGATTGAAAAGCAAACATTTTATGGGGGCTGGTAGCTTTGTTGTGAAGGATGGCAAACCTTCAGGCTGTGACTTGGGGGCTATCACTGCACGAAGTACAAAAGGAGCTTAGTTTCTCTAAGTGGCTAATGAGTTTACTACCTTGTTTCTGTCAAGGGTTTTGCAGGGGTGATGCTGATTAATGTGTCATGCCCTTTCCTCAAGCCTATCCCCTTCCTCTTCCATCTCACCAGGCTCTGTCTGACACCATTTATTAGGCTACTTGTCCCTGACTTGTGAGGAATAAATATTGACACTGATGGCTGCTTAATAGGATTTGGTTTTGCTGTTCTCTCTGTGAAAGAGTTTGGCACTTCTGACTCAAACGACACTCTGTTTGAGATTGACTCCACCCAGACTTGATTTTGGAGGTTGTTTTCTTTCTTTCTGTCTGTGTGTGTGTATGGTCACAGCATGTCCTGTGTATGAGGAGAGGCTGAGATTTGGGATATATAAATTGCTCTGGTTTTACCTGTTGACATGTAGTGCAAAGATTCTCAGACTGAGGCTACTGTTCACTGCATGTCCCTAGAACAGATCTGGCTTCCTCTGGGATGGTGCTGAAGTCCACACTGGAAATAATAATTTGGATGTGTGTAGTTGAATAGGGCTTGTAAATGGCCTTCTTCTGTTTAGCTGTGGAGTGGTGCATCCAATTGGGATCTGTGGCATGAAGACCCCAAATCAGCCTGCCAGTTGGCACTGCAGTGGGTGGTCGTCCTGCCCCTTGCTTTTATAATGCCTTCCCTGCACCCCAGCCCCAGGCTGGCTTTATGGAGCAGGGGCAGGTAGCCAGCCCTCACCTTTGTTCCAGGAGTTGCATGTGCTGGTTCCTCCTTTGGGGTGGTTTGAGGGAGCAGAGGAGGGATGCACTGAGGCACAAGTAACCAGCATAGTTGGGTTCTGTAATATGTGCATTTTTCTCTTTGATTTTCTGTCTTACACTCCCTGAGAGCTACAGCTCTCTGGACTCTGTGCAAAGTGATGCTGCAGGTCCTGCAGGGATTCTGAGTTTTGTAAAGCAACTGGTAAAATCCTCATCACCTTACTCAATCTCTGCTCATTTCTCACTTTAGCAAATCTCCTGCTGAAATCCCAAGGAAGTAAATGCATGCCGTGTTGAGTAAGGGATTCAGGAGTTTGTCCCGGAAGAGCTGGGTGAGAGAGATGGAGAAGCAGTTCATAAGAAGTAGCTCATATTGTGGGGATTAGACATTGCTACACCCGTGAAGGTGATTTAGCACTGTAAAATGCACTCCACCCCTCAAGTTACTGCAACTAAAATCTGGCACACCAGAGAACACTGCAAAGTAGTCAGGTTAGAGAACAGAGAGTCAGCTCAGTGGCAGACTGGAGTTGGTGCTTGATGCTGTACATCCACCATGCCTGTGACAAATGTGAAGATGGGGCTTTCTTCTGCCCCCCTGAATAGACGCCAGATTGTCATTTACTTGATACCAAAAAGTTTTTCAGAAACAATCTCAGCTACCATTCTAGCACTTCAGTAACACCCAAATTTTCAAAAGATAGCTGCCAGGGTAAAATTTACACCAGGTTCCTTAAAGTGCAACGTATATGCTAGGCAGGAAGAGAGATCCAGCTGTGCAGGCGGAAGAGAGTAATGCCCTCACTTGCTCATCAGTGCCAGAGATCTCATCCATCTGCCGCTGGAGCAGTTTGTGTAAGCACTCCCTTAATCCTTAGCTTTAAACCATTTAAATTGCTGCTCTGAACTGACCTAGTTTGGTTTGCCTTCAGCATATTAGGAAATGCTCACGCAAACCATGGCACCAGCAGCTCGAGTGCAAAAAAATAATTCCAGAAAAGTTTTTCCTGGTTAGTGTGTGTCTCCATGCGAATGTAGTTTCTTCAACACGCAGAACTTGTCTTTTCCTATGGAATGGGTTGACTTTTATAATCCTAAAATGGAAGCAGTTTCTTAAATTATGTGTGACTCTTGTCATCCCTCTCGTGGCTGCAGTTATTTGTAGCAGCTGCTTTTTTTTTTTTTTTTTTCATTTACACCTGTCCTTTACAGTCAGCTTGTGCTTTGCTTCGTATTGAGTAAGAGAAGTTAAAAGTTCTAGTTTATATTAAATGACTTCTGATCAGCATGATTCAGCATTGGGATATCCCAGGTCATGTGCAGATGACATCATTGTGTTACGTGTGTACACTGATCTCATGATCCTTAAAGGGATGAATGTGTTACTGATCCCTCTCCCCAGGTGAGCTCTGCATCACATCATTCTCACTTGAGGCACCTCTGGGCACTTCTGCACCCCATTCTATTATGGCCAGGTCTGAAAGGCTGTTCCTGATCACCTCCTGGTCCTCAACAGCCCATGAAGAGAGGTAAAGCTCTGCTTCCCGAGGCAAATCCCATAGCTTCCCCCAAGGCCAGCATGGCTTGCGATCTTCAAAAATCTCTTGTGATGCTTGTGAGATCCTGGAATGGAAAGGTCATTTCTCTGTATTTTCACTTCATTTTTGACACAGTAAGAAGGTAAGCCTGTTTTTTAAGGTGGTTAAAACTCCCTGTGAGTGCAGGTTGCAGGATAGCATTTCACTTACAAGGAGACTGAGGGCAGATTGCTGTCCGCTCTTGGTGGATGCCATTGTGATACCAGATACAGGCCAGAAGAGTTGTGACCTCTCTGTGCTCTCCTCCTGAGAAGGGAAGGTCTCCCCTGAGCTGGCAGAGTGCTGCTCAGGTCAGTGCCAGTTTACACCAGTGAAGGCCAGAGACCTACACTTCCACTAAACTACGTCCTGAAACGCTACTTTACAGATTTAAGCCACGATCCTAGAAAGATTTGAGTCGGAGCTGCACAGAGAACGCTTTGTCCATGCAGGAACGCTGATGGGATGTGAAGGCAGAGGGCTCTTAAGTGGAGCAAAATCACGGCCAGAGACAAACCCACATTGTGCCCAGCAGACCACAGCAGCAAAAGCCCAGGTCTGCACAGGGCATATGCTTGTGCTAGGGCCATAGTTTGGCACCCCTCTGCCACTGCTGTGCCAGAAGTCAGTTGTATGGACGTGGTCTTGTGCCTCAGTTTACCTTGGAGTGCTGCAGTGCTCTCCTGGCATTAGTTAGGTTCAGATGCGGAATGAGAGCTGGTAGAATTAAAATGCATGGACATCAGAACTTGGAAACATGCATCTGAACACCGAAAGGTTTGGGCTATTCTACGTATCTGCAAGGTCAAGCTAAGGAGTTGTCTTTCATTGTATGTGTCTGTGTACAGCCCAGGCATGGTGGGCTCCACTGCCTGGACAGGCTGTCTGGGTGGCAAGCTGTAATTCAGTATAACCATGAGCTTGTGTTGCAAAAAGCCAGTAACTGACTAGGGATAACAGCTCATTTTTTCAGCCCAACAGGTTATTCCTTGCAGCTAGGGCTCAGGTCTTGTTGGCAGGGCCCCGCGGAGAGCTGCGTGCTCCGACCGCCGGCTCACAGCACAAGAAAAGTCTCCGGTCTGCAGGGCAGCATGCCCAGCTCCCTAATTCACACCACTGTCTGAGGGAGAGCTGCTCATGCAAAGCAGGAGAAGGCTTGTGTTTCAGAAAGCCTCGGTTTAGGGTGTCTTTAAAAGGGTGGCAGTCACTGGGGTCAAGGTCTGGGTGCAGAGGAATGCTATTCGCAAACCTAAAGACAGAAGTGAAAACGCTGCATATTGTGGGCCCAAATGCAGCTGGCACAAACCAAAAATGTGCATGTGAGTGCCTTTCTAAGTACCCAGTAATCCTCCAGGGCAAAACGAGGATTAGGTCTCTCACACAGACAAAGAGGGAGTTCATTTTCTCAAAGATGCCTTGGCCAATACCAAATTAAGTGAGGAACCCAAATGAATGCAAGTACTCCTTTCAGATCTTTGCTTGCAAACAGGTACAGTGCAGAAGCAGCTTATTTGTGTGTGTTTGTGTGGGTCTGTGTAAACACGGCATGGCCAGATTGTGGGATTGAGGTCAGGTCAAATCAAACCTGTTCAATCTCAGAGAAAAGGGAAAGCCAGAAAGACATTGGACAAGGGGGTCTAGATGGCGTTGCACAGTCAAAATCCAGTCTCCATTCAACAGGTTTTTAACTCTCTGGACATAGAGGTCAGTGCTCATTCTCTGCCTTTAATGTGCAGTTGTTTAAGTTGGAGTTAAGTGATCAGCCCTCCTAGAAGGAAAGCTGGAAGTCAGATTTCATTCCAGCCTCTTCTTGCTACGTGCTTAGCAGGACTGTATAGGAGCTATTACGTTGAGAATGGTGGGTGTTTGAGTATGAGATGTATTTCTCTAAAATTTCCCATCCCAAGGCGGCTCAGTGACTTCTTAGCCCTGTAGTTTGTCTTGAGCAGTGCTCTGTGCATTTGGAGAAGTGCAAGCTGCCTCTGCTGTGCACTCTTCCTGGAAAATGTCTTTTTTTTCCTTTCGGTGATTGGCTTACAGCACACAGATCAGCTCTACTAATCCCATCTTAACAGATACCAGCACAGATGCGCCTGCGATGGGTAGGAAAAATATTTCTATTTGTATTATTTTGTGCCTTGGAAGCAGCAGCCAGCAGCACTCTGTTTTGGGGTTGTGAATTTTTTTCTCTGAGCTTTACAGACCCATCTAGATCCAAGAGGTGGACATCATTGTTTCCATGTGGCACTTGGATACTGCTGCAGAACTCTGTGGGAAAAATACCTCCCAAGATACATGTGCTCAGTAAGCATTACTGAGATTTCAAACCTGCCTTGCTCTGCTTTAGGATGAAGCAAAGTCCTTCCACGGTTTCCACAGGCAGAGCCTGTTGCATTTGGAGGTGCTCATCCGACAGCCTAGAATTCCTTGTAGGCTCTGGACTTGCAGCTGGGTCTCCGATGTCCTCCATCTCAGGGCTGAGTGACACATTAGAGATTTCACCCAGGACCTCAAAGACCTTTCCCAGCAAAATCTTTAGATTTTTTTTTTTTTTTTAATTAAGAAAATGCTTTGCCTGCCTATTTCCATCTGGTGGTAGCCTGTGTATGGCTCACGGGTTCCCTAAGCACAGACTAACAAACCCATGCAGATGTTGCTGCTGTCCTGGGGTGGACCTGGACCTTTGTGCTCTGACACACAGGGCTGCTTCCACTTCAGCTAAAGGATTCTGTAAGCGTGGCGGATATGTGGATTATCTCTATTTCTGGAGCAGCCACAGGAGGTAACAAAATAAGAAATACGTAAGCAATCCGGTCCTCTGGCTTCAGGCAGAGCAGGAGGACCCGCTGCCTGCTGGAGAGGGAAAGGTGGGTGCCCAGGGTGAGCGCGGTCTCCCTCCCTACCTGTGGGAGGGAGGAGGCAGAAGGGCTTTCTGTTTGCTAAGGGACGGGACCCTGTCACGGAGGTGGCATTTGCATTCCGAAGGAGATGTAATTCCAGCCCATCAGCTGCTGAGAGCTTGCCTGCAGGATGAGGATGGCCAGAGGTGAAGCCACAGAGCTGTCCTCACCTCACTAGGCTGAGCTGGGGATCTCAGGACGTCCAGGGACATAATGTAACGCTATCAGGATAACACGGCAGTCTTAACCCCTCCGTCTGCCTCCTTATGGGGTTGCCGGAGCCGAGTGCTGCTTTGTTGCTGCTTCTCCTCGTTTCTGTGTTCGTGGTGTGCTGTTGGCTGCTTCTGTAGTGGAGCAGGGTTGCCTCTTGCATTCTGGTTTTAGACAGAGGGAAAATCTGTTAGGTAATGCCTAAAGATCATTGTAGAACTGGGAAGAGGAGTTTCTTGTTTTAACCTCAATTTCAGGAGCATCAGCATGTGAATTGCTTTTCTAGGGAAGTTTTTAATTTAAATCTGGTTAAATACTCCTGTGAGTCCCCCCCAAAACAGAATTTGAGCTTCATCCTTTCTTCTAGGGTAACACGTGGCTTAGAAATAACGAGACATTACAAGTTACTAAACCTATTAATATTTGTAGATTGGAATCTCTAGGATTTAGGTCTTCTATTGCCATGGCAGGAAGCCTGGCATTACTTTAAAATAAGTAATCATGACTCAAAGAAGTGGAACCATTAGAAAAACAGTCATTATGAAGAGATTTTAAAAAGCATAAGTAAATACGGCTTCAGATGCTGTTTGTAGATGATCTCAGCCCTGTCCTAGACTCATACCTGGAACCACAGGGAGCTAAGCAGAACAGCAGCATACAAGATGCTAGTGCAGACACTTAATGTAAAGCTAGTGTGCTGGAAAACATGCTGTCAGCAGGAAAACTTTAGAAGCTTGGTTTTGTATGACTTTCTAATATAAAATCTCTCCCCTTTGGGAATTCTAGCCAGAGAGCTGAGCTCTCACTGCAGTGTGTTCTCTATGAGAGCAATGATTTGTGCTACTCCCATTACTCAACTATTTTTATGGAAAGTGGAGCTTGGCTCTTTGTGGCTGATAACCTCTGCAAAGCCTGATTGGAACTGGTCAGCAGGTTCAGACGCTGTCACTGGGGGATCTGCTGGGCAGAGGCACACACCCACACCTGCTGGCTGGGCATCGATTTAGGAGACAGTAAGGAAAAGCAAAAAAAGCAAGAGAGAAGAGCCAAGAGCCTGGAAGGCTGAGATAAATGGTATGAAATATTCGAAGTATGCAGGTAATGGGAGGGCAGCGCAGGAGGCAGATAAGGCGGCCAGGGGAGGTCACGGAGGGTTATGGTCAAAAGCAAGGGATCTCCCAAAAACATCGAGTGAGTTCTGCAAGGATTGTGGTAGGCCATATGTTTAGATGAGGGAAAAGCTGAGCAGAGTGCCTTTGTACAGCTAGTCATTGACATGTGTGGTATTAAATGCCAAAGGCACTCTGGAAGCAGAGAGTATAAATAACAATTCGTAATTAAACAAGAACTTCTCAGAACAGGAAAGATTTGAGAGGCAGCTGGGAGCCTCAGGTGGGAGGTGAAGGCAATTTAAATAGACCGTGCTAGGTCTCCTGTCTCCTGCTCGTGAGCTTCACGGACAACATGATAACACAAAGAACAACTGTGGGCCGCTCCTTGCTGGGGACACTTTTTAGCTATGCACTTGTAAGGGGCTTTGCAACATCCCGAAATAAAATGCAGCCCTGACCTTAAGGACCACCCCAGAGGGCTGGGTGCTCTTGCAGGGACCTTCACACAGCACTGTCCTGCCGCTGGCTTGGGCTTTTGGAGAGGGGTTACTCAGAGGAAGACCAGGTAGGCCCTGGGCCTGTTGCGGGTCCTGTTTTGAGATTTCCTTCCCTGCATGTGTGCTTCCCTGCTGGAAGGATCCTCTTCTCTCAGGTTCCCCACCAGGCCTGATTAACGGTGTTATTTATAGACTGCCTGATTAGTTTTCAATGTCTTAGTGAGCCCGCTGTTCCGCACCGAGCTCAGTAATTAGAGTTTTTTTAAGAGGCTTGGGAAAAACTCCCCTGCATTTCCTCTTTACCCCTGAGCAGCAACCCCAGAGCCTATGCAGGCACTAATTAATGTGTCTTTGTCTCTCTGAGGTAAACTCTGCAGTTCTGCATGCTGCCAAGCAGGGTTTTCTCCATGGGAGGGGGAACACCCAGGCCGCTCACCTCCCGCTGCTCGAGGCTTGGGTCTGTGTGGATCCATACAGGAATGATTGGAAGGGGCACAAGGGGAAAGCTCTGCTGAAGGATCACTAGGCTGTGGTGATGGGGAAGGGGTGGACACTTAATCCTCTGTATCAGTTTTTCTGGCTGCTGACTATTTTTTTTTTTGTGTGTGTGTGGATTTGGGGCAATTTCTCAGTCCTAAAAATTGTTACTGGCTACTTCTGTGCTGGCTGAACCAAGAGAAGGCAGGAACAGCTTCCCTCTGCAGGAGCACAGTTCCTGTGTAGCCTGAGAGGGCTAAAGGCTGCTGTTAGAAGCAAAACAGGGACGTTAGGTTTTGTAAGCTATTCCTGTGTTGAGATGAGGGTTATAGGCAACACTGGGGGACATCCAGAGGCCTTTTCCCAAAGGGCTCAGCACCCACAGTGCCTCTCTAAGCCAGCAGGAGCCACAGGCACCAGCACTTCTGCATGCAGGACTGCAGGGCCAGCCCCAGCACTGACCCCCTTGCTCGTGCACGGGTTGCCCCAAATCAGTGAGGCAGCACAGTTACCTCAGACTAAGGTCACGTCACCTCAGCATGATCCTGGCTGTGCAGGGTCTTTACGTAGCCTGTATCTTCTCTTAGCGACCCCATCAGCATACCAGAAAAATGGTAATTCCGTGTAGGGGAAATGAGGCCAAGTGCCTCTGCTGAGATCATGTCCCCTCTGATGGGACCCTGCTGCACAAGTGCTGTTCTTTGTGGCTGGGACCATCTCTGCTGTGTTTTCATACAAAGCTTGAAATGGGGTTTTGTCCTCTAAACAGTAAATATGTTTCACTTGCAAAATTGTATACCTATTTAGATATATAAACTGTATGCATGATCTTTTAAATCCTCCTTTTAGCTGTAGCCGTTCTCCTGTCCTTTGTCTTGAGTCAGATCTCTAAAAATCAGGAGCATTTTTACAAGGGAGCAGCTGATGGTCCTGGCACTTCACAGGGGAGCCGTATGGGAGGCTGTGCTCCCTGCACGCAGGTGGAAGGCTGACATGGTTTTGTCCATGCAGGTGGTGAGCTGGTTTGCTTGCAGTCCTCTGACTTGTCACATTCATTCTGTAAGTAGAGCAAGGCTAGGTCTCAGTCGCAGCCAGCAGGGTTTGTGCAGAGAGCAGAGTGGGTGGCAGAGAACAAAGCCAAGCGGGATTTGGCACACGGAGGGGAAAGGCAGCGAAGGCAGGATTTGGGGTAAAATTCGGACAAAGGGAAGCAGGCTGAGCAAAAAGGCCGCTGCGGCCCAGTCGCTTTCCCTAATCTAGGTGAAAGTGCCGCTGCGCGCTCCCCGCTCTATCTCATCCGCAGCGTGAGGCTTAACATTCCTACCCGGCACGTGGGGGCTTGGGAGGGAGCGGGGGGAGGACTGAGCTGGACACAAAGACGGCCGGCCTCTCAGCGGAATGGCATCCAAGCCATCTCAGCCATCCAAAGCCCCAGCTGCCGGCTGAGCGCACGGCGAGAGGCCATTCGCGCACCTCGCGCGCTGCGGGTCTGGGGAGGGGTCCCTCCGGCCCCGCTTTTATTCGGCTGCTCTGAGCTGGAGGAAATTTCAAGGCTGTGCCACGGCTCAGGGCTAGGAGTGGGAGCCAGTGGGAACACTGTGCCTGCGGGAAGGCAAGAGCTGAAGTGATAGGTGCACGGGGTTTGCACGCCTTCTGCCTGCGTGTGGCAAAGCGGGGTAAATATTTGTTTGCTGACTTTATGCAAATACCCGTGGGTGGGGGGCAGTCTCCTCTTTGTTGCCGTCAGTCCGTGGATCTTTCTCTCCGGTTTTCTGTGTTCAGAGCCTTTGTAAGGTGGTTACATCCTGCAGTGGAGCCCCTGAGCTCCATGCACAGGGGTTTTAGTCCCAGGATGCAGGTGCAGGGCAATGAGTATGGTGCCGCAGATGCTGGTGCTGATCTCCCTCCTGCGTGCTGTGGGGGGCACTCGCCGGGGCTGAGCACTGCCTGGATGGGAAGGGGAGCACAACCTCGCTCTTACGGTCTGCCTGGGCAGTGACAGAGGGACTGCAAGTGCCTTGCTGGGACATTTTTCTTTACACTTTTTAAAAACTAGCCTGATGCCTCTACCTTGCCCCCAGGGTCTGTGTGTTGCCTTCTTCCTTAAAACACTTATGAAATGTCAAGCGCAAATTTTTTGCGTGCTGCTGTTTACATGGTCTTGGTTTCTTTTGGCAGGGACACACATGCCGCGAAGGAGTGCGATGATCTATCCTCCAGCCTGCTCGGTCCAGGTCGCGTGACCACTGACGTTCAGCCCAGCAAATCCACATGGCTGGGAGGAGTTAAGTTACGGCTGAAGACCAGGTGAGAGCATGCACCTCTGCGTCCTTGTCTGCTGGGTGTGCTTGGTAGGGTGCTGTCCTTGGGGAGCAGCTGGCAAACTCCTCTTCCCTCTGGTGGGACTGCTGGACAGCATGAATCCCCAGCATCCATGGCACCTGCCAGTGGAAGAGGGCTGGGACAGTTTCTTAACCTCATGCCCACCTTTTCCTGAGGTTTCCTTGCCCTTAGCACAGTGCCAGGGACGTGAAAGGAACTGACATTCTGGGCCTCGAGGAAAGCATCCACTTTACTTGATGTCAGTAACATTTACATAGTGCTGAGTGTAAAAATGTTACTGCTTTGGCTGCCAACGTGTGTGGGGATGATTCACTGGGAAGGGGTCCTGGAAAAGGTGTTCTTTCTCCTCAAAAGCCTTGTCACTTACATTAAAGGTCATTGGAGGTGGCGGATCCAAATATCTCCATAGCACCGACGTAAGCCTGCAGCAACTCTCCAGCTTTAGGTGCGTGGCTTTCCAAAACCACCTGGCTTCTTCCAAGTCTGGGAGTGTGGGAGTCTGGCATTCATGACAAGCCTGTTGAGTGCCTACCTGCATTTCTACATGAGTAGATGACTTATGAAGTCAGCTCCCTGAACTGCTCTGGATTGATCAGAGTTGTGGCAGAGGCTGATTTCCTTCCTTTGCATGTGCAGGTCAGGGCCAAATACTATGGTGTTTGCTCAGGCAAAGCTTCTTCTGGCAGCAAGAGAGCCCCTTACATCAGTCACATGGTATTCTAGATGACTTTAGAGATTCCTGTGTCGCAGTCTTCTGAGATTTGCACCATGAAGTCTAAGCAGTGACTTTTATTGGCAGCAATGAATTTATAGCAGACCTCGACCTAGCTGAAGTCGAGAAGCTACATTGATTTCCCATAGCTGGAGGAGATGTTGTTACTGAGCAGCTGAAGAGGGAATGTGACACATGTGAGGTCACATTCTGCTCTTAGAAGCAGGGATGCACACCTGGAACAAACTCTCACTGGCCTTAGTGGAGTTGTTCCAGCTTTTAGGCACTGCAGTCAGTAGGGGATCCTGACCCTGTGCAGCCTTGATGGGAAAGGCATCATGGACATAAGCTCACTAAATTTGCTTTGTTTTCCTCCAGCTGGGGGGTTTGCACCATGAATGATATCTTCCCCGGATGGAACGGATTTTAGAGACTGAAATCTCTCCTTGAGCTAGTTTGGTCAGAGACAGATTTATCTGTGGTTGGGGTGTGGGACTCTGAAGTTCCTAAGGTTTGCGACCCATAGCAAATTGGGGAAAGAAGCTGCTATGCATCCGCCACCTTTCTATAGCAGTGAGTTATTCAGGCTGTGCCTACTGTAAATCCTGCTTGCCTGTCAATCTAATAGCAGGTATCTGCTGAAGCTCCAGAGTTTAGCATTTCACTTGGATTAATTTGACTTCGGATGCAGAGCCAATGTTTTCCTTCACTTTTCCGGCAGTGTCAGAGGCCATGTCTGCATATCTCAGTGGCTTAACTTGTGTGGAACCTTTGGTTACAAGCAGGAAGTTGCTTTAATGTCCAAGAATTTGGGTGTGGGAGGGTATTTCAGACTCGTTGGCCTTTGCTTTGGCTATACCAATGGTTATTACTGAAGTGATTAAAACTTTCTGAAGGAGAGGACAGGTTTGCTAGCCGTCCTGTGACTTGTGTGGTTCTGTCTGTGTGCAAATCCCCTCCCACATGTACACACCAGTGTATACGGGTACATCCAAACCTTCAGCACACACACCTAGTGGGCCTTCTTCTCTCCCACTGATCACTTCTACACCAGCATTTTGATGCTGAAGTTATTGGAGCTGTCTGTGATTTGTAGCCCTCTAACTCAGAGGAGAGCCCAGCTGCTGTCTGAATGCCCCTGGTTACCTGCCGTGGCCGATTGTCCCCTGTACATTTGGATGATTGGCGCTTCTGCTGCAAGGCACCCAGTTCCTCCAAAGCACTGAACGAGACGGGGAAAACACATTCCTTCCATTGTTTCTAAGTCTCTCCTGTTGCAAGTTGCTGTGTGTTTGATGTCAGGGTGCGAAAGAATCTAAGCTATGCTGATTTTTCTGTCTTTTAAACTAATTTACTGACTGGGGAAGAATGAGGAAAATGTATTTGAGTTAAGCCCATTGGACCAATTCATCAGTGAGGATAAATCAGTGCAGCTCTGTGACTTCTGCAAAGCCACAGGCAGGCTGAACCACATTAGTGGCTGGCTGCTGAGATTTCCTACCTGTGCTCTGAGAGCTGTCTGGAGAAGGCAAGACATAGCACGGTCCTTCTCAAAGACAAAAGCTCTGTAGCTTTGGCAGATGTCTCTTTTCCAGGTCTGTTCTTTCTTCCTCTTTCTCCAGTGAAGGAAACAGCGTAAAATTGTGGCAAGAAGAGTGAAATTGCAGGGGGTCCTTAACCCAGTGCTCGCCAGCAAGTCATTCTAGCCTCTGTGTGCTCCAGCTACCAGGCAGGGGACTCCCACACATCTAAGCCACAGCCTTGTGTGAGCAGCACAGATAGACTATCCTGGTGGCAAATACTTTCTCAAGATAGAGATCTGAAATACTGTTTATTCTGCAATATAAGTTGTACTTACCATGTTGCCTGGTAATGCTTTCTTTAAAAAAAGAAAGCTGTCGAAGATCCCAGTAGGACAAAGTCCTTGACTCCAGCAATCAACAAGAGTGAAGGTTGTATACATCACCTCTCACACTAATAACCAAAGCCCCGCTGTTCCTATTCAGTCCTGTTGTCTGGTTAGTGTCAGGGAATGTCAGTGGGACCCTTTCATTGTGTAGGCCAAAGTCCTCAATCTAAATATTGCCTGTCAGACATATACTTGGGCGAAGGGAAGATTAAGCAGCAGCGCATGGCGCAGTTCTTAGCACTGCACTCTGCGGTAGGCCTGTTGGGTGATTCTGTGTAGGTCACTTCACCTCTTGAGGCCTTTGTTTCCTTTTCTGGAAAAGGGGATAAATGTGCCTTGCTTGGATAGGACAGCCCAGGGGTTACCAACGAAATGCGATAACATGGAGGTGTGATGTACGAGACCAATAATCATTAATTACAATGTTTGACTGTTCGTGAGTTCAACCAAGGAGCGACCGTTGCTCACAGCTGCCATCACCTCTGAGTGATCTCAGGACTTTTTTTTCTGCAGCCTGAGGGAGAGCATTGCTTTCCAGAAAAGCTGTCTTTTGTACCCTGCGAATTCTGCTGCAGCACTTGATGCTGTTGTGTATCCACAGCCGTGCATCCCTTGTCCATACCAGAGTCAGCGCCACAAACGTTGCTGTAGCCTTGTGTTCCCTTCCACCAAGTAATCTTTCTGCATGGCTTTTCTCTGCCTGCTTTTGGTGCTAGTGAGAGAAGGGGAGGAAGAGAGGCAGACTGCTTCCTGCATGGGAAGCTGTGAAGAACAGTGGAAGAAATCCATGTGTATGGTTGTCATCTCTGCTTTCACCCAGGGCCTTTCTTCACAGTGGTCTGGCAGCTTTTCTTTTTAGTGTGTTAAAAAAATGGAGCTGCTAAAAGCTGTGATGTACTGTGAAGGGATTTGCTGGATGCAGAGTTGTCCTCTAGAAGTTACAGGGAGGAACATACTGCAGAAGAGAAGGTTGTGTCCTGCTTTGAGAATATTCACACATTTCATCTAAATGTCCTGAAGTGAGATTTTTATCAGTGCTTGTGGTTTTTTTTGTTTGTTTGTTTGTTTGTTTGTTTGTTTTTTGATTTGGGAAAGTTCTGATCTGAACATAAAAAGAGGTGGGTGTTGCAACTCTCTCCTGTAGGTGAGGAGATACTATTGCCCAAGATCCATGACATGAAATATCATTTCACAGACTTCACGTCTTTCTAATGAGTTTTCCTTATTTTTAGTGAAAATTACGAAGGAACAGAGCACACTCCAGATCTCCTCTGCCCCTGAATTCACCAGAAGGGCTTTGTGAGCCCAAAAAGACAGATTCAGTGAAAGATGTATCAAGATGATGCCATTATGGTCCAACTTCCTTCTAATTGGCCTCATCTGTTATGCTTATTTTTAGAAGCATGACTGAATTAAGAATGACGTTGCTTTGAGTAGATTGTGGCCTCACTCCGTTGAAATCCTAATAGGCTTCTGAGTGCTTTAGTTTTTCCTCCATCTCCTGCTTAATAGCTGGGCACACGGACCGCAGCAACGCCTTAGGATGTCGGGAGAAGGTATCCTTGTTACACTAGCACTCCTGGATAGGACCGTCTTGGAGACATGAGCACAGCATGAGAAATCAGACCCTTGTTTGTACTTTGTGGGTATGCAGATACACAGTCACCCTGGGAGATTACACAGAAATCGCTGTGACCGGGGGCGCTCCATACAGTCACCCACCTGCAGCTCTTGCAGGTGCGGCAGTGGATATTGCTATGTGGCTCCTCGCTGCCCCTTTTGGTACAAGCATAGAAGGCAGGAAGATGGCAGTTCGAAGGAGCTGAATTGCCTGCCTTTGTTAAGCTGGGCGTTTCTACAGAGAACTAGGAGGTCTCAGAGGACGTGAGGGTGGAGGACGTTGACGCCAGGCACTCAGGTTGTGCATGTACTGTGGCATCGGTAAGGAACAGTACGTAAAGAACAGAAATTAGACAGACTGTATTGTTTTGTATGGCTTTAGCTTGTAACTGTAGGAAAAAAGATAAATCGACCTTTCTATTGCACTGTGAAGAAAGCTTCTTGTGGCCATTCTTTAGGTGCTGATTCATTTGTACTTAGTGCCAAGGAATCTTTATAATGTTTGCCATTTCATTATTGTTTTACATACAAAGCATGAAAATAATCTTCTAGAGAGATTACAGGGGAGAATACATTCAGTTCTTCCTGAACTGAAAAGAGAGCTACAGAGCTGTTGGTGGTAAAGGGCCTTAGAAATCATAGTCACAGAATCCAGAATAGTTTGGTTTGGAAGGGACCTTAAAGATCATCTAGATCCAACCCCCTGCAATGGGCAGGGACACCTCCCACTAGACCAGGTTGCTCAGAGCCTCATCCAGCCTGGCCTTGAGCACTTCCAGGGAGGGGGTATCCACAGCCTCTCTGGGCAACCTGTTCCAGTGTCTCACCACCCTCACCAGTAAAGAATTTCTTCCTAATATCTAGCCTAAATCTCCACTCTTCCAGTATGGGCCTTGCAGCCCAGGCTGCATCAAGCAGACTGTGTTCCAGGAGACTGCTAATGCCTGAAAATGCTGTGATGAGTATAGCAAGAAGGAGCACCTGAACAACATCATCTGGGTGTGACTAAAGATGTTCTTCCCCTTCAGTTTCCCAGTTTGCCATGTGAATTTGGCAGTATCAGCGTCAGAGCTGCAGTGTTGCGTTGGGGTCCGCTGCCTTCTCCAGGTACCTTTGCTTCGGGGCGTTTGCCCGGGTGCCCAGTTATCTGATCACTGGAGGTGTCCGTGAGGAACTTTTCTGTATTATCTGAACTGGAGAATTTCTTAGATCGTCCAAACACTTCTGCAGGAATAGTACAGATGCAGATGGGGCGGTTATTACAAGGCAGCTCTGTAGAGGCTGTGGTGCTCACTGTTGTATTACGCTCCAGTTCCCGTCCTTGCCCCTGCTTGGGCAATAAGAATTACAAACTAAGCTTAAGGGAGTAGAGTGAAGCAAGGTGCTATTCTCAGGTGTTATGGAGGCTGCAGGTAGGGACTTCCTGGTGTTCCCAAACACCCCAACACAGACAGAGGCTGTGCCTTCCTTCACATCCTCTAAGCTCTGCATCAAGGAGTCTCTTACCTGACTCTGTGGAGGCTGGGCCGAGGCCTTGCTCTCTGCCTGTGCACACAGACCCTCCATACCTTTCTCCAGCCTCCTCCTCGGGGATCACCTGCATGAGTCTGCAACATGAGCTGCAGATCATGTGTACCATGGCGCTTCCCCTCTTGGCTTAAGCTTGGCTAGGATTTGGTTACCCTTAATCCACGTTTCTAGGATCAGGTAGGTGTGGAAACAATGCAAGGTTATCCCGTGCTGAGCTGGTACGGCATGTCTTCTGGCTTACGTTCACAGCTTCGCTCTCCACGTGTTGTATTGTTACAGGGATGTTGGCCCAAAGAGTTTAAAATATCTGTAGCTCAGGGGATTGGCTGTGCAGCTTCTTGCAGCTTTTTGCTGATCAAATCAAGGGCTAATGTGCTTTGCTTGTGATCATCCAGTGTTCTTTCCCAAGCAAAAGATTAATGCTGGGGGTTCACACTGCTCCCAAATACAAAGAAAGTGTTGAAGTCTCTGCAATGGAGAAGGCAAGAACATGGGTTATTTGTAATAAACAGTTTTGACAACTTTCCATCCTGCAGTGTTTAGCTGTGCTGTTTCTGTGGCAAGGAGCACAAAAAGGTGTTTTAAAGACACCTCCACATGAAATGGTAAATGGTGCTTGGTTCAGCTCAATTCTGTAAACTTCCAATGCAGCTCTCCTTAAGATAATCCTGTCACCACAAATGTTGAAAGGAAAAGAATGTCTCTTTTTTTTTTTTTTTTTCTTCTTCTAAGTGATGATGAAAGAGCGATTTGCCTTTCTGAAATCTGTATGGAAAACCTCCTGGTGAAGTGGTTCTGCATCTCAGTTTCTGCCAACACCGTTCCTTGGAGCAGAACATCAGCTTTTGCAAATGTTAATTTGTGCCATTGCAGGGTCTGACCCCAATAATCAGTTTTTTTTTGTTGTTGTTTTGTTTTTTACCCTGGACATTTTCCTGTATCCTCTCTTTTCAGTGCTAGGAGTCCTCTCTTGATGTCTTTTTTATATCTACAGAGAGCATTTAAATCTGTTTACTAATTTATTCAGGATGTGCTGTGCCATGAAAATTTCAGTGAGACAAAGGCTTTGAAGATGTGTCATATCCTCCTCTTGGGTTCACGCTGTGTAGGTGTAGGCGAGGTTGTCATGCAGGCTGTCACATTTGGGACGTCGGCAGAGTACTCAGCTCCGGTACTGCCCCTGGACCCAAGAGCTGGGGCAGGGGAGCATCTGCATGGCATGTTTGGGGATTCTTGATTGCTGATGAAACAGAAGTGAGCGTGAGTGACTTTAAATGTGTCTGTCGGTGTTTCTTTACGTTCATCTTCCTTGAAAGAGCTGGCCTGTGACTGACGTGCAGAATCCTTCTGTTTTCTTCCTAGGCGAAGTGAAACTCCAGGCCGACCTCACTCCTGGCATTCAACCAAACTTGCAGAGAACCAACCCGATCCCAGCATGATGCAAATATCTCAGGGTACGCTTGGCACCCCTTGGCATCAGTCCTACCACTCCAGGTAAGCATTGCACAGCTTTGATCCTGTGCTGCATAGGCAGAGGCACAGAGCCACCAGCATTTTTATTTTAGTATAATTTTCCCCATTTTTACATACCGTCCATGCGTGTAGAAATCAGGCTTCCAAGCTAGCATGCTTCTAAACTAGTCCCCCAAATAGTATGTCCTTGTTTCCAGTGTCACAGTTGCTTCAGGGAGGCTCTGCCTTATAACTAGGGATCTATCTTGGTTGTGCTGACTACAAGATCACATTCTGAATCTAGAGCATAGGAGTGAAGCAAGGCAACAAAAATTTGGTGGCAAAATACTACCACTTGCCTCCATACAGGTGGTGGGTTTATAAACAGCCAGGGTTAGGACTGGAGTTAGGAGGGCTTCGCTTCCTCCTTGGCTGCCCTGATGAAGTGGCCACGTATTCATCAGTTAAGGGCTCTGTAAGGTGATTAACATATATGTAATCAGTTGCTTTAAAAATGCCCCTTCCCACAAATGGGAGGCCACTGCAAGCATGTTAAGGCAGCTGTCTCTGAGCTTGGACACAGGAGCTGGAGTCCTGCTCTGCATCCTGTGGCCTGCCCTCATGGAGAAACACAGCACGGTTGTTTTCCAAGCAGAGGAAAAGAAATCCAAAATTCAAACTAGCCTGCTAAGGAAAAGGGAAGTAAGGGTGCAGGCAGCAGGGCTGCTGTGCCTGTCATCGTCATTGAGCTGCTCGCAGGAGTAGCCAAGAGCATTGTACACTGCTGGTACTTCCAAGGTGGGAAGTCTGCAGGAGTCGGTTTTACTGTAAAAAAAAAAAATAAAATAAAAAAAAAAAATTGGGTTACCAGGCATCAGTTTACTAGTTTTACCCGTATGTGCATTGGTGTTTCTCTCTAGGAAGTTAGTGGTTTATCAGTCACAAAGAGACTAAACCAGTAATCTTAAATGTGTTAACAGGAAGTGGGACTCTGGTTTTGGCTATGGGCTGTGGCAGAGGCAGACTATAAGCAGGGACACGTTCCCAGCGTCCTGGGGCAGCTGCTTCGAGGCTGCACAGTGTGGTCAGTACACAGAGAAGAGCATGCAAGGCAGACAAAACCCTCAGTTCCTCTCAGCAGCCCCAAAAGGTGCTTGGGGGTGAGCCCTGGGGAGCATTTTCCCTGGCAAAGCAGAATGGTTTCAGGAGCAGGAAATTCTTCTAGGCACTGGGATTTAAACGTCATTTCTTCTACAGGCAAGACTAAGCCATGGCAGAGGGGAGGAAAGGGAAAACCTGGTATTAAAAAAAAAAATGAAGGGGTGGTTACACGGAAACTGTATATGTTCCTGTCTGGCCTGCAGCACAGACCACCTTGTGGCGTGTTCGTTTCCCTCCTGGTGGCTTTGCTTCCCAGCCGCAGCTCCTGCAGAGCCTTTGGCAGCACAGCGGTGTCTCCTGGGAGCTTGGAGAGGAGCACGGGGAGCACCTAGTGGCCAGCTGGCCACAGCTGCACGGGGCATTGCCAAGGAGACTTTTTTTTCTTTTTTTTAAACTAGCATAGAGTGGCGCATTTAAATGAGTCAAACAGCTTTATCCTGAGTTTTGCCAGATCTTTTTCTGCCTGTCTCTGTGCTCCTCTGCATCTCTGCAGAGCTGCTGCTTCTTCCCTTGCAAGCAGACTTCCTTCTGTCTTTCTTTGTCCTCAGAAGCCTTCTCCCCCCATCTGTGCTTCCGGCTTGTGGGTGTTCATCCAGCAGGGTGGCTGGGGTATGACACGGAGCAAGCTTTAGGTTCTTCAGCAAGGAGGCTGTTACCAAACGTACCTGCTGCCTCCCAGGAGTGGCACCTTGGTTCCCAGGGCTGCAGTGCATCCTCAGGCTTGGTTTTGTTGTGCTGGTGGGGCAAAGCATGTGGAAGTGGAGCTTGCCTTTCCCTGTGCCAGCTGAGGCTGAAGCTTGTACCCTGGCAGCCCCAGGCTCCTCTCCACTCCTGTTTGCAGCTCTGAGCCCTGCTCTGATGTCCTTCCTTTCCTGGTGCTTTCCTATGGCTCTGCCAGGACCCTTGTATCTGCACAGGGAACCAGAGGAAGCCATATCCAAAGGAGGGGAATGGGGAACAGAGGGAAAGAAATCTCCTCAATCCTCGGTGTATTTGCTGGAGTCTGGGAGGAGAGATTAGCCAAGGGAACTCCACAGAAATCTGTGATATCCCCACGTGAGGTATATAGTGGCCAGCACAAGGAACTCCCTCCTTTCCAGCTGATAGAAGGGACTCTGAATATGCTTCTTTTTCAACACATCTCTGGAGGCCCCAAGTCCTCTGCCAGCACACGTGTGTCTCAGAGCAGGTGTCAAGGTGCACCTGCACCTGTGGAGCTACATGTGAGGAGGCTGGGAAGACTTCCTGGGCCATTCTCAAAATGTTAATATCATTGCATTCCCCCCCACTTTTCTCCACACAAACACGTGCATCTCTTCTTTTCTCTGTCTTGTCAGCTTAGTTTTTTTGCAGCAAACAAACTATCTTTGGGACAGCTGAATTTCTGGGAAGCCTGCCAGGGCATAGCCTTCATCTCCGTAAAAAGGAATGAAATAGGAAAAAGGGAAGAGATTAGATTCCCCCCAGAACGCCTCTCACGCTCCTCTCCTCCTCCTCAGTGGTGCTGGCACTCATTCAGCTTTCCAAGTGCTTTGGATAGGTTTGATGGGTGGAGTTGATCCTCCCTGGCTCCAGAGATGCACTGTCTCTCTGTCTCTGTTTCCCTCCTCCCACCCCTCTGTGGTAAATAAGAGCCATGTGTTGCAATGTCAAGCAGTTCCTCTTAGTGAACTGGGATGACTGCAAACGGGGGATGGAGCAAGGCCCAAATATGGGTGTTCAACTGCATTTCTCAAAGCTAAACATCTTGCTTCTGAGTTCACTTATAAATTGTTGTGCGTCTCCTCTGCTAGCAGTGGGTTCTTACTCTTCACTCGCTCTTCCTCAGCTCCTCAACCAACGATCTCTCTGGTTACGAGCATGGCTATCTGAGGAGAAGTCCTGACCAGTACAGTTCGCGGGGCAGCATGGAAAGCCTGGACCACTCCTCCCCTGGCTACCACCCTTGTCACCTGTCCCCAGCCAAAAGCACCAACAGCATCGACCAGCTCTCCCACCTGCACAGCAAGAGAGACTCTGCCTACAGCTCCTTCTCCACCAACTCCAGCGTCCCTGAGTACGCCGCCCCACCGTTCAGCAAGGAGAACTCCTGCTTGACAGTCAATGTGCACTCCCGCGGTGGCCTGCCCGAGGGCATGAGGCAAGCTGACATCAGGTATGTCAAGACAGTCTACGATGCCCAGCGAGGGATCTCTGAGGAGTACGAGGTGAAGTCCTCTGCCTTGCTTCCGAGCGGCGATGCCCGGGCCTCTCTGGATGGCCATGGCCACAGCAGGCCCCACGGCTTCAGCAGGAACAATGCAGCTCCCTCCTGGGCACATCAAGGCCAGGGCTCCTCGGACAGTGAGAGCCAGCCCCCCAAGGGACCTCCCTTGCCTCCCACTCGCAGCGACAGCTACACGGCCATCAGGCATCACGAGAGGCCCAGCTTGTGCTCCGGCCTTGATCTGAACAAGCCTAGCCGAAGCCAGCAGAAAGGGGCCTGGTCTCCGCTTGCCAGACCCCTCTCCCAGGGCCCGCTGCTGAAGACCCACTTTGGGGAAGGGCACCTGCACACGGTGGTGGAGAAGAGCCCGGAGAACAGCCCCACAGTGAAGCCCAAGCAGAGCTATTCCCAGCCAGGGCAGCCCCTTCTGCCTACAGGGGTTTACCCAGTACCTTCCCCAGAGCCGCACTATGCCCAGGTGCCCCAGCCTTCTGCAAGCAATAACGGGACTCTCTATCCAGCTCTAGCCAAAGAAAGTGGCTACTCGCCTCCTCTTCCAGTCTCATATGACAAAAGTGCAGCCAGCAGCACCCTGGGCTTCGATGAGAATGGAAACCAAAGCACTACAAACAGATCGTCCGTCTTCTACCAGCCCCCGGCTGCCGAGAGAAAGCACGATGCTGCAGCAAAGCTTGTCCAGCAAAAACCTCCTAACACAGGAGGCCCAGAACTTTACCCGAGCACGTCGAGAAAGGAGGAGTTGTTACCCTCTTACAAGGTAGCACACAGCAACCGAGACACCACGAGTCCTGCACAGGCGTCCAAACACAGTTTACAAGTCCCACAGCCCCAGCCAAGGGATGCCAGTGAGAGGAAAAGCCTGCCTAGAGAGGGCTGTGCGGGTGAATCCCAGGCGGACAAAAATGGCAATGTGCAGATAAATGAGAGAGATGCTGCTGCTCACCTGCAGTGGGGTCACAGCAAGGCCAGGCAGTATGGCTTCTCCTCCTTGCAGAACATCCCCGAGAGCTCCAGGAGGCAAAGCGGCTCTGAGCTAAAAGACATACAGCCGGGTGAGGGTTACTCCAATGCCAGGCTGTCTTTCTTGAACAGCAGCAGCAAAGAGGAGAAGGATAACAGGGGACAAGTGCTCAAGCAGTGGAGTGATGCAGACCCACAGCCCTTTGCAAGACAGGAGGAAGAGAGCACAAGCGCGGCTCCGTTCCACACTGCCGAGCCAAAATACGCGGAGGCTCCTTCTCCGCAGCACCCGAAGACCTCTGATCTTGGGAGGAGCCGGCTTAGCTCTAGCAGCACCCAAAGTGTTCCCTACAGCAAACCAGACTCCAGCAAGCCCCGCTGCTCTGTGCTAGAGAAGGTGAGCAAGTTTGAGCAGCGAGAGCAAAGCACTCACCGGCCCCAGAGCGCTGGCATTCCCAGCTTTGGACAGCACTATGGGCCCAGCAGGGCCAGCCAGCCCTCCAGCACCAAGTGCTCTCCAAACAGCCTGGAGGACACACGGAGCAAGCTCAGCTCCCAGCTGCCCGTTGAGCTAGGCAGAGTCTCCAGCCCTTCTGTCAGGAATGGGAAGTTGGAAGAGGCTGACTGGCACTGCGTGGAGCTGCAGATGGCAGCGTCAGCGAAGCAGGCAAGATGCAGTGAGTACTACAGCCCATGTCCTGAAAGTGAGGTGCAAATAAGGGCAGCTCAGCTGCCAAGGAGCAAAAGCACGTTCCAGCTGGGAGGGGAGCCTGAGAAGGAGGTCCTCTGGAAGGACAACATCCAGGATGCCCACGGGTCGCAGCCGGACAACAGGGCCTACAGGAACAGCATTAAAGACGCTCAGTCCCGGGTGCTGAGGGCCACCTCCTTCCGACGCATCAGCCCCCCGTTTGCAAACGTACCCAAGAGGACAACCCAGAGGCCTGCCTCGGCCCACGTGGGCATGAGGAGCACGGCAGCGTCTCCCCACACTCCAAAGGAGAGACACAGCGTCACGCCGACAGAAGGCAGCCTCTCCACCCTGGACTACTCCAAGACACAGCACATCTTGCGCATCGGGGGCCGGAAGCGGCTGACAGCAGAGCAGAAGAAGCGCTCTTACTCAGAGCCGGAGAAGATGAACGAGGTGGGCATCTCCGACGGGGATCCATCACCCTTCTCCTTCCAGAAGAAAGGCCTCCATTTTATCTTCCTGGAGAACACGGTGGCTGACAGGCGTAAGATCTTCGAAAGGGACAGCAAAGCTTCTTCCGCAGCTAGCCTCTCCAGGCCAGAGCTCAAGCAGCTCCAGCAGAATGCCCTCGCCGACTACATGGAGCGCAAAACGGGCAAACGGCCATCCTCACAGGAGATTGGGCCACTCAGGGAGCGCTCCCACAGCTCCTTCCTGCATGCAGGCGGCCCGGACAGCCAGAGCCTTTCCTCCGCCTCTAGCATGAATTCCCTGCAGGACCAGAACCTCTACCGCCGGAGAGAGTCCATCGAGCGGATATCAGCCAGGACAGGGCGGGTGTCTTCCACCCTTCCTCCTGGGCTGATGGGCTGCTTCGACGGGAGCGAGGATGAGCAGAAGAAAGGGCACAGGGACAGCTTGGTCATGAGCCGACTGAAAACTGACAGGTGCCAGGATTACAGAGCCAAAACAGAGCTCACCAAAGGCACGCAGACAGATCCTCTGGGCCCGCAGGGCCAGCCTTGCTATGGGAAGAAGGAGCGGGGCTTCGAAGCACCCTCCGCCAGGAAATCTGGGAAATCGGTGTCTGTGGAAGACTTGCTGGATAGATGCGACAATCGGCAAAGGAATGTGTGTGTCCCTGTGCACACACGTTCCAGATCATCCCCCACAGCGGATAAGAATCATCAGGTATGTGGACAGTGGATTGTGCCTTCAGGAACGCAGGGAGAGAGGGGGGACGCTGGGTTACAGACTGATGTTCAGTCATGGCAGTCACTCCTTTGGCTGCAGAGCGGTTAAATGCACGCTGAGGTACAGACCATTTATTCCATTTACATTACCAAGATGCTGTTGTAAGTGCTTACTGCTGGGGTACTGCCTCTGTTCTGCTCTCTTACTGCTGGGGCTGCTTCAGGGATTTTGGAGGTGCTGGAATTTCAGTGCATCTGCTGATAATGTGCCTTGTGTCCCTCTTGCCCCTGACAGTCCATCTGAGGTGTCCTGTGCTTACCAGCCAGCATCACTGGGGTGCTTCTGCTGGGGTGTACCCGATGTTGCTGCTGCCGCTCTTCCATAGCCCACTTCCCTAGTGCAAAGCAGAGGAGCTTAAAGGCTGCTTGAAATTGCCCCAGCTCCTGCTCTGTCCAACAGTGCTGGGAAATGCTCAGCGCAGGCACCGCCAAATAACTGCTGTTTTACCTCCAGCCCTGGAGGGAAACATTGTGGAGAAAACTTAGCGGAGATCCTGCCCACTCTTACCATGTCCCCAGCTCAGTGGTTGGGAACGTTGGCCTGATGTCACCAACAGGGAATTTGACTGACTCTGATTACAGTAAATAGTGGAAACGGGCTAACTTCTTAAAGAACAAGTGCCCAGGCTGAAATCTCTCCAGACCTATTTGGGTAACTGCAGCTGGCCGAGCTGCAGTCATTTACAGCAGTGGCATGTCTGCTCGCCCGTCTCCATCTCCACACCAGGCTCCCTTGATCACGGGGCAAGGGAGGAAGCAACCTAATGCGTGGGCAGGCTGCAAATAGTCTGAGTGTTTGGGCAGGGCTGCATACCTAAAGGGCAGCTGCGCCCCAGGACACCTCCTGCTATTTGGACCCTTGTTGCTGGCCCAGAGCAGATTACCGAGGTGCAGTGAAGGGTTGAGCTGAGTAACGTAAAGGGGGCTACAGGGAGAGTGCTGTGCTCTGCGCAAAGCAGGCTGTGGGGGAAGGAGTCATCCTCCCGAACCCCTTGATGCTTCTTTCTAAATGCCCTCCCTCCACAGACCTCAGATTCCACACTACGTTTTAAAACAGAGAGAATGAAAAAGTAGTTTGTGACTGTCAAGTGAGCAGAGTGCATTTCCATAGCCACTGCTGTCTCATCCTATCATCGGTGTTTTTCCAGACCAGCCAGGCAACAGGCTCATTTGGGCAACTTTGTCACACCTGCTGGTCATGAAGCCTTGTTTTCAGTAAGGACAGTCCTTAATAAAGAGCTAGAGTGAAAGCCAAGCTGCAACTCTTTTTCTGCCTGCTGGAACAGTCAGAGCAGCAACAACAGCAACAAAGCCTAGATAGGGAAAAATCACTACAATGTACTTTTCAATGGCAGCTTGTACAATGACCAGTTAACAGTTCGTGTTACACCAGCCTGCTGTCTCGGGCAGGAGACACACAGGGAAGTTCTTGAGATCTTTATGTTCCCCTTGCTGGCCCATTTTTAATCTTCCATACATTCAGCAGCCAAACCAGAGTTTCTGCCTGGTGGAAGCTGGCTCAAAGAAGGTGATGACCAGCAGTGCAGACTTGCTCATGGGGTCTTCATTCAGGTCCAGAGAGGGTAATGCCCTTGCTGCTGTTTTCCAGAGTGATTTGGCTGTATCCACTTCTGCAGTGAGTATTTAATCCTATAGGCAGCAAGGCACTAGTGATAATCCTATTCTTAAATCCTAATTTAGGAAAGTATGTTTGACTTCAAACATATGCATCAAACTCTAAGTGTCTGTTTGAAAGTATATTTGAGTGCTCTCTTCACTCAGTTTGTTTCTGAACCGTCTCCAATGCAAAACAACAGTTAAAAAAATGAGGGACAAAGCCAAAGCAATGCGGTTGGGTTTTTTTTTTTTTGCCTTTTGANNNNGGGAAATGTTTATTTCCAGTTTAGCAACAGACTTCTCTGCCTCACTGTATATTTTTCAGGGCCTTGTGTACAGCGTATAATATTACTTTCAGGCTGCATATAAATCACACTGCAATGTCACTGCAGGAATTTGTTTAGAGATATAAGGAAATTGATAGCCATGTGGAATTATTAGCACTTGGTCTACAGAGCAGATTCTCAGCCTTCCTTCCCTTCTGCTTTTTAATCTGTCTCAGCCCACATATCTCCCAGCTCTCCAACTCCTAAATCAAGATCTGCTCTTACCCTTGCCCTGCAGCAACGCTGACCAAAAAAAGCAGACAAGTAAGGGTGTGGGGAAGGGGGCATTGAATTGCTCTGTGCTGAAAAGGTCATGTGGGAGAAAACGCCAACTTCTTCAAAAGCAGGCATAGCGTTTGCTTTCGTGTATTGTAATAGTCTGGTGCCTCATGGCAGAGAGTCGGATTTAAAAAGGCATTTCAGCTCCAAAATTTCTCTGGCTTTAGGTTAGATAAACGCCTAAAGAGGGGGTAGGTCTAGCCATTCCGTTTTCAAAAGAACCAAGTGCCAGACTTTGTGGTGTTTTTCAGCTTGTGGCTGGAGTTGCCAAACTGTGGGGCATTTGGCATTTCTCTGCAGCGTTTTGCACTGGGCTTGGGCACAGTTTGTTCACTGCTCAGCTTCCCTGGTTAAGGCTGTTTTAATGATGCCTTATCTTCTTGCTTGCACAGAAGACATCAGTGAACACCCAGCTCCCACTGATACCTTTGGGCATGCTTTTAGAAGAGGCAAGGCCTAGCTAGGAGCGCTGTATGGTACATGCTGTGGCTTCTTACTAGGGAGCGTCAGTGTTCTGTTGCTTTGTTTTGTTTTCTGCTTGCTTCTAATGCTGTCTTTGCACTCCAGGAACTGCTGAGAAGGGAAAACAGTGAATTTGGTGCCATGCTGAGAGATCCTTTCTATGTGATCAGCGCAGGAGCCAGGTAAGTGTGTGTTGTTGTCCCCTATGTCACTGCTGGGTCAGCTCTTGTCACCCTGCTGCCAGCAGCAGTTGTGGTGTGTTGTCTGTGTCAATAGGTGGCTAGGGACAAACTAGAGAAAATACCTGCATGGACATGGTTCTGGGTGTGCTCTGCCCAGCAGCGTTAGAAGGAGCAAGTTGCCATGAGCTTTTCTTTCCCACTGCAGACATGAACTCTCTGTAAATTCTCCCTCCACGATCACGTCATCTTGGAGCGTGTTTCTGCAGCAACAGTCTTTCCAAATGCTTCCTTCTGCAGCAAAACCTTCCAAAATGTGTTTGATCTGCTGTTAGAGGCTATCGTAACTGAAGGGTTCTAAAGGAAAAAATACCATGCTGTTCTGCTCTGTCTGGCTTTCTGCAGTCCAGGGTGCTGCCTCCCCAAAAGGAAGTGAACATCTGTGAGGACTAAAACAGGGAGATCTCATTTATCTGGGAGCTTTGCATTTGGGCTGCTTTATTTTGTGCAGCCAGGATATTTTGCTCAGCAACAGGGGAGAGACAAATGTTTTTAAAAACAGAAAAGTGTAACCATAAAACTCATAATATTAGGACTTATGTAACTATCCATTTAGCAGTGGGTTGTTTTGAAGTTAACTAGGACTGAAGTTGATCTTGCTGTATTTACATTTAAATAATAAATAGATGCTTGCCCTAAGCACTGAGTGCCCAAACCGCTCACTCATGTTACAGTAAAAAACATCAAGAAAGGCCAAAATAATTATTCACAAAGGAGCTCTGTTTCTCTTATAAACTTGCAGTAAATGTTGTCCCACTCTGTTGTCACACTGGGATTTAACACTGCTCTCTCCAAAGCTTTCACCATGCAGCTCTGGGTCAGGGAGTTACAGCTGAAAGTTGGGGAGGGCTCCTAGTCTAGCTGGATCTTATTTCTGCCTGGCTGTCACTTTTTCCCCCTAAGAAGACATAAATGTTGTTTTAAAGGAACTCATTCTGCCTTCAGGCATGTTCTTTCATGGCTAAGACACCCTTTATCTTGAATCCAGAATAACTTTCTTCTGTTTTTTACTGAGAGAACAGCACAGCTCTTTCAGTTCATCCTGCCTCGCCATTTGTTCTAGAGCTGGCATTTCATCACTCTTACCAAAAACTGCTTCCGGTTTTCTTTTTTTTTTTTTTTTAACCCAACCTATTTACCAGGTAATGGAATGGAATACCCAGTCTGAGAACACATGTATTGTGGCACAAAATACAGGATCCTCATTTTCATGCTTCATTGTACAAAGATTATTGGTATTAACCCAAGTTTTATGATATTTCTGCTGTGTAAGCATCATGCCTGCTTGGCAAGCTCATTTCTTCTGGGAGATGTGAGGTTGCTCTCCCTTCTTGATCAGAATTGGATGGGAGAAGACAGGAAAAAGCCCTTGGCTCTAAACATGCAGGTTCCCTCCACAAAGGCTGCGAAGTGCTGCCTATTAGCCTTGGCTGTTGAGTGATACGTTTATGTTGCTGAACTTGGAGTGAGCTAAATGAGAGTGGGCATGAGTTCTGGAAGTGAGAGGGTTCTGAACGTTCCTGAAGCTGGAAGAAGTTTTGCATTTAACTCTCAGTGGGAACAAGTTCTGAATCCTCCACGAAGCTGTGAGGACAAGTAGACCAGGTCCTTAACCATATGCCAATGATTCTCAGCAGGGCTTCCACGGTTAGGATAACATTGAACCTGCTCCACTGTGAGCAGGTGATGCGGAATTACTGCAACATCCTTAATCCATCTCTTAAAAGATGCTAGTCTTTGTCTGTCCTGTGATTGTCAGCCCCAAATAGCTGTTCTCTAGCCAGTCCTCTCACATCTAACCATCACCATCCTACCCCTGCTTGCACCATACTGCATGCATTGCCAGAGAGGCAATATCCGGCAGTAGGAACTGTGCTTCCAGGTTCCCTTGGGACACAAGCATTTAAGGTGCTGAAGAGGAGGTGGGACTGTCTGTACTGCCTCTCTTGATCGAGGACGGAAGTTACCAAATGGTCAAGTTACACAAGCAAGCATTTGGTCTTGTCTCACACGCTCCGTGACTGTGTGCTCCTGTGCTGCTCTGCAGGTGTCATACAATAGCTGGCTCAGAAGCACTGCTGGGAACAGTTGTTGCTCCACCAGTTTTAGAACCCACAGTTGCCTCCACAGTAGGAGAGATCTTTAAATTAGAGAATTACCATCTGGTGTTTCTGACAAACACTGAGCATCTGAAAAGAATACACACTGCTACTGTCCAGGAACCTCAGACAATACCAAGAGCAGTCTGTCTGCGAAGTTTCCCCACCCCCAGGCAAAGGCTGCCAAATTCTATTCTCAGTTACACCAGAATAAAGCCAGAACGACCCATGTCTTTGTCAAAGTTGTTCTAAATTTGTACCAGCACTCCCAACAGCAAATTTGGGTCCCAAGTCTCAAACATCATGGGCTGGCAGTGTTAGATTATTTGAGCAATGTGTCTCGAGAATAGAAAATGAATTGGCAGTACAGCTTTATTTTATTTTATTGTCTTATGATATGGCCTCATGTTTTTAGGCCATCTTCTTTCCCATCTGCTAGCATTATTATTATAACAGCTCATTTTGTTTTCCAGCTAAAGAACCACACCAGAAAGTAGGTTTGGCTATGTATTCTGAGCAGGATCCTCGCTTCAGAGGCCAGGCACTATTTCTCAGGCTCACATGAGAGCCTTTTAAAAGATATGGAAAGAATAATTTAATCTACTGATGTTGCAGCCATAACATCCCGTTGTGCTTGAAGTGTGTTGGCTTTGCTTTTTGTAACACCTGCGTATATAAATGGAACTTTTTCTTTCTAAAAGGATCCCACGGTCCTAAGAGGTTTTTTTTTTTTTTTTTTTTTTTTTCTCCTCAGTCAAAATAGTGCAATTTTTGCCTCACTTTTTTACTTGAAGACAGTTGAATCATTACAATGGCACCTTCCAAAAGGTGCAGATAATGTGCTGGGAACTTTTTGGCCCACAAAGCTGAAATTATTACAGTTATCATCAACTGAGAATGGTCTCAGATGGTAGATAATGTCAAGTAGTTTTCCTTACTGCAGTCACTGCCTGCCCCATCCGTAATAAGCAGAGTTTAAAGTGAGGCTGGAAGGGAAGCCAGGCACACAGGTTTTCCCAAGATTTTTTCTATTGAGTTATTGCCATGATGCTTGCTACATGTGCACACGTGCGTGTGTGATCTAGCACACATTGCAGGTGATGGGAACTGGTGAGTGGGAATGGACCTGGCTCTGTGTTCTTAGAATTAGTTGACTGCATTTACCTCTGCTTTCAATATCACAACTGCACCTCACCTGGATCAGCAGGGACTGACTCAGACCTCCAAAATTTGATCTCTAAAGAGGTGTACACTAGCTTTTCCTGCTCCGTCATTAATTGATAACTTTAAACTGTTATTCCTCTTGTTTTTTTTTTTTGTTTTTTTTTTTTCCTTAGGTCTTTCAGCAAGAAAGAAAGAAGCCAGTCAGAAAAAATGCCGTTTACAAGTTATTATCCCCATCTGCCCCGCAGCAGCGAGGCTGGCATTGGCTCCTCCACGCTGACTGAGAGCCATAGGCTCTCAGAACTTTCCAGGCAAGACAGCAGGACTTCTGCATTTGTCCTGTCTCCAGCAGAGAAAAGGAGTTATCCTGACCAAAAGCAAGGCTTTAAACCCATGTACCTTGACCTTATTCCTTCTGCATCTAGCCAGTCCTCACCTAGTATGCCCACCCAGTCTCCCTCAGACTTCCAGGCTGCAGGTGACGGCCAGGCTCTGAGACAGCACCATGCCAAACGAGACGCTGCTCCTCTTGAGGACAGCGGTACCACCCAGGCACAGTCTCTGGATGCTGTTCAGGATAAATCCCTCGAGACTGCTGCAGAACAGATTGCATGGAGAAGGAAAGAAGGGCTGCTGCACAGATCCCTCCTGCCCACAGTGGTGTGGGCTCACTCAGTCAAAGACAACGGCTCGCCACACGCTGTGGTGTCTCCTCCAGCAGCAGGGCCAAAGTTCTCCCAAAGGTGGCAGTCCCTTCTGACTCAGAGCAGCACTTCTTCAGACCCTGAGACTCCTCCTCCCCAGGGGACAACCCACCTCTGGATCTCGGAGTCGTGCCTGCAGCTCACCCCTCCACCGTGGCTGCAGGACGATGAAGACGACGAGGTGTTCATCATGCCTTCCCAGCCCGCTGTCACTGCTCCACCCTTCTTACCGCCACTGCCGCCCCATCCTCCTTCCGAGCTGAGCTCTTGCGCTTGTGCGAATGGCATGGAGGAATTCCCACCTCCTCCCCCACCGATGGCACTTGAGGGCTATGGGGCAGCTGAAGACAAATCCACCAGGCTCACAGACGACCAAGTGAGGTAAGGGAGAGCTGTCATGCAGCGTCTTGGGCATTGTAGGGCCATATAGAGTAAGATATGCGGGGCTCCAGCCAAATGTGACTGACCTCCGCAGCTCCGCGTGCCACAAAAACCCACCCGCAGCTGCTAGCCGAGTGTGAAGCTTTGCAGAGGATTGCACATGCTAAGAGGAGAGAGGGACAGACAGACAGACTCACTGCTGCTAAGCTTTGCTGGCTGCCTAGAGCATTGTTAAATGATGTGGACAGGACAGGGCACAAAGCAAGAAGACAAAAAGCTTTGTGGTCCATCAGCAGGTGCACTGACAGGTGCATAGTGGGCAAGGCAAAGAGGGCTAAAAGTGAGAAAATATCCTGGTCTTCTTCTCACTGCCGTTACCATATGGATTTCAGTGGGGTTTGTTCTCATTTGCTCCAGCATGAGGAGTGAAAACAGTTGGTGACTCCTTCCAGTTACTGTTTTTTGCGACAAAACTATGGAAATTCACATTTTTCCAAACTTAGACTTTCCCAGAATACACTTTAGACCTGGCATGAAACAATCCTGTTATGAAAGAGTTAGCATGTGCCAAGAAGTGACAACACAAATATGTCACAGTAACACTGTATAGTGATTTTTCCTTGAAGGATAGGGCTTTGGGCTAGGTGCCCAGCTGGTTTAACTCAGCACAGCTTCCCTTGCTCTCAGTGAGAGAGGAGGGATTCTTCCACCAGGGAAGAGTCTGACCAGGGTTTTTCCAACATGAAAAGGACAAATCAAGTGTGCACTGCTCAGGCTGGCGTTCCCAAGTGGTGAGACTCAATGTCCCCAGCCCATGAGCAAAAAGCAAACTGACTTGTCACTCACTGGTTCTTTCTGCGTTGGAATGACAAAACAGCAGTGTCCATGTTGAGGGAATGAAGTGCTTCTGGTGCCAGTAGCCCCACTGTGGGGGCCTTTCTATGTTGAAATGCAAATAAGAGACAGAAATGGGTGAGTGAGGACGAAAAGTTACTTGTCTTAGGCCTTCATCATCTGTTCACAAAGATCCCGTATGGTAAGTTTATCTTCATCTCACAGACTTTTTCTGTCCATAGCAGCTTCAAAAGCTTTCCCAAAGCCCTGGCCAAGAAGGAGATAACAGGGTCGGGCGCGAATATCAGTGAATATAATTGGTCCTTCTCACCGCCTGCATCAAAGAAGACTAATTCTCCACCTGCTATGGATAAGCAGCACCCATTACCTGCTTCTTCCGAAGAGCCCCAAAGCTCTAACAGACAGCCCACAGCTCAACCTGAGGGCACCCACAGAGAGACAGCAGTTATCACCACAGAGTCAGAAAACAGCAGTCCAGACTCCGGGACACTCAGCATGTCCTCTCCAGTGAAGACAAAGAAAAAGACCCCAGAGGATATTAAGTCAGAGGCCTTAGCGAAAGAGATTGTCCATAAAGACAAGTCTCTGGCTGATATCCTGGATCCTGACTCTAAAATGAAGACAACCATGGACTTAATGGAAGGGCTTTTCCCCAGCGGAACCAGCTTGCTGAAGGAGAACAACATGAAAAGGAAGATGATACAGAAGAAAGCCATCAGGACAGCAGCAGAAGATAACATGTAAGCAGTTTGTTGGGGCTGTGGGTTAACGTTGCAGCGGAACTCGCTGCCTACTTGCTTGCTTTTAAGGATGAGCTTGTGCAGAATTTTTCCTTGTCTATGGACACTGGCAGAGGGTGAGTTTCTCAGGTCCCAGGAATGAGGACTTGTAGGGCATTTCGGAATGACCTTTCTCATCAGCTTGTCTGTATGTGGCCTTGGAGCTTACTTCTCCAGGCTGCACAGAGAGCGATGCTGAGCTTGGTAACAGGGAAGGAAATGAGCCATCTCTGGAGATATTTGATTTCTCTCTCTTAACCTTTGTTATCTGAAGCAATTGAGTCCAAAGAACAGTAACACAAGTACGAGAGTAAAATTAGGACCAAACCAGTGGTGGGCAAAAAGATAACAGGGGTCTAGTTTTGGAAGAAGGGATAGGTGTACCTACTCAGTGCAGCAAAATGCAAAGTTTAGCTTTAGTGCAAAGACCAGCCCAAGTCCTGCAGTGTGGCTGCTCCAAGATAGAGACTCCCAAATGACAGCTGGAGCACTGCACAGAAACAAGTTGTAATGTATGATGCCAGTTAAAATGATATTATTTACCTCCAGCAAGGATCTGGTCCTGTTCAGAGCAGCTGTGCTCTTCTGCACAGAGGAGAGAGATGAAAGCAGCTGACATGCACCCTCTGATGGCAAGAATCAGCCATTTCCGTTGTGGTTAATAATACCAAGAGGATACCAAAGAGAGAGTGCTGGAAAACTGTGGGTCTGGGCATAGGAAAAAGTCAGGCTGAGACTGAACTCCTCCTTTTTCTTCACTGTGGTTTAGGAGAGAAGAAAAGGAAGCTCCTGTAACACTGGTCACCTGCCCTGCTTATTATAATGTTTCAGCACCCAAAGCAGAGCTACTGAATAAAATCAAATACTTGCCAGAAGACATAGGGGAGGAAGAGGAACTGGTGGACATCAATGAGAAGAAGGTGAGAGCACACACCACCACTTGCTGGTTACACTCCTGAAATAATAGTAAACCCTGAAGAAAAGTGCTTTTTCTGTTTTCAATGTCAGCGTTTGTCTGATACAGTCCCAAGGTGCATGGGGGCTGGGAGCTGCCTGTGAAGCTTTGTTAGGGTGACCCAGACTGAGCAAAGAGGGGCTGATCTGACTGCACATCTGAGTACAAATCATGCAGAACCCCAAAGCTGTCCACATTTCACTGCAGAATGGCCGCTGAGCTTCTTGTGTAGGCTTAGATGCTCTCTGTCTTCCAGGGCTTTTGCGGGGCCCTCTAATTTGCCCCTGTTGTTGTCTCATACCGGTTACCTGCTAATTACAGATACGTTGTGAAGCTCATGAATCCCAAGGGGCCACAGGCAGGTGCTTGCGTGTCTGTGCCTCTCTTCACACAGCTACTACCTTCACGTTAAAAGCATCCATGCCTGTCTGTAAACTTAACACATCCTATGCAGTTGTGTACAAAGTAACATAGCTCATAGTTCATGATGTTTGTACAAACAGCAGAGTTTAAACATACTGAAGGATAAAAATATTTATCCAAGTCTCATGCTGTAAACATAGTTCTTAATCCTTCCTGCACTAGAATCAGGCATGGATTTAAAGAAATGCCCCCAAATTTTGTCTCTCTTTCAGAGAGTGGGGAATTCATGTGTCTCTAGCACAGCTTCATATTTTCTCTTTGGATCCTCACTCCTATGTCAAGTGTAGAAAAGCAGAAGATGTGAGGCTGGATGGTGTCTGCAGCTCTGACTTGGAGGGGTTACCTCTCTCCTTGACATTGCCTTACCATTTATTTTCTCAGCTTCCATCTGCTGAGCAAAATCTGCTCCCTGCCAGGCTTTAATACAGTGACAGCCAGAATGGGACCTCCATCTAAGTACTCTATAACACAGGTCATGACCAGAGAGTGAGTAGATTAGCCCTTGTTTGTCAAGCGTTTGGGGTGCAGGTAGGACCTCGTCAGGTCTTTAGGGAGCTATGGTCTAGAGACGCTCGCTGTGCCTGCCTCCAGTGCAAATATCTGTGGTTCTACACATATGGATAGTACATGTGTCACTAACCAAAAGGACCTGGCAAAGGCCTTTGCTGCTTTATTTATCTGGCCCGTGGTTGTAGAGCACACAGCTTCAAAGGTAATCTCAGCCTGGCATGCCTCTAGTACTCAGTAGACCCCATCGACTCCAAACCCAGCTTCCTGCTCATACCAGCCTGAATGCTAGGGGGACAGGAAGCACGAGGAGGGTACTGCTCCAAGGGGTTGGTGAGCACACTGCAGGCATCCAGGGAGATGTGTGCCTGCCACTGGAAGACAAGTCCCAGGCCTCAAAGGTGACATTTGCATGGGAAAACAGAAATAGATGGCAGTGATCAGGCCCAGACAGCGAGATCTGCCTGGCATGTTTGTTCACGTTCTGTGTGAAATAACATTTGCATAGGCATTATCTGAGAAGACAGCTCCTCTTAGAAGTCCTTTGGGCAAAGTAAGCTCGTTTCCATTGTAAATATACAAAGGAGCTGCATTGGTTGGCATTTGGGATTGTAGGAGAATTGCTAATTAATGAACGCAAAGCAGTCCTGTCCGGCTCCCAGGCCTGGTATGTCACTCCTGAAATACCCAAAGCTTCCTGCTAGCCAGGGCTGGAGAGCAGGCCTGCACCTTGTTGCGGAGCTTCTGCAGCAGAGAGGAGTGGCTGCCAGCTCTGAGTAGTTCAGGCCTAATGAAACCTGCCAAGGGTAATGCCAGAGTTTGTGTCCAGCCCACAGAGTCCTGCGACAGGGTTTTCTCCATTCCATTGTGGTTGTTGAAATTGGCTCCCCCCTTCTGCTCCTCAGGAGCTGGTCTAGTAATCATCTGGTAAGGACCTCAGATCTTTCTTTTGGAGGTGGCATTTGCATCACAGGTAAAGGGAAAGGCAAGTGTTGGTTCTTGTCCCTGGGTGCTACCTGTCATATTGAGGGGAGAATCCAAATAAAGGAATTTCAGCTCCCTTATCTGAGCAGGTGGGATCTAGTACCACCTTTGCTCTCCTCTCTCCATTGACTACTCCGCTAAGAAATGGAATAAGTTACCAGCCATTCTAGCCTAAACCTGGTACCTGACGTTGTTTTGAGAGAATATTAAGAGAACATGTTATGAAGCTTTTGCATATGCGAGGAAGCTGCTAGCGGACTGTAGTACAGCCAGAAAACCACGAGTTTCAGGGGATGCACACAGTGTACCATCTAGTGGTGCCTGGCTCAACTGTGCTGTTTGCTTCCCGACTGCAAGAGCAGCTCCTAGCCTGACCTGGTCCTCTTTCCTTTCCAGCACCTTTCTATTTGAAATGACTGATTTTTTAAGGGAAAGAAGGCTGGGTTAGTAAAGTTTGAGAGAATATTTTCAGGCAACCTTGTGA
>VXAV01006157.1:997-13428 GCA_013399715.1 Alectura lathami | reverse complement strand
ATTTTCACAATTCATACTAGATGTATGCTAAATTAAAAATAAGAACCCTAGAAGGATATAATTATGCTATATACTAGTTGTGGTTTTCTAGCAGTTTTCTAACTTACAGGATGTCAAACTTCCATTTTGGTTTTATGCTACTGTGTCTGCTGAAGCAGTTGGGGAGTAACATCCCATAATTCAACATTTTGGATGCTGAAAGAGGTAAGTTCATTTTAACCTTCAAACTAAGAGTGTTGAATCAACCGGTTCTTAAACTGCACCATGTTGTACTAATATGCAAAATGGCCAAAAATACCGGGCTTCTCCATACTGGATAAGAGCTTCTAGCTTTGGCCAAGTTCATACTGCACTCAGGGCACCACAATTTTTGATTGAGCTACTTGAACTCAGTGTGCAGTTGTGAAGTTGCACACTATATAGAGGAGAAGCTTAGGTAGAGAGATCTAGATTCTTCCACATAAGTATATGTGGAAGTCTATGCTCCAGATATTTTCAAGATGCTCAGCAAAGGCAAATGAATGATTTCAGGCATTGACAGGAATGGGAAATTTCAGCAGAGTTGTTCCTCCATTGTTGCATGACATGCAGTGGAAACTCAATGGGTAACTGTAAACTGTCTTGGCCTTCCTCTTGTGTTCTCATATTTGTTACTGAATATGTAAGTAGTAGCAAAAACACTGGATATTTTTAGAGAAAATTTTATACAAATCCACTAGCTTAATACTGGGAGACAGGCCAGAAATTATACTAGATTTTTTAATAAAATGTAAAGCAAATGAATATAAGGATTGGATTTGCACTTCAGCTATACTCAATTGTAAAATGGTACTTGTTTCTTGAAGCTGTTATGGTGTACTGGGTCATGCTGTTCCCTCCCAAGACAGCTTTTTCCTCTGTTACCAAGGTACCTTGTATTTGAGATAGCCTTATTAGTAATCAAACTGAGGAATGCACTGCATGTTCCTGGATAAACAGGCAGAAGAGTCATAAATCTTGCCTTTGATGTGTGGACAATCTGCCAAGCCAGTGCCTCTCTCTGTCTAACAGTTAGAAAAAATGTAGGTGTTGGGGTTTGTCATCTTATTACACCGCATGCAGATGAATAATAGGCAGAAATGCAAGTCCTCATGTACAACCAGCAGCACATCCTAGAGGAAATACCTGAATTTCCTCTGCTTCCTCACAACAGAGACAGAAAATCTTAAAGGAGTAGTATGAATGCTTAGCTTACTTTATTGGTCTCATGTATGATGTCTTCATTTATAGTGTTAATGATATCGCACCTCTGCCCTATGACAAAAAGGGTAGGGAATATGACATCACATAACTACAGCTCAATCTGGAGCTCAGTTTTATTGACTATGTACAGTAGGTGACTACTGTATAGCTGAATGTTTTTACTATCATGATAACCACAAGATCACAAGATTCTTGTAACGAATAACAACTGAAGAATTATAGCTATAAGGAAATTTTCAGACAGGCCAGTACTTTTACTGAACCTGAAATCCATTACAGTTCTTCACTGAAGTAGGCATTACTGAAAAAAGTACTTTTAAAAGAACCAACAAGGAAAGTCCAGTCTTCAGGGTAATACTAATGGAATAACAGTTTCTTCAGAAACAGTTAAAAAACAGGAACAAAAAAAGAAAGTAACATTTTATCAAAAAGGACAAATTATGTAGTGCCTAAACTAGTGTGAGTAACGTCATTATTTTTCAAGGAAAAATAAATTTAAAATTGGTTTTTAAGAAATTATACAAATTCAAAAAATTTTTCTCAAAATATTCTAATGAAAAACTCAACATTTTCCACCAAAAATAAACAATAATTGTTATTTTTAGTTCACAAACCCTCTCTGTTTTCTCTGATTGTCGAATCATTTTTCTCAAACAGAAAAAGTTAGAGGGAAAAATAAGTCAGTTTGGATCATTCCAGCCAAAGTAAATAAATAAATAAATAAAAATTAAAAAAAAATACAGAACAAAACCAAAACAAACAAAATAACAACACTGCCTGATACTGAATAAAATAATTTTTCCTTTATTTGTAACACAGTCTCAAGTTTGTTCCAGTAGAACTGAATGCTATTGAATTACAGTGGTTATGGGTTATTTTACAGTCTGTCCCTTCTGAACAATTGAACCTTTAAATATATAACAGAAGGCCACCTTACCTCAGGTCATACTCTGACAAATTGATTGAAAAGAAGCTTACTGACTATTTGATTTTCTGAATCTAAAATACGTCTTTTCCAATATTACTGAAAGTACATCAGCTATATACAGACCTGTAAACTTTTGATTGTTTGGCACTATGAGGAATTTACTAAGCTAATTTTCAGATGTGAAAACAGGAGAGAAAATCTTAAATCTGTGCTCAATCTAATACAACATTGTTGACATTAACGAAGTTATGGAAACAGCATTAATCATAATTTATGTTTTAACTCCTTGTATGAAAATAAACCTTATTTTCCTAATAGCAAAAGATATCTTTTTTTAACAGCTATAATTTTTAACATTATAGTCATTTCATTGTTACCAGACTCCTGTTTGCACACTTTTACCAACTTTTACCAACATCCATGAAGATGAACTCTTTATTAATACATTGAAAATGTAGTATGAGTCACATTTTGAGATGAAGTTGTTGTTTTGTTTTTTTTTTTTTTGTTTTGTTTTGTTGTTGTTTTTAATGATATAGTAATCTTTAAAAGATAATAATGCAAACCCACATCTTGAGTACTTAGAAGCCAACCAAGAGCCTGGAAAACGCTTTAACAAAATAATTTATTTTGTCCTAAAATATTTTTTTCATATCATTTTACTTTAAGAAACCAAAGTATATTTAAATGTTACTAATCAATTTATAAGAAGTTATATAGGAATGAAATTATTCTATTTCTTCAATCCTACCTCAGATCAATTCTTTGAATATAACTATGTTCCCCAGATGGAAACCTAATGTGCCAATTAGAAAACTCTTATTCTGACTATTTCCTGTTCAGAAAACGTAAAGACTCAGAAATCTTGTTCAGTTAACCTGGAAGGATGGGAGATGAGAGAATGGGCATCTCTGAACAAAGTATTTGTTAATAATATATTTCTAAAATGTTTTTCGGGAGAGAATCAAACAAGCCTATCAAGAAACACCTAAAGTGCGGAAGCCAACTAGATGGAGCTAGGCTCTTTTCGGTGGTACCAAGAGGCAGGACAAGGGGCAATGCACAAAAAACCAGAACATCGGAAGTTCCATACAGATTTAAGGAAAAACTTCTTTACTGTGAGAGTATCAGAGCACTGGACCAGGCTGCCCAGAGAGGTTGTGGAGTCTCCTTCCATAGAGGTATTCAAAATGCTATTCAAAATCCACCTAGATGCTTTCCTGTGCAACCTGCTGTAGGGAACCTGCTTGAGCAGGGTTGGACTAAACAACCTCCTGAGGTCCTTTCCAGCCCTTACAGTTGTGTGATTAAAATATATTTACATCTGCTGTGTCCCTATTTTGAAATTGGCCATTTGGCAACCAGAGCCAAAGATTAAGGTGATAATACATGTAGAGGGATAAAATGTCAAAAGCATTTTACTGAGAATTCAATGGATGCCTCCACATTGTCAGCATTTCCAGAGAGAGAAGTGATGAGTTTTTGGAAGTGTGAAGTGACTACAGTTCTCCAAATATTGCCACACACAATAGTCACTAAATAGTCATCTGAAAGACTCAATATCACCAACATGGTGTGGATGATACTGAAAAGATGGGGGCATTGTAGTTGTGCTGCACTGACTGATCAGGTTTGCTGACTGAAGGCATTTTTGCTGTAATCAAGTGTGCTGTAAACAAGGTTGTACTGATAATTCTGTTTCAGATGCCATTATAGATTGGAGAGCTACAAAGGTTTTTGAATTCTGTCTGTAAAAGTTGCCAGCTTTGATGTGTACTTTCCAGAAATGCAGAATAAAATTACATCTTAGCCACTTATTTCATTCAGGAATGGAATTTTTGAAGATTATTTTCATACCATAAATTAAAAACAAATGAAAAGTTTTCTTTACAATCTTTTCCAGAAATCAGTGTAATTTCTTTTATAGTGATTTGGAATATGCCAGTGTGGATCTGAACAAGACCATGTTTTTATTGTTCCTTTTCCAAACTATATTTAAATCTTTCTGAATCTCACAACTTGGAAAAGGTTAAAAGGATCACCTGATACAGAAAACTGCTTATTTGAGTTTGAAGTCACTTTTAGGCAGATAAATCATTCTGCAAACAAAGACAATACACTTCAGCAGTCTCCCTTGTCTATAGATAGGGTTTGGAGGATGGAAGTAGGACCTAAAATTTCTAGAGTTTATTATCACTGGCACAGATTTCATATGTGAACATTGACAAGAAGTTTATCTGAAAAATAAATTATCTAATCCAATACAGATGTAATGAATATCTCAACATTGCAAGGGAGACACAAATATTAGAAAATCAGTAATGTGTTTGTAATTAGACAATTTATATTAGAGGTGGAACCAATGTATGAAGGCACAATCACATAATCCTGCAAATCTTGCACTATAAAATGCATAGATTTTATAGTTACATTTTGATCTAAGTTATCTTTTGATCTATATTTTAGTGCAGTTGTATCAAATCGGCAGTTCTAAGACATGTTTCTCTCAAAAGGATTTGAATTATCCACAGATTTAAGACAAATAGAACTATATTTTTTCTGATTATACAATATTTGAGGGGATAAATATCCAGTCAATGTTAGGTTTATCCTGCTCATTTAATGTTAAATCATAATTTTAAAAAGTAAGGTCCTGTTTTGTTTTTCTTAAATGTGAGTAAATGAGAGATAATAGATGGGGAAAAAAAAAAAAAAAAAAAAAAAGTTTAATCTTAAANAAAAAAAAAAAAAAAAAAAAAAGCTTGAATCTCAATTGAACAAAGTTTATTATTCTTTTTCTAGTGAAAAAGATTTTTAAAGATTTTTTAAGGGGAGTAAAATGACACAGCTAAATGTCTATATGTATTTTAGATATAACTTGATGCGCTCCAATATCTTTAGGTCAGATATGAAAAACAACACATCAAAATCTTGCCTTTCATCAGAACAATGCCAAATATGCTTTGAAAGTCATAAAATACTATTTTTAAACGAATATTACAAGACTGGATATGCAGCGTACATACAAAACAGTGCTTCTGATAGCTTCTCTGTTTATAAATAGCACTCCTTTCAGTCAGAATATCAACAGAGCATGACTACAGATGACATGCAAAATAAAAACATCTGAACACGTTCATCTACAGTGTTAGAATGTACAGTCCATAAGTTTTCTTCCCACTTTATGGATATGCATTAGCTTCTTCTGATACACTAAACTATTTATTTCACAATACATTTGATAATTTGAATACTATTATCATGTTCACTTTTTATTTAGTTTCCCATGACCAGCAGTAACAAAAGGAAACAAAACACTAAACAGAACATAAAAATGGACTCCGAAGATTTTGCTAAAATGAGCTATCCTTTAGCTAATGCAATGTTTGAAACTGCCTTACAACAATGCACCTTTGCTTCATTGCACAATTCTTCTAAAAAAGAGGCAGCCAAAACCCACATAAAAAGCTTTTCAGTCAGTAGCTTCCAATTTGCTTTCCTATTCAATCCTAAACTTCATTTCATAGTACTACTGCACCTCACTGAACTGGTTGTATACAGTCAGGTCAGTTTCTGTTCGCTCTCTCTGGTCAAATAATTCCTAATGCACCTTCAGCATCAAGTACTGATGTATCCTAGAGAGCAGTCCTGTAAGACTTAGCTCCCAGTTACCCAGATAATCTGCACTGCCTAGCTTCTAATTTAAAAACAAAGTAAACACTACAGAATCTAGTAAATGAGAATTATGTAATATGCACTACAATTTTACATAAAGTTACAAATAAAAAAAATCTCAAAATCTTCAAAATATACAATTTTCAAATTTTCAATTCCACTTTCCAAAAAAAATATCACGGAACAAAAACCTTATTGAATTTGCTTGCTTGCATAAGGCTAACATTATAGTGATATATATATTTTTTTAAGATCACTTTCTTTCTTAAAACAAACAGTAACAGCACTGCCATTCCCATGGCTTTGAACATTAAAAATGATCAGCAAAAGGCTATTTGGAATCATAAAGACTCATAAGCACTAAAACTCAGATCCTACAATTGAATGTACAAAGATGTCTAAACTGAGCCCTGCTAAATGCCATGGCCTCTATTAAAGAGAATGAAATCTGGGGCATCTGTATCCCTTTGCAGAAGCTTCCCCAAAAGTAAAGCATATAGATGATTTTCATATATATGATCTTTGATTTTTAATACTCAATATGTAAATATTCAGGAGCTTGTACATATTTAAGTGATTTAACCGAGTTCAAATACTGCATTTTACTGCTTTTCTTCCCTTTCTTAAGATTCTCACAGATAGAATCCTTCGGAAAACTGAAACAGCGTATTATGTAGGGTAAAAAAGAGGAAAAGGAAAAAGGACATACCCAGGCTGTTTATACATATATGTATAGAGCAGGAGGGGTGCAGCACTCCAAATATTATTCTATGGATGATAAGAACTGCATTTTACCTTTCATTATGATCAGAAGAATTTCTCTCCTAATCAATTATCAAGAACTACTAAAATATATATTGCTGATCTTTGGGTTAATAGTGTTTTGAATACTGTTGTGGAGAAAGTTGCTACAACTGATATTGCTGATATTTAGTGAACTACTTTTGCTTCCACAGACATTTCAGACAAAAAGAGGACTTATGGTATTTTTATTGTGTATAGGCAAAGTGACCTGCAAGAAATCAAGAAAAAACTTGGTTTTTATTGGAAAAGTAGAGCTTTCCAAGTGCTCTTCAGTGATCCCTGAAAAGGCAGAAGGAAGACCTGGTGAATCCACTTGTTTAGCAGGGACTAGAAGAAGTATGGCTTTGTATTCTGAGGGCTGTATTTAGAAATTATGAAGTAAAGGTTTCTTCTACACGTGACATCATAAGGTCATATTTTCAGTAATATTTATATTTCATGAAAATATTTTCAAATTTTCATTTGTTATGTGGAGTTTTTCTGCATTGTTATAATACGTTAACTGGAACAGTTTCTTGTTTCCATTTGCCTTTAATGTTAATGAAAGATAGCTTTTCCTCACTACCACTTGGAGCGTTTAATCTCCTTTTCAAAATGTGTTCTGACTATTAGAATTAAACAGTTTGAAATCACTACTAAAGAAATGTAGTGAAATAGCAGGAAAACTTAAAATGACCGTAAAAGAATTTAAAATTAATCTTCAAAACAAGACTTCAATATATTCAAAATAAGAAAAAGTTTCAAATATGACACACAAACGCTTTCAACTATTACATTTAATGGTGATTCACTTCAATACTTCTGTTTCCAAGAATGTTTAAATTAGGGTGGTTCTTAGAAAATAAGTCATGGCATTTTCATTGTAGTAACTATCTCCCACAATCACTTTGGCCACAAGTATCACTACCCTGGTTAAAATACGGTAAGTGCAGATACAGGATTATAATTTAAATAATTAGGAGCAATTTTCTGAAGACTACAGTGTGTTATTGAATATTCTTTGGAAAATCTTCACTATTGCTACCTTTAATGTACCAGCTGCTTTGATTGCATAGTATTGGTGTTTCCATAGCCTCTCAATGATTCCCTTCTGTAATCTTCAACCAGAGGGAAAAAAAAAGTGAATACAGAAACAAGCAAATAGCAGAAGCCAGCAAGTACACAAGTAACAGGCACTGCTGATAAAAATTCCAAGTAACGAAAAAGCAATGGAATCTGTAACAAGATTATTGAGTGCTAATAGGATAAAAGAGGAAGTTAAATGAAAACAAACAAACAAAAATTCTTATCTTCAAAAGCTGAGATATTAGGTGCATCCGCTCCTAGACTGAGCAAGTTTATGTACATAAAGATTTAAATAAAATGTGCTCAGTTTTCTTGAGCTCACTTATTTCATAAGTTATGCCAATAGTGAAACATACTACTTTTTTTCTGTAATCTAAGATAAACTATATACCTCATCATGATTTAGACAAACATGACAAATTAGAAGAAATTAAAACATTGCTCTCCAAATAAATGAAATGTACTATATCAGCTGTACAGGTAACAAGAAATAATTATATAACTTAGAGCTTTTTGAAAGCATTTGCATGCTCTTTTCCAAATATTACGCAAAAGATACACAGATTTTGACATGAATTCATAATATTTCTAAAGCCACATGATTAGTACCACAAATATCAATAAAAAAGGCAAATTAATGCATATGAAAGTTGAGAGGCTCAGAAACTGTTAATTTATGGCAGATTCAAAAGGAGAATAGACTCTAGTGGGATCTCGAAGTAAACAAGCTGAAATGTTTAATGAGGCACAACTGGGTCTGTTCCAGTATAACACATCTCAGAGATACTGATTCACTTCTCCATTGATAAAACTAAGAGTGTTTAATTCACAGCCTGTAGAAATATTATTGGAAGGACTGCATGGAAAGTGTTGTACAGAAACACTTGATCTGAAGCACAGAGATGCTGAAACACTTTATGCTCTCTTTTGGACTACATTTGACTTTGATTTATTTTTCTTAATAAATACCCAATTATCTTTTCCATGACAGGGAAGGTGATTATATTCTTTGTGGCTGGAATGTGATCTAGAGGCATCTACAATACTTGCACATACATCCTGTAAGTCTGTTCCCTTCTATTTCCCAAATTCAGCTCTAACTTTATTAAGAGCTTCGGTTTAGATTGATTATCAGCTACACAGCCATTGTGTTGCATTGAGTAAAAACAGTAAGAGATAATTTAATTATTTCCTTTTGGAAACAGTTTAACTAACAGTAAGAAAACAGAAGAAAAAAAGCTAAATAATATCTAAAACAAATTATAGTGATGCATAAAAAAAAAATAAAATGAAAATATAGTTTTCTTTTACCCAGGGAACTACTGATCTGTCACCTTCACCTCTGTGCCAGGGAAGATCATGGAACAGATGCTCCTGGAAGATAGGCACATAGAAGACAGGGAGGTGATGCAAGACAACCAGTATGGCTTCACCAAGGGCAAGTCCTACTTGACCAATCTAGTGACCTTCTGCGATGGCATAACTGGATTGGTGGACAAGGGAAGAGCCACTGATGTAATCCATCCGGACTTCAGGAAGGCCTCTGACACAGTCCCCCCATAACATCCTTCTCTCTAAACTGGAAAGATGTGGATTTGATGGGTGGACTCTTCAATGGATGAAGAACTGGTTACAAGATGTCTGATGTCAATGTCTGGATGGAGATCAGGGATGAGTGGTGTGCCTCAGGGATCCGTTCTGGGACCTATACTCTCCAATATCTTCATCAATGACATTGACAGTGGGATTGAGTGCACCCTCAGTTTCCTTGTGGATGACACCAAGCTGTGTGGTGCTGCTGACACACCTGAGGGACAGGGTGCCATCCAGAGAGACCTAGACAGGCTGGAGCAGTGGGCCCAGGCTAATATCATGAGTTTCAACAAAGCAAAATGCCAAGTCTTGCACATAGGTCACAGCAATGCCTGCTATCAGTACAAGGTGGGGGATGGAAGGACTGAGCAGAGCCCTGCTGAAACGAACCTGGAGGTACTGGTGGATAACAAGCTGGACATGAGCCAGCAGTGTGCCCTCGCAGCACAGAAAGCCAACCGTATCCTGGGCTGCATCAAAAGAAGCGTGGCCAGCAGGGCAAGTGATCCTGCCCCTCTGCTCTGCGCTGGTGAGACCCCACCTGGAGTGCTGCGTCCAGATGTGGAGTCCTCAGTGCAGGAGGGACATGGACCTGTTGGAGCACACCCATGATCCAAAGGATGGAACAACTCCCCTGTGAGGACAGAGAGTTGGGACTGTTCGGTCTGGAGAAGAGAAGGCTCCAGGGAGACCTGATAGCAGCCTTTCAATATCTGAAGGGGTGCTGTAAGAAGGAAGGGGACAGACTCTTTAGCAGGGCCTGTTGTGATAGGACTAGGGGAAATAGTTTCAAATTCAGAGAGGGGAGATTTAGACTAGATATAAACAAAAAGGTTTTTTTTTTTACCATAAGTGTGGTAAAGCACTGGAACAGGTTACCTAGAGAGGTCGCGGATGCCCCATCCCTGGAGACCTTCAAGGACAGTCTTGGACAGGGCTCTGAGCAACATGATGTAGTTTAGTTGTCCGTGTTCACCACAGGAGAGTTGGACTAGCTGACTTCTAAAGGTCCCTTCCAACCTAGACGATTCTATGATTCCATGTAAAATACAGAAAGTACTTTCATGTCAATATATTGTATGGTGCATTTAGTTTTAATCCCCTCTGCGGGACAGATGAGTGGACAGAAGCTGAAGCTTAAGACACCTATGTTTAGAAGACCATAGGTATGCTAGGAGACCAAGTTCTCACTGTATTCATTGGATCTTGGAGAACAGTTCAGCTCACCGGAGCACAATCATCTAGGACTCAATGCATGTCTGGATGTAGACTATCTGACAAGGCTGAACTTAGGTGGCCCTGAAGCTCTGAAATACAAATAAGATAAGGGACTAGTTGAATTTAAGACCTTATGCAGCTGACTAGTACAGCTCACTTATTTACTCTGCTAACTTCCATTGACAAAAAAAAGAGAAGTTCAGTTACTTAGCAAATGTGTATCTGAACCTTGACCCAAATCATACTCACTTCAGAAAGGACATAATCAAGCTGGAAAAGATAAAGTGAAAGGCAACAATACATTTAAATAATTGTATAGCAGGAATGAATGAGAAAGGACACTTCAGCCTGGAATAAATGAGATCTGCAAAAACACCTATGTCCTGCAAATTGTAAACAAGGTTTTCTCATTTACTTAAAAGGGCTAGAGGGCCTCACTTGAGGTGAATACTCTGTATGTGAACAGTATTAACTGTTGTTCACTGGAGAAGAATTAAAAAGTTATTTCAACAGCCCTTGTGATGATGATACATAAAGTTGCGTACAAAGCGGTATTACCTAGTTTCAGGTAAAAAAATTTGCATCTACTTCAGGGAAAAAAAAAAAAAAAAGGAAAATAAAGAGAAAAAGTTTGTCTGTATCTGTCACCTTTCACACACTTCAGACAACTAAGATACCCATACTTGACAGTGACTGCTCAAGTAAATAACAGAAAACCAAGTTACATAGAAGAAGTCACCTTCTGATTCAGCTAAACAGAATTTACTCCCTAGATTCAAAATTCAGTTTCCTGAAGTCAACATATAACCATTAATATGAATAAAATTAGATTTATTCATATTAAAATAATTACTGATCATTTGGAGATATGTCATGGAAAGGATCTGTAAAGATAGAGCTTGCCCAATTAAAGTCACACAGGTGATACAGAATGTACTTATGTGTACAAAATTCAACCTACTAGAAGATTGACAAAGTTATGATGGTTCCTACTGTAGTCAAAAATAAAGGCATGTGCAGAAATTGATTCAAAGATAGGTAGGCTGAACTGTTCTTGACAAGTGTCCTTGTGTTCCTCTGTTATTGAGGGAGTTCAGGAAATAAGACTTGAAGCTTACTCTTCAAGCCTCTTTCCTGCTAATGCATCTCTGCATATGCATACCTGTACAAGAGTATGAGAGATACACAAACACATAAGAAGTTCATAGACTATAAATGTCCTACAGTGAGAGTTATCTGAAACAACACAGTTGTATATTCATAATTAATTTCATATTTACAGTCCAGCATGTTTATTATTCTTTACTATTTCCATAATTTGCCAAATTGCTTTTTTTAAAAAAGATACAAACATTTGTTTTGATATAATACTGCATTATGTTTAAGGTGGTTTAATCATTTAATGTTAACTGTGCTTTGAAACAAACACATATCATAACATCATAAATCATAGAATCATAGGATGGCTTGGGCTGGAAGGGACCTCAAAGATCATCTAGCTCCCTGCCGTGGACAGGGCTGCCAACCACCAGCTCACTAGATCAAACTGCCCAGGAACCCATCCAGCCTGGCCTCAAACACAGCCAGGGATGGGGCAGCCACAACTTCTCTGGGCAGCCTGTGCCAGCGCCTCACCACTCTCTCAGGGAAGAATTTCTTCCTGATGTCCAACCTAAACCTCCCCTCTTTCAGTTTTAGCCCATTCCCCCTTGTCCTACCATTATCCACCTGTGCAAAAAGTCGGTCCCCCTCCCGCCTGTAAGCTCCTTTGAAGTATTGGAAGGCTGCAAGGAGGTCTCCCCGGAGCCTTCTCTTTTGCAAGCTAAACAATCCCAACTCCCTCAACCTTTCCTCATAGGAGAGGTGCTCCAGCCCTCTGATCATTTTGGTGGCCTTCCTCTGGACC
>VXAV01006155.1:148425-162921 GCA_013399715.1 Alectura lathami | reverse complement strand
CTGGAAGTGTGGATAGGAAACAAATGATAGGGTGATAACACCAGACAGACATGGTTTATTTGGGCTTTGTTCCTAGAGCCAGGGACTGCTTCAGCCCCTCTGTGGGGTGACCCTGCCTCCCAGAGAGGGCAGTGGATGGTCCTGCTCGACACCGTTCTCCTTACCTGCAGTTTCACATGGAGGTATTTCTTTCTTTGCTCATATTTCTGAGATGTCACTGTTTTACGGGGAGCAGCTCCCAAACATCTGAGCAGCTCCATGGACCTACACAATGCATACCTCCTTTGTTAATGAAGCTGCTTTCCTAACAATATTTCTAAGGCAAAACAAAATTCACATGCTTTGTAACCCCTGAACAATAACAGATTTTTCAGGGGATAAAACGTAATTGCTCAGTGCATCAAGCATGATTGATCCCTTTGCATTTCCTGGTAATTACCCTCAAGAATAGTGTGCATTAGACACTCCCTGCTATCAGAAGCAGTGCCTAAGGTCCTGTGGTCAGGTTACTTTCATGTCCCCTGCAGTAGGTGACCTGCAAGGCATACAGGCATATCCTACTTAAATGCATTCGCTTTTGTGCTTGGATTTGCATCTGATCAAAAGAAAAACTTCCANAAAAAAAAAAAAAAAAAAAAAAAAAAAAAAAAATTTGGCTTTTTTTTTTTTGGGTTTTTTTTTTTTTTTTTTTTTTTTTTTCCCCTCATTTGTTTTATTTACTGCCCTTTGTAAAATATATTTACAAACTGAAGTCCATACTTAGACTTGATTCTGGATTTCAACCTTTACAGAACATCTCGGTATAATTTTTTAAATGGTTACCTCCTGTTTACAACACAAACAGAGTAAGAGAAGTCACTGGTTACCAGAAAGCTTCCTCCAGCCAGGGGTGCCTGCGGGAGGTGTGCACACGTCCCTTTGTCCAGCACCATCCACACCTACCGATCATTGCTGCCTCTTCTGGCAGGTCCAGAACAAATTGCTCACGCACAGAGCTGATCCCTCCAAATACAGGATCTGAGGCTGAAATATATTGCTATTTATCCAGTAGTACTACTGCTTCAGCTTCGACGCACGTTATTTCTGATCCTTCTAAAACTGTGACAAACCTAAGCGTATGTGTAAATGCCGGCCCAAATTGCTTCTGCTCTTTCAACGTTGCCAAGGTAAGAGGGTGCACCTGCTCTTTGATTGCTTCTCTAATATCAGCTTCGGAACCCTTTCAAAACCAGCAAGGGTATTAAGCAGTTGAAAAATATTATAATCAACGGCATAAATCCTTGCCAGGCCATAAACAGCAGGGCTTTGTGAGCTGTTCTTCCCTCTTGCCACCGATACCCAAATGGATGGATCTAAGCAGCTGAACCTGCTGAGCTCCAAATCTCATCAAAGGTGTCAGTAACAAATGGAATAAATCCCACAGGTCCTTGGAAGAGATTTTCCATGTCCTGCAGTCTATGCAAAAGCCACATATCCCCATACTTTCTTTTCCCCACTCCCTATGTAAGGGTTTGGAGCACCGCCAGCTAGTGTGCAGCGTGCAAGAGGCCAGTCCTGACCTTCCACATTGCTCCTAAGGTGGGCTGTAAAACCCTTCTAAATCCTGAAGGGGCCTTAGGACACCATGTCTTCATTCCAATTTGCTTCCACAAATTTTAAGCATCGCTACTGCCTCTCACTTTGGAGTTAGATGGGAAGAAGTGAACCACAGCCCCCACTGACAACTGAGAAGAAAGTATTTGTTCAGAGCTATTTTTTCAGACCGCTTAAGTACATTTATAACTCATAGCAATTTGGTACAGTGCCTGCACAGAGGGTGAAGATAATGTTTTCAGGCTACTGCTAATGCATATTCCAGCACCCACCCCTTCATGAGGTTTGGGATTGTAAGTACTGAAACTGTTGTTCCTAGGACTAGGCAGCCAAAGGAAAGCTCTGAAGGCTGGAGCCCAAGGACATTCATTCTGTGAGGATGACTGTCGTAAGTCAGCTACCACACGCCCCCTTTGCAGGTCATCTGCTCTCACAGCTGCTGACGGCCAGAGGAGAACTCAGCAATAGCATCAGGGCAACACCTCCTCCTGTGCTAGAGTGCCCAGAGCACAAAGAGCAGCAGGGCTTCCACCACAACATTTTGGAGGAGTATCATCAGTAATGCCAACATTTGTGCCTTGCCCACCTAATCTAGGCGCAGAGCTGACTAAACCAGCCTTCTGGGCTCGATTTGTACAAATGACCAAGGGTGGGTACCTGGGGAAGGAAGGAAAGTCATGGCATTAACGAAGAGAGTTTGGCTGCATGTGGATAAAACGTGGCAGCTACTGCACAGACAGGAAAACAACCTGAAATCAGGCTTGCAGCAGTGCTGCCAGCAGATTGGGGTGGCAGCTCCGCACCAGACAAGAGCTGATTTTTTTTTTTTTTAATACAGCTTCCCTGTGAGGAGTCCTGCAGAAGGAAGGCATGGTCAGAGCTTTCTGCTCAACCTCCTGCAGCACACAGGAGCACAGCACAGGCTTGGGTCAGCTTGGATCCAGCCCTGGATGCCAGCAAAATGTCCTAAGAACATCACCTGTGCTTGCACCTTGCAAGGAGAACATCAAGTAGAAACACACAGAATTATCAAAAAGGAAAATAATTCTGCATTCACACTTGGGCAAAGCACAAGGCTCTGCTTTTATTACCCCTCTCCTGAGGCAAATCTTTTTCTTCCTCTTTCACACTCATCCTCGAATTCTTGGTTTACTTCTAGGGGATGTGGGCAGGTTTCAGCTGCCAGAGCAGATATTAACCAGAAGACAATAAAGAGGTGATCTTCTCCTCTGGGGCCTGAAAGTTTCCTGATGCTTCATTACAAGCATATACAGCCAGCCCATGGTGTGCAAAGCACACCTTCAAAGGGCTACAGGTCGAGGCATCTCACAGCAGAATATTACAGTGGATTTAGCACTAATTCCAGCTTTATTCCTTTCCTAATTCCTGTATCACATAGCCTTATCTACACAGATAAAGCCCCTTGAAGTGCACTTCCTTTGATGCATGGAAGGAAAACTTCTGTCAAAAAAAGATTTGCTTCGAAAATAAATCACGTCTGTATCTAGACCACAGCCCCTCCGAATGCCCAACAGATTTCAATGCAAACAAGCAAAGGCTTCCCTCAGTTGCCCACCGAAGGTGCAGCTCAGAGAAATCAGCAGTCTACCAGGCTGATGTATTTCAGCCTCTTCAGAGTATTTTGTGGATGGCCACCATCATTATCAGCACAGCAGCTGCACACCGTGCAGCTGACTCCCGGCTGCTTGGGTGTATTGGTGTCCCTGCAGGGCACCTTATGGATCCACAGGCAGGCTGGGTTAGCTGCTGGGCACTGGGAGCCATGCAGCCCTGCAGAAAATGGCTGTACTTAATGCACACTATGCCTACATCTTCAGGAGCCCTTCAAGCCAAACCGTAATGGTGCAAGGCATAGATCTTTTGATGTCAAACCCTGTATGATTTTACAGCTGGCAACAAAGAAAATTTACATTTATAGTAGACAGCAACTTTCAGCCAGAAGGATTTCAAAGCACTTTATGAACAATCGTTCGAAAAAAATAACGCTGAATGAAGACGTTTCTGGGCTGAAATATAGAAAATATTGAGCAGAGCTACTCAGCAGCTCAGGGTAAAAGGTGAAGAATACCCCCATCCAACCGAGCGTGTGCAATGCAATTTTAGCCAGGCAGGATGCAATTACAAAAGTTGGAGGCTGGCCAAGCCACCAAGGTTAACTACTCTACTTTTTCAAAAAGTATCATGGGATTTTTCTAATGACCACAAGTTAATGATGTTGTGTCTGAAAGTCAGCACCTCTCCCCTTCCAGTGGCCTTTACAATCATTTAATAGCAGCAGGCTCGTATGGGACTCAAAGATATAATCCCAAATTGCCACTCCCACTGCCTGAGAAATGAGTTGCTCTTAGAAAAATGGGATTGGAAGGCACCAAGGGAGTCACTAGGTCCAGCTCTCCAGAATCACAAGATCACACCTACGGTCACATGACTTATCTGGAGCCTAGACAGTGCACAGAATCATAGAATCATCCGAGTTGGAAGGGACCTTTACAGGCCATCCAGCCCAACTCCCCTGCAGTGCACAGGGACACCTACAGCTGGATCAGGGTGCCCAGAGCCCTGTCCAGCCTGACCTTGACGGTCTGCAGGGATGGGGCATCCACCACCTCTCTGGGCAACATGTTCCAGGGCTTCACCACCCTTACGGTAAAAAACTTTTTCTTTATACCCAGCCTAAATCTCCCACTTCTCTCAATTTGAATCTAATCTAAATCTCTCAATTTGAAACCATTTCCCCCAGTCCTATCACAACAGACCCTGCTAAAGAGTCTGTCCCCTTCTTTCTTGTAGCCCCCTTTAGATACTGAATGGCTGCTCAGGTACCCCTGGAGTCTTCTCTTCTCCAGGCTGAACAGCCCCAACTCTCTCAGCCTGTCCTCACAGGGGAGGTGTTCCATCCCTTGGGCCATTTTTCTGGCCCTCCTCTGGACGCGCTCCAACAGCTCCATGTCCCTCCTGTACTGAGGACTCCCCATCTGGACGCAGCACTCCAGGTGGGGTCTCACCAGCACAGAGCAGAGGGGCAGGATCACCTCCCTTGCCCTGCTGGACACGCTTCTTTGGATGCAGCCCAGGATGCAGTTGACTTTCTGGGCTGCGAGGGCACACTGCTGGCTCATGTCCAGCTTGTCATCCACCAGTGCCCCCAGGTCCCTTTCAGCCCTTTCAGGGCTCTGCTCAATCCTTTCATCCCCCAGCTTGTATTGATAGCAGAGGAAATACATCTTTTTCCAGACTGGCTTCAAAACTAGGAACATCGTAAATGCAGTGCCATTCACAGATATGTGATAAATTCAGCTTATTAGGATCCTTCAATACTTTTAACAGTAACATGTGTTATGAACTTTATGGTAACTTGCAATATATATATATTGTTGGACTGTGAAATTGAAGGATCTAAGATTAAATACACAATTGTCGCATCAGATTGCTATGGACTCTAATAGGAATTGATACATGGATTACTTAAGTAATAAAGGGACGCTGCCAACCTATTCTTCATTAATCCATCAAATCAGAGATACAATTAATTACACAGTAAGAACATATCCCTGTCTGACACAATGAAAAATCACTTGTAAGTCAAACATGACTTTTAAAAAATTCATGAATGGCTTCCAGAGTTTAATACAATCTTCAGCACAACGTACTCTGTGTTCTTTGCACCAATTTTCCTGTCCCCAGATAGGGGGTAGAAAACGTCAGCTGATAAAAAAAAAAAAACAGACAAATCAATCATGAACAATTTTCATTGTATTTGCCATGCATGCCTTTGTTTGAGTTTATCTTGGCCAATCCACTACATTCATTGCTACCTGCTATAAAAACTGCATGTGTCAGTAAGCATTGGGGACCGCGTCCCTGACCTACCAAACCAGCAGAGTTCACGTTGATCTCCATGCGCTCTGACCCTCGAGTACCACATTACAACAGCTTATCCCCAGACAACAGCGCAGCCTGCTGTCCACACACCTCTGCTGAGTGCTGATCTGATTAGATAAATGCGACATTATGTCTGACCTTTTAGAAAGTTCGGTATTATTCTTTTCTGATGCAGGACATTAGATAAAGAACTCACAATAGCCTGTGACAGCGTGGCCTCAGAAAATCTAGTACTATAAAATAAAGGCAAAATGAATCGGTCTCTTAGAAGTCAGGGCAACTTCTCAGGTGACATAAATCAAAGCTCCTCTGGCAGCCACTAAGGTGCTGTCACTGATCCGAGTACCTAGCCCACAGGATCCATCTTGGGGCAATTCACTAAATACCAAGCAAACCATCCAACGGCCTCATGGCTTTTAACACTTGGCACAACCTACTGTCTTCTGCCAACAGTTGCTTTTTCTTGGTGCCAACATCAAACTTGCAGTCCTAACGAGAATTTAATGGAATTGACATTCACATCAAGTTTGCCAGAAATTTCACGACTTCCAAATTTTTAAAGTTATTAATAGATGGTTCTTTGAGTTCTCACTTGTTTAACTCTTTGCAGGTGAAATGGTAAACCTGATTTTTGCTCTTACATTAGCTGGAAGTGAGCATCCCTTTCTAAATATCATCAAGAATTTTTCATTTGCGCATTCACTCCCTGCAGATGAAAAGGCTGTCTTCTGGTCTTAACACTCTGATCTTCATTTGATTAAAAGGGCTTATTCAGATCCACTTCCCCTTGACACCGCACACTATCGTGGTGCCCTGGTTGTTCCGGGAGATCTCCTCAGAGATCACTGCCTGGCCTTCCCCCCAGCCCCAACTGCCGCTGCAGCCACGTGCCCCATCTCCCTTGCAGTGCTGAAGTATGTGAAGATGCTTAAGCATGCAGGCAGTGCAGCCGAGCTCCATTCAGACGGAGACTCTAAAACCTGATGTTAATACTAATCAGGAATGGTTCAGGAATGTGAGTTCCTGCTGAATACAGTGGGATGTGCATATTCTCTTAGCTCGGATCAAACCTTTGATGGCTGAAACATTTTCTAGCTAGACGCACTCAACCAAAGGAAAAGAGATTGAAGCAAATGTTAGGAACGACAGTTAGGACTGTCTTTCCTCCCAGCAAGGAGGGGTTTACAGCTGTGTGTTTGGAGAAGGAAAAAAAAACAACATTTATGTACCTTGGTATGAGTGCAATAACTCAGCAATAACCCAGCACATAAAGAAGGAGCACGCAAAAGGCTCCAGGTGAAACTCTCTGCTGTGCAGATAGCTTTTTGCTCTGGTGTGTCACCTTCCAGTTCCCCACAGTGGCAGTTTTAGGGCTGGCAGAGGGAGGGGTGGCCCTGAGGCTTTGCCCACTAAAAGCAGCACAGGCAGCTGACTTCAGAGACTCAGCTCTTTGTACTTGAGCCCAAACTTGAATGCAGCAACAAAAGGCAGCATGGATGGAGAATGAGGTCATCACAAAACCAAATTTAACTGAGAATTTGACATTTTTCTTCAAGAAAAAAAAAATATCATTTTTAAAGAAAGTGGGGCTTTCAGTGTCAGAGTTTCTGCCTTAAATGAATGTTTTTGTCTTTTTTTTTGTGAAACACTTCCGACTTCTTACTTAGGTGATTCTATCCACTCATTTCATAATGGTGTCAGGCTCTCACAGTAACTGGTATTTCTCTCTAACCCTTGCCATCCCCAGCTGTTACAGCACACATTCTACCTCTGTCTTAAGAGTAATTGAACAGGCATAAGCAGCAATTCAGCTGGCATTTTTCTGATATGAGAAATGTCTGGGATGCAATTCAGTGCAACATATTTTCTTACTGGGAACACCAGTAAGACTTGCATCTGTGTATTTCTCCAGGCAATGAAGATGAAAAAGTATTTATTTTCTTAAAAGATAATAACTACACAACTCTACCTAGAGAAAGGCAGAAGAATAAAGGTCATTATGTTCTCTAACTAAAACTAACTGCAGGTGGCTGTGAATCCATCTCTGTTAAGCACCTCATACTTAAAACCATGTATTTTTTTTGTGATCAAGCCATTGGAAGAGTTTTTAAAACATTAAAACAGTAACAGAAATCACAGTACAAGCGTAACCACATCTGGAAAATGTTGTTCCTTTTCCCTGTTTTTTTCTAAGCAATAGACTCTCATGTTTCTGGAAACCTTGCTTAGCTGAGCTTTCTAGGAACTGCAGATCGTTCTGATTCTGACTGCATCAGAAGAATTATTATGATTATTTTTTATTTTGGCATGAAAGCAGATGATGTAAGCACAGAATTGGTCTCAGCAGCACAGCTTTTTAAACTCCTAGCAAACAAAATATTTTTGTCCCTGCAACTCCTGCCAGAGTTTTTGCTGGAATTCACGTGGCCCTTCCCCTCAAACACACATTTGGAGAGGGTGAAGCACGTCATGTGTGCCATGTATTCCCGTGCGTGAAGTGAGAGCAACTTGCCAAAATCTCAACGCAGCTTTCATATACATGAAGACCTTGAACAAAAACCCCATCTGTTAAACAATCCTTCAGACACCAACTTCAGGAAAAGAGGCGTATTTCAGAAAACGGAACAAATCCCAGAGACTTCCCACTTTCTCAGGAGGCAAGAAACAACCTCTTCAAATCCACCACTCATCAGAGCTTTCTGGAGCTCCTGCTGTCTTGCATCACCTAAGGGGGTTCCTTCCACCACCCTCCATTCTTCCTTGTAGAAGAAACCTTTGGGATTTCAGCATTTTCCACGCAGCTGTACAGCCTCACTCTCCAAGCAATACCAAACAAGATTCTGCCAGTGAAAAATTCCCAAACCACTGCTCTAACCAGCCCTTCCCTTCTCCAGCAGGCTTGCTGTTTTTTCCTGCTCCCCCACGTGTTTGAAACCCTGGGACCTTCCCCATCCTCTGGTGTCAGTGCCATTCCCTTCTCACTCCTCTGGCTCCTACCAATTTATCGTTATCATAATCAATAATAAAATACTCTTACAATATATCCATCTGCATCAGTAGACAAGCATGGATCTCTTCAGATTCTCACGCAGAGCGTTTCTTCTTTAACTCTGCACTGAGACTTATAAAGGACTGTAAGCTGCAATCCACAGATGTATTAGGCACCATGATTTTAATGGGCGTTTAACAGCCTGACGCATTATTTGATTTCCAAATATAGTTAGTGTCAGCCCATCATTAAACATCAAGGCAATAAGGTGGCCCCAGGGGATGCTTCCCCCTAGGCCCTAATCATCACTACCGGCCCTTAAATTTCACGCCAAAGCGTTAGTTCATTCAACAATTTGCTCCTTTTTGTTACAGCTTAAAGAAAAGGACAGAGGGTAATTTCATACACAAATGTGCAAAAGATTTGGTGCTCATCTGGTGTGAAGAAGGTAATTTAAAAGCTCTTTTATTTAGAAAATCTAAATATAAGAAACTTTGGCCTTCATTTATGGGGATTCAGAATCAGGTCTGGAGACCAATAATAGTTCAGCTCACAAACCATAAAGAGATGTAAGCCCCACTAATTTCATGCTCCTTTAATCTGCTTTCATCAACTGTGTGGATTTTGTAAAAGCACTCAAAAATTAAATGTTACCATTTAGTAAAAGCATTGACTGATTTCTAAAGGGCTAGCTTGCAGCACTGCTGAAAACATTAGTGACACGGCAAATAATCCAGCGCTGTGAGCTGCCAGCACTACACGATTTCTATTCCATCAACGTAAGTATTACTGTATGAAAGTTATTCTGCTCTCTTAATAAAGGGAGAGGAGAGAATGCTCGGCCTGGCTGCTGATCTGCTTCTGATGAGGTTATAAATAAACTGCTACTCGTGGCCTCCAAGACAAACCAGTTTGGATGTGCTCAAATATCATATTCATTAACATAGATTATATTTACACAAATAGAAAAAAGACAACAGTGAACAAGGCCATTGATTTCGATGCAACGAGCAACGCAAAGCAATTGAATGCTGTTAAGTCACAATGTGAGCAATATTGCTTTTACCAGTTTTGTAATAATTTTTTCAACACGTATTTTCTTCATTTCAATGATCATTGTTATTGTGAATAATTGCATTAAGAGTGCTGTTTCATCAAATTAACTTACAGCTGCAATAACCTCTCATGGAGATTTTTAGGATAATAGTTACTGTGAATGCATAGAGAGCTAAGTTCTGAGAAAAAAAAATAGAAAACGCTTAGCACAAATGAAAACACATTGTGTTCAGCAGATCCTGGCACTATGTAATATCCTTACAAAGACCATTAACGGCGAGCAAGCCTGATGCCATCCAGCTCATCAGCGACCATCAGTCTCTTCATTAGGAAAACTGTAACACCTCCATCCCTCTGACCCAGCTGAGCATAACACAGAAGAAGCTCCTGTGGGCAGCAGCCACAGTACACGTCAAAGCAGAGCTCACCGACCTTGTCACTCATTGGGAGCTACCCATGACAACATTAAGGCACCCTGCATGCAATCCCACACTGACCTACACTCCTTCCCTCCTCGCAGATGGCTGACACGGGAGAACTCCTGGCCACCAGCCAAAGTGGTGGGTGCACTCCAACCATTTGCTTAAGTACTAAAGGTACAAATCCTCCCCACGAAGCCAACAGGAATGCTCCTTCCAGCACCATGTCATGGGAACACATTGGGGTAATGAGGCTGTGGCAGAGAGCCCATGAGCCAGTCTGGCTATGGTGTGACTGCGAGAAAGGCAACACAACGCTGGGATTTGCCAGATGACATGTTTCTCCACCTGGAGAACCAGGTATTAGTACTAGCACCTAAACGCTGTGCTCTGCTCTGGTTAGCCACGCTATAGGAATCGTAACTTCTGAATCCAACAGGGCTGGCTAGAAAGAATGGCTGCAGAAATGGAAATGAAGAAATTACTACATGAGGCCATGGCCTGATGACCCAAGGCAGGGGTTGAGAAGAGCTGTGATGACTGTTATGGGATACTGTAGGAGCGTGGATAACGGAGATCTGTCGTGAAGTGGAAAGAGCTGGGGTCAGTCTCTGGGTCTGTGCCAGAACTGAATGCAGCCCTCAGCTGGCTCCCATCTGAGGAGATTTGGAGGGTTGCCTCGGCCAGCTTTTCCTGGTAATTCCTTTTCCTAATTTCCTGATCCACACCCAGGAATTCCCATGAAATTCAACTTTTCTGTTTGAACTTTTACATTAAACTTTTCACCTCTCACAAAGAATTTACAGCATTTCTATAAGGCTTTAAAACATACTACAGAGTCTTCCAAAGTAGAAAAAGGAGAGAGACAGAAGAAAATAATATGTAAATATTATTCCTTGCTGAAATCAACTGATATTGTTTATGACTGCATTACAAAGTACTTGTCACATCCCCTTCCCACCCTTGAGAGGGGCTGCTGAAATTCGGACATGATGAGCTCAGCTGAAGCCTGCCCTGGTTACTCCATGGTCTCTGCCATAACGAGGTCCACACTGGGTTACCGCTTTCAAAGGAATGGAAGGTTTTTAATAATTCTAACTCAGAGACTGCTGCTAAAACTAGCAGCATGTTCATTTTCGTGGCTTCAGCACTCGGAACAGACGAGCTCCAGTGATTTTATCACATTCTTGGTATGGCTGAAACTCACTGGAAAGAAAAATCACCCATTTCACAACTGCTTCTACAATCAGCTGGTAAAGCTCTTCATATACAGAAAGCAGGGAGGTGAGCAAAAGCACTACATGTATTTGCTCAAAGTACAAAATGTGCAAGTCAGACCTAAGGAAATGTTACTTGATGACTGTGTTGGAACGATGCAAGGCCAGCCTTTTCCATACTGTCTAGAGACCCGTTGTTCCTAACCTCGGGCTACTATCAGCACTGTGAAGCCTGCAACAAAGTACTGTGCGTGTGCAGATCAGTACTCGATGAACCGAATGAATAAATGTTAAATCCTGAAGCAAGATGTTTCTTGTGATCTCTGTTAAAAGTCTGCAACCCTTTACAATGAGCCTTAACATCATAATCTCTGTGGCATCTTCATCATCGTGAGAAATGAGCTTATTTTCCATGCACCGTGTTCTGCCAAGCAAAGTTATTCTTCCAAGTACTTCTTACGTAACTGTGTGATGGGAAAGGCGAGACCAGAGCTGCACCCTCATGTGCAGCTGAGGCCGATGAGATGCCTCTTGTTAACTGGGGCAAGCTGCCCTTCAGCCTCACCCTCCTCCGGCTCTTCTCCTTTGTGCTGCTCAGGGCAAGTGCTGGCAGAGGTGATGACAAGCAGCTCCCCCACTTCTCCTGCAGTACTGGAAAATCAGCCTCATACTGGGAAGCTGCTCTTTATTTCCAAAAATGTATTCATGCCGCAGCACTTCATCGAGGTTCAGACTTAAAGAAAAAGAACAGGACATCTGCATGCAGGGCCCAATGCACAACAACAGATTTCTGTTGAGTTGGACACTTGGACTGGATCCATGAATCTGAATTTCGGCAGCCTACTTTTCTCCATTTCATTTAGGGACCATTACGTGTTTCCCTTCTTTGTAGTTACCTTGGATGGCCATAAACCAGGTGAATGCAGGATAAAATAAATTAATAACCAGCACTGCTGTGAGGAGTGAGAAAGCAAAGCTTTAGCAAGAGTGGCAGCAGAGCAGATATCCAGCAAGCATGGTCAAGAACTCAAGATAACGAGGGAGGATCGGGAACCCTGAGATTGCCTTAAAAGTAATTTAATCAAAAATAATAATAATGATTTGTATTGGCTTCTCACTTTCTAACATAGAGGGGCAAGAGGGGCAAGAGAATCTTCTTAAGAACGATCAAAGAAAGTTCAGGACCTTCACTAAACCCCACATAGATGATTTGGAGCTTGCACACAAATTCTGAACACTGCAGAGCCCACGATACAACCACAAAAGGTGGCAACAAGTGGCACCCCTTGCTATGCGCAGCAGGGACAGAAGCCATCTTCCGAGAGCTCGTAAAGCGTTGACAGCTCCCTTGACCATACATACCTACCGCCGGAACCATTAAGCCACTATTAGCACTCCCAGCGCTTCTAACGATCTCTGGACAAGGCTCCCACAGATCCCCAACCTCAGATACAGATAATGTGGTGCTGAGATGGAGTTTCCTCTGCAGCCCAGAGGGAGGACGAGTGGCAGCTCCCAAAGGCTTGGTTTCCTGACACAGGCCCAGAAGCGAGCCTGTAGCCACACCGAAATACAGAACACGCAACCTGATACAGGCATAAATCAAGAGGAGACAGAACGGAGCCTACAGGGAGCAAAGAGAAGATGGAATCAGGAAACCACAATTTATCACTTATCTTCTTGGTATCCTGCTAACAACGGAAACTTCCAGACTAACGATTATTTGAATGCAGGCTTACAAGTAATGTATCATCACTGACCGCAGTATTAAAACATCAAATAAAGAGTGCTAAGATTAACAGGATGTTTACAAATAATTATTAGGTGATTGCCTAATTTTGGACTTTGGTGTGCTGTATTTACCTTCTTGTATTCAAATAGCTCCATGCTTTGCAATATTTACACACACCTAGTTTGTGGCTTCACGCAGTATTGCTGTAAAAATGCTGATTTACTATTTATGCAGACACAGTATGCACTTCCCTGCACCATACATGCAATTGGCCAATTTTATTTCTTCTTTTGTAGTTCTGTGATTAATTCTTCTGATTTTCCTTTATTTATTTTGCTTAATGAACTTCCATGCATTCTGCTCAACAAACAACGTAAAGTTTGGTTCTTGTTTAAACACACATCATTTCTAAAAGATAAAAGGTCTTTCCCATCAGTCTTTAAGTTTATCTCTTTGCCTAAATATTGCCCTTCTATACGATGAGAATTACTGCGTTGAACACTCATAAAATGCCATGCAGTGTATGAACTGCAGTATTTTCTGTCCTGCATTGGTTATTATCAGTTGCAAGAGAAGAGAACTGTTTCATACACAACCCGATGTAGGTCAGTGTGGTTTACAGGCCGTATTTCGCCACCGAGCACGACTGGCATTTGTCCTCCCTGGAAGCAGGAGAGGCACTGGTGGTGTCACAGCTGCCACCCTTTACCTGCCAAAAGTGCAGGAGGCAGGGATCATCACAGCACCATGAGTACTTACGGTGGAGTATACGGAGGCGTGTTGCCAAGGGCGGAGCAGGCAAGGAGCTGTGTGCTGCTTGGGTTTTGGTGAATGACACACCTTCCCTTCAGAAGGAAGAACATGATTCTGCCAATGTGATTACATGAAAATGTACATAAAAATAACGGTGCTCTTCTCACAGAGGAACTTCTTCACAAGACAACCTACGCTCTGACTGCTGATGCTGTAAAATGCTGTAAGCCACGCTAACGGTGACATTTCACCAGTGCTTTGGCTCTTTTCCTCTCAGTATTGTTGGAGCTAAAAGCCAATGCTTCATACTATGCACTGAAATACCAGGGAAAAGAGAATGGTATAAAAATACAAATATGAAAAAGCATCCAAAAATGATGATTTTGATCTTTGAAGGGACAAACCACACATCTCTGGCTCTGATGAGATATGGGATGACAAAGATCACGCTGAGTAAAAGACTAAGTTGATAGACCAGGCCAAGAATTTTGAAACTGATATCACTGCTCTCATCTCATCAGAGAAAAAAAAAAAAAAAAAAAATTGTTTGTGTGGTAGCAGAAAAAAACAGACACACTAAAGAGAGACCCATTAGCTGTGCTTATAGCAANAGAAAAAAAAAAAAAAAAAAAATCCTTTGTGTGTATTGCAGCAGAATATTACAGACACACTAAAGAGAGACCCATTAGCTGTGCTTATAGCAAGGACAACTCTAAGGTCTAAGCTCACCCAAGGATGTGAAGGCTGAAGAACAGCACTGTGGTATTTTAAATGCTGCAAAATGATTCTATTTATTCCTTCAAAATAGATTTCCAGGCTGAAATAATACAAAAA
>VXAV01006155.1:112720-148395 GCA_013399715.1 Alectura lathami | reverse complement strand
AAAAAAAAAAAAAAAAAAAAAGCTCTTCCACCTCTGCATATCTTTCTGAGGATTGTTAATGTGATAGAGTAGAAGTTGCCAGGTGACTGCAAAAGGACCTTTGGCCAACTGTAACTTGAATTAGCTGCTGACCTGAAAAAAAGAGATGCAGAGTAACACAGCTCCCTTCAGTTTGGGACTTGCTAGTTCAGGAGTTTATACAAATCTGATACAGATTGGCTCATAAGTAAGAGCACCTCAGCAGATTGCAACTGTAATTCCTGACGTCTTGCTGAAGCATTTTTGGTGTTTCCTTCACTAAGGTGAGCTGGGTGAGGAGCGCTGTCTTGGACAACATGTCCCATGGTGCTGCCCAGTACATTATGAGCAATAAAGACCTGTGGTCCCACACCACCAAAGAGGCACAGGGCTGCTGGACTTCACCTCCTGCTCCTTTCTGCTGAACTGTCCTGTCCATCCCTTCTGAGATCTTCAATAGCAGGTTATGTCTTAACACTAAGCTAAAAGACCGAGAAAACAGCCAAACATTTTCCACCGAAGAGTTTATCCTTCTATGTCCCCAACCGTACAAATGCCGCAAGGAATAGCAGAAAAAGTGTTGCTGTCTCTACCTTCCTTTCAGAAGCCCCTTTAAGCTTCTTCTGGGTTAAATATGCAATTATCCTCTTCAGTAATGATCAGGTCGCAATACAATAACCAGCTGCACAACAAAGACTAAGGGAAGCTGCAAACTGGAGAAGGCAGGAAGAGGAGGAAGCAGTGAAGAGAAAATGAGGATGCATTTCTAGCAAGGCTGCAAAATGAGGCAGCTCTGCTGCTTTATTTACTGCCCAAGTGAGCTTATTATTGCACATGGAATTTTGGGGAAATTGATTAATTGCAAAAAGATCTCGCCTGGACACTGTTGTTGTCCTTTTAGTTCCAAATAAATACAGTATCATACAAATTCCATCTAGGAGGAACAAAAAAATCTTTTGTCCCTCTAAGAAGGGAGGAAAACACTAAGTAAACAGTGTTAATAATAGAAACAAAGGGATGGAGTCTAGCAGAGCTTTTAGGTCACTGACTCCATTCACAGAAGGGGAAAAGAAAGGAGGGTAAGGTACAATCTAACCTAATTATGGCTTTGTAAAAATTATTTTCAAGCCATTAACTGAGATTTGGCCTACTTACACTGTAAACTTCAGGGGGCAAAGACTTGTTCGTTTCTGTATCTGAATGTCTCGCAAAATGCATCCCAGGTCCCTGACCAGAGCTCCTGGGCCCTGAAGCACTAACACACCCCAGCATGAAGGTGTGCTAGCCATGTGCCTGAAGCCGGGCCTGCTCCTGGAGGACCTCCGAAGCCGGCCCTAAAGGCTGGCAAGGCAGAGCTTGGTGTGAGGGCTGGGAGGTGGAAAGATTAAACTTGTTAGGAGAGACATGGAGCTGTTGGAGCGCGTCCAGAGGAGGGCCACAAAAATGGTCCAAGGGATGGAACACCTCCCCTGTGAGGACAGGCTGAGAGAGTTGGGGCTGTACAGTCTGGAGAAGAGAAGGCTCTGGGGAGACCTGATAGCGGCCTTTTAGGGTCTAAAGGGGGGCTACAAGAATTAAGGGGACAGACTCTTTAGCAGGGCCTGTTGTGATAGGACTAGGGGAAATGGTTTCACATTGAGAGAGGGGAGAGTCAGACTTAGATGTAAGGAAAATGTTTTCTACAATAAGGGTGGTGAAACTGCAGAACAGGTTGCCAAGAGAGGTGACGGATGCCCTGGAGACCTTCAAGGTCAGGCTGGACAGGGCTCTGAGCAACCTGATCCAGCTGTAGGCATCCCTGTTCACTGCAGCGGAGTTGGGCTGGATGGCCCTTAAAGGTCCCTTCCAACACGGATGATTCTATGAACTACTTATTGTTGTGATATGCAAGATACCTGCTGCTGAAACCAAGAGAACACACACAAGCGTTGGTGGAGCTGGTGAAGGAGTGTGGAGGAATCCTGCCTGACTCTACAACGGCAGAGCATAAACATGAAAATATAACTGCATCCTTAAAGATCCTGAGATCAAAAGAGAATAATGGAACTAATAATGGAATAATTGAATAATGAGGGAATAATGGAACTAAACCACATTTTAAAAACAAGCTCACTCTTGATGCTGAAATGTGCCGTGACAGAAGGAGCGGCGCAGAAATTCTGTGTTCTTAAATACCCGCACCTTCCAGCAGCACCACGGTGATTACATTTCAATTGCAGGTGAAGAAGTTCCACGGTGTAATTTATAAGTCATCTCAAATCTGTGGAAAGCTCAGGTATATTACAGGTAAAAGTGCCTCACTTCTTATACAGCAATCATCAGATGTCAGAAGTGCAAGTGCTCGGTTCTACTGGTATTCAGCCTCATGCATAGGTTGGAAAAACACCTGCTGAAGATTTGGCCAGGAGCATTATTTTTTTAATTAAGAAAGGAAAAAAATCTTTAGAAAGCATCTTAAACTGACAAGGTGAGGTGTGCAGAATGACCTAAGACGGACAGGCACTGATTGAAAGCTATTGAGGTAATTCCAGAAGTAATTAGATCTTTGGACAACACAGTGATGAAACAGGACAAATGACCTTTTCTCATTCGCACACTACCAGCTTGTTTTTCTGATTTGTTTCACTCTCCAGGAACAGTATTTCTTTTAAATCCTATCAGAAAAAATACAGCTACAGTACTGAGCTGGGATGCAGAGTATCTGGATTCAGTGCTTGGCTCTGCTGTAGATTTCCAATATGACCTTGGGCATGTCCATTAATCTCTTGCATCTCAGTTCTTTAGCAGCGAAACAGGAGGAGAGCTACTACTTTTTGCTTGCCCACTTGCCTGTCTTCTTTGTGGACGCCACAAGCATTTTATGAGCAGGTTCCTGGCATAACAACATCTATAAATTTAGCAGTGGCCTGGAGGTCAAAAACTGAGAGGCCAACATGAGAGGCCAGAGTTGGTCTTTGGAGGTACTCCCTGGTGTACACACAACATACCAGCTTTACCCTGGGTCTTTGCTTCAGGCCCAGGGACAGGAGCACTCCTCCAGCCCAGGAGGCACGTCCCAGCTGTCCTCAACACAGAACTGGGGGGAGCAGTGCAGCTGGGCCAGGTGGGAAATGACATGGAACATCCACCTGTCCGGCCACCAGTGACCACCTGGCTGTAGCACACCAGGCGGTTTGCTGAAGGATTCCGCGCTACCCCTGAGGTAACCATCATTTTATCCAACTCTATAGACAGCTTCATAACTCTTATCTAAGGTACACTATCAGATAATTATAGATTGCCCCTATGAAATTATTGCAAAAATTTACAATCCCTGGCATCTAATCGCCACTTTCCCACATGACAGTGCAAATAGATAAATATACACCCAGGCGCTGACATACACATTCTGTCTGTATATAATATGCTGAGATACTCATGTGTGTATGCATACTTCTCATTACACACCCACATATGATCACATTCAACATGAAGAGGAATGTCAGAGTTGGTCTACCATCAGAATAAACATCCAACTCGATACATTTTTCATAAGACCTCTGTGAATTCAGTATAATTACATTTTCGAGGATGTATTTTGCAAATGTGCTAGATAATGCCAGAAGCACAGCTTTGAGTTGACTGCATTCTTACTCCCACCAGTGTCCTTGCTATGACAGTTTTGATACAAACAGTGTGTATTAGATCATTAGTACAGAGACAAGCCTCTCCCCTGCCATGCTTTTGAAGCTCAGGCTGATGAATGGGAACTTGCTACTTTCACATTCTGCTTGGCCAATAAATCAGAGAGCTGTGCCCAGGTAATAGCATCTAGATTGCCTCTGACCACACTACTAGGGTGTTCCCTATCAGTTGAAACAAACAAACAAAAGCATACAACATGCCTACAGTGAATTGAGGTATAATTTTCTGGAAGCATATAGAAAGCCATTTATTGACTAATACGGCAAGCGGCTATCCAGGGTCCATTAAGCAGTGTGAGCACTCAAGCCTCCACCCGCATCCATAAGGATTCTCCGTGCACAACGTGGACAGGAGCACATGTGCATGCCTCTGTGGGTGCTGCAGTTCCTCTTATAAAGGAGAACAATCTTTAACTTAGGAAAGCAGGAAAAGAATAATGAATCAAAGATTTCTGTGCATGAAACAGAAATGATGATTTTAAAAGAAAAATCTTGAATCACTTGCCAGAATATTTCAAAAGGCAAGACTTGTAACACCTCTCCCTTTGCATGAAAAGAACTGGAAAAGGTGACAGTAATTACAATGAGGAGTTGTCAAGAACGCAGCTTTACGTTCTGAATCACCCTGTTGCTAATCAAGTCCCTGTATTGATCCCTCTCCTTGGATGCTTTCCCTTTCACCCTGGGCTGTGTGCAGTCCTCTCCGTATCGGGGTTGGCTTGAGCCTTCACAACCCCATTACGGCAAGGCACTGAATCTCGGTTGGGACAGAGCAGGGAGGCGCTGCACAACACATGCTACAGAGATCTACAAATGCAACAACCTCTTTCATCAACAAGCAAGAAAGGAATCCTCCTTACATCACTGTTTACAGACATTGTTATTTTCCTTTGAGATCAAGTTCCGCCACAAACTGTCCCTTCTCTGCTGACTTTGCAATTACACGCAGCCCTTACACTGACTGCGTGCTCACCCTGCCGATCCTCTCTGTCGTGCCTTCCTGACTTGCTCCTGTGCAACCTCTGCTGGGAACACAGCAATGATACTCTCCTACCTCTCAGAGTCAGTAACTGGTTTTAAAAGATTTATCCCAACTTTAAGTAAAAAGCCAGTTATTACATTCACATTTGAAATGTACTTTTTTTTTTTTTTTTTTTAAAAAAAAGGCTTCTTTTCTGCTATGCTAATAAAATTGGAAAAAATCTGCTAGAAAGTTCTAATGATACCACTGTATATTTAAATTTCAAGACACGCTAACTTTGGAACAAGATAATGTGGCATTTTAATTATGGCTTTTCTATTTCTATATTTCCTATGTGGCACAAGACCCCTTTAATGAAAGCGCATTTTGGAGTAGCTTCAACACCCAGCATTATTGCAAGTTTTTGAATGTGCCAGCAGCTTATCAGCTAAAATATGTTAATTTCTCTAATGGGGTAATGAAGTCTAAATGCTTTCAGGAAGACATTGCTATGATAATGGCTCTACTTCAAACACAACACTAGGAGAACCTTGATTACAGGTTGCTCAGTAGTTTCTGACTTCCCTAGGAACCAGAGTTTTTTCCATACCTAATATTCTGCAAAACCTGCTGGGAAGGAGGCTCATCTCCATTTACCTAGTCAATCACCTTCGAGAACACAAGGAAACGTCTGCTGTTTAGAGAAGATCTGCTAACACAATTTCATGACCTATGTTGGTTTTTATGGCCAGAGGTGCCTCGGCATGGCAACTGCCACCAGGTATGAATTCAGTGCAATACCCATCTCACATTGATGCAGCTCGAAGGGGAAACCAGGGAAGCCCAGCACAGAGGCAAGCAGAAAGACAAGCAGATGGGTTATTGAAGGGGACAACAATAACACACAGGTGGTTTTACATGTACATCCATGTGATTTGCTCACAGCAGCAACAGACAGGTGGCTTTTCAAGACCGACTTAGAGCTGCAAAGGCTTGGAGGATGAAGCAAGCAAGGCTGAGCCACGTGCAGGGGATCAAGGGACAGGAAAGGTTACAGCACTCACATAGGAAGCAGACGGATAGTCAAAATGAAGAGAAAGGCTTGAGGAGAAGAGATAAAGGAAGGGGAAGAGTTATGTAAAGTGATGAGGAAACCACCTGGCCAATGCCTGTACACATCTCCAGAACAAGACTCTCCATTTCTATTTCTGCAATAACAGAATAGAAGAGGGAGACTCCATGCCAATGCCTGTACACATCTCCAGAACAAGACTCTCCATTTCTATTTCTGCAATAACAGAATAGAAGAGGGAGACTCCATGCCAATGCCTGTACACATCTCCAGAACAAGACTCTCCATTTCTATTTCTGCAATAACAGAATAGAAGAGGGAGACTCCCATGGCAAGAGCCTAGACACACACATTTTCTAAAGAGTGTACTCCTCTGAGCTTTCTAAACTTCCTGAATTCCCAAGATTTGAACCTTATCAACGAACATTTCCTCTGCCTTCAACACCCACCCACACAGCCCTCAGTCCTCACCTTCAGTTTTCTTACACTTCGGTCCCATGCAAAGTGGGGCAAGCTTGTGCTGCTTCTTGATCAGTAAGGCACAGAAACAGAGTCGTACTATCTGCTTCTCTGTCCCAAGCCAATACCTTTACACAAAGCATGCAAAGTTCCAAGCAAAACCTCTTGAAGCTCAGTCCTGAGGGACCTGCACTTGCCCTTGCTTCAGGGACGGGCTGCAGATGCACTCTGTATTTTACCACTTTCCCATGGCAGCAGAAGGCTTCTCCTATGGATGTTTACCACCATACCCATTGCACAGCTGGTGACAGCTGCCTCAAACCTCATTTTTGCTATACTGTGAGCTGGTTGGCCTGATCACATGCATGTATTTCATTTCCACATGAGTTCCACCAGCTGCAGGATCAGGCCATCACTGCCTGGATCAGTCAAACCTACCATGATTCAGCTTGTTAATGAAGGGGGGAAAAAAAAAAAAAGTATGCGGCATGTAAAGCAGCTTCTTGTCAAGCTGCACCGTATGTACAAGCTTATAAGCAAAGCTTATACTGAAAATTAGATAAAAAAACACTTAAAAAGAGACTTCTCTGCTTCCTGGTGCACCACACCAAGTTCTGACCTCAGACATCACATCTGATTTCCATTATAGGAAAAATCAAGAAACTGTGACCCTGTCACACAGATGCACTCTTTGGAAAGAAAGGAGCTTGCTGTTTGTCTTGGTGTGTTCAGCAGGGATGTGACCTCCTGCATTTGGGAAACAAATGGCTCTGTAAATCCAGCAGCCTTGAGCGCAGTGTGATCTGAGGGAACTAAATACTCTACCTTGGTATTTGCATTTTCCCTGTTTTCAAAACAAACAGTAATCCACTCATTAAATCCAGCATTTCTGGAATTAATTCAGCAGTCACTACAAATCACCTTTAATTGGATTAGCTATAGTTACAATAAAATAATTCTCTGAAATCATAAGTTATATTTGTAAGTTGTTTCTTTAACAGAGATATGAACGTGAGGCAAACAGATGAGACAGTTAAATACCAAACCTTTCTGCTGAGCATGCCTGTGCCTTGCCTGCTTCCATCCCCAGCCACCCCACTGTGTGCCTGGCCCCGACAGACGCCAGCCAGCCAAAATGGTGACTTCAGGGTGCTCTGCAGCTCAGTTCCGTCCAGGGCAGACCCTGAGGGCCCGGCAGGTTTGAGGGCCACCATGACTCCTCTCCTCAGGCGAGCCTACCTGTCATGGCAGGACTCCAAAGCCAGGCCTTTGCAGGCCATAGCATTCCCAAATGGGTGTTTTCCTAAGCACAACATAACAGGGCTTTAGGAAGCAGATTCCTCTGAAATCAATTTTTTTTTTTTTTTTTTTCCCCCCCTGTGACTCCTTACAAGCTAGGCACCCACAAACTATCTACATGGTAGTAGTGTGATTTTTGGCTCTTTGGTCAACCAGCGTCAGCTGGCACCAGCAGGGCCTGGAGCACAGTGCGTGCCTGAGGCAAGCTCCCTCGCGCTGCACAGGGTTTTACGGCCTCAAAAGCCATTCAGGTTTCTCTGCTCATATTCAGAGATGAAATCAAACTCTGTGTAAGGAAGGGATCAAACAAAACGGGGCAATGACCTACGGGCACGGCTGACCCTAGACAAATGGAGTAAATTTGCTGGAAGCATAGGGTTCTCATTCGAGACCTTTCATTCTTAAAATAAAATTACATGGAACATTGGCAGGAGCTCTGACCCTACTCTGACTAATACCAGTCACAATTTCACATTTAAAACACGCCATAAAAATAACACATTTGATACACATGAGCATGTCACCTCACATGAATGTAACACTGTGGCAAGTTACATTTCTAACACACGTATGAACACGCTGCCCTCCCTTCCACGCGCTCTGGCTCTTGCGGTTCCTCGTGAACAAAAGCGCTGTACGAGTTAATCATATTGAGCAATCTCAAATGCATTTTGAACTAAGTGAAGCCAAATTAGCTACTCTGAAGCACAAAAAGTGCTCTGCAAAAAAAGAGGGAGTTGAACCAGGTGCTGTATTTTTAAAAATACTCATAAATTATGCACATTTTATGCAATCTGACTTTGTCTAAGGCTCTAGTGCTTCTTTTTAAGTAATCCCTAAATACAAAAAGTTTTTCTAGGGCTTTCAACAGCATCTCTCCTTCCTTCCTTGTTGCTAATAACATACCTCTGACCTGATCCCTCTCCTGCTCCCCATTTCACACAAACATTTAGAAGTAGGGGTGCAATGCTTGCCCCACTTAAAAAGCAAATTCTGCTGTGAGGAAGAGGGAGGCGGGATTGAGGATCATCCAGCAGCTACAGCACCAGACCACTGTTTAACCATACAGCAGCCATCAGTGCAGGCTCACCAACCCTACCCAGCCCCGCTGCTGTACGGCTTGGCAAGCTGGGCCAGAGGCTCCTGGAGGCCAACAAATGATGGAATGGCTGCTTCTGGAAAGGAAGTTCAGCCTCATGGCCCTCTTTGTCTTCGGTTCCCAAGTGAGACAGGCAGCTGAACCAACTCCTAGCAAAATATCATGTAACTGTGCCTGATGAAATCTCCGGAGAGATGAGAGCCAGCTCTGAGGTGCTTCTACCACCACCTTGTCCATGTGAGCAGTGGCTGTGCTCCCCCAGCCCCTTCCCCGAGGCAGCGTTGCCCAGGGCTCGGCCTCTGCTGAGCTGTTTTGCTGCGAGGCAGCAAAGGACGAAGCGCGGACACGCCAGTGCTTTTCTGCTGGAGTGGTGAACTGAGGCCAGGAAAACAGCAAGGCCAGCAGAACGCAGGGCAGGACCTCGGCCACACACAGCGAGATGAGCGGGGATTGCTGTGCTTGCCAGAACAGGCAGATCAATATGTAAAGGAGAAAGAGGGTAGAGCAAGAGTAATTAGAGAAGAAAAAAAAAAAAAAAAAAAAAAAAAAAAAAAGCACCACTTTCCTCAGTTTCTCTTCAACTTCCATTGCCAATCATCGCACAAATGCTCGTGGAGCTCCTGTTTGGGATCTTTGTTCAAGAAATTGCGTGCTCCAGTTCATTTTGCTTACAGTGTGCATGCTGCATGGAAATACAGCCTCTGATTTGACACTCAGACATTAGGCAGACATTAAGTATGTTAATATTGCAGTTGTAATTACATGCTTTTTTCTTCTAATTTTGGAAGGATAATTCTTTGAAATAATTACAGAGTCTAACTAAGTTCTGGGGAATGTTTGAGTCACCAAGAAACACATCTGCACTCCAGCAGAAAGGCTGGGTGAAATTTTGAACATTTTTATCCCTGCTAATTAGAGCTGGGAAAAGCAAAAGGGAACTGTTGGGTTCTGCTTTAAGAATAAAGACATAGAGACTACGTGGAAGATGCTACAGGGATTTCCTCTAATGGAAATCATGCAGTTGCTATGAGAAGTTTCTGACTTACAATTTGCTGAAGACTTTCCAATTCATGATTATAACTGTATGATTATCTGATACCTTCACACTTAGAGAGCACACAGCCAAATTACTAACAAATATCTCTCAACTATCATGAGATTTCCACACAGAACACCAGCACAGAGTCAGGGACAAGGCGCAGGAAGGCATGTAGGCCATGCCATGCAGAGGAGGGTCTGTAGTACAGTCACTGCATAATAACACTAAAATACTCCCAAAAGAACTGAAGAAGAAAATTGCATATAACTGAAACTGCCATTTAAATGTCAGACTTGCAGAATTCCACCTATGAATCTACTTATTTCAGAGCAACTAGCAATCCTCAAATAAACAAACAAATGAAAAACAAATGGAACTTTCCAGTGTTGAGAAAATCTGATTTTATAACCAAAAGGTCTAATGCCTTAAAATCATCAGCTGACGAAGTTCAAGCAGAGTTGTTGCACTTTATCCTCCTCCTTTCTTACCCACTTGTAATGGGGATTCATTTCAGCAGCTCAGGGTCTCTCTTGATATTGTTTCCGGGTTACCTATGGGTCTGGAGCCCTCCATTCATGTCATTTAAATGATAATGCATATGTATAATCCTCCTTCCTCCTGTAACTGTTCTACTTGAAGAGCCAATTAATTCCATTTGTCATTTCCTGGCGTATTATTTCTTCTCTGCAAGCTGGAATCCCTTTAGGATCCATCCCTGTCTGCCCTTGACTACTGATGATTTCCTTGGCTTTTCAATCATCACAGCTTTTTCCTGTGGATTTTAAAGCATTACTGCAATTGTCAGTTTTAATAATTCAGGTTTTCATAGGTTGTGCCTACTTCAGGCCTTATATAAAAAAGGAACAATCCAGCTTTATGTGGGTTTAAAAATGAATGGACCAGTCATTTTTATACTTTTTAAAATATAAGTAACCTGATCTTTCATATCGTATGTCGATATATTATGTACTGCATATATAGACACTGACACACTAGCACAGCTCTTCTCTCCTTCTTTTACTGGTCAAAGCAATAGCCACAGCGTGCCCCAATCTTTACCATTATATTCAATTAAAGAACCACGTTGATAAAAAGAAATAGACAGCTTCCACAAGAACCAGGCAGGAAAAGGATCAGCCATTTAAATGGCTTTGCATTTAACACTGAATGCTGCTCTTCTTTGAATCTGTAACCTGTTAAGGAATGGTTCAGGCCACTGCATCTGACACAGCTACCTGACAACTTTTTCCAAAACATTATGCTGAAAAGAATTTAACATGTTTCCAGGAATTCAACTGTTGTGTAAACACTTGACTACATGGTCTGTAAGCACTTGAATAAATACTCAGAGGCACACAGTTTAGAACCAAGGCTTTTCCTCAGGCACCAGGGATCTCAGTTTCAGATCTGCTTGTACTCCCTTGTTCACTATTACACAATTAGGATAAGCCCTAAATGCTGAAATACCCCTGTGGTGGGGCAGATGGACTAATTTAGGCAAGGACAGGCTGGCTGGATGTCAGATTTCAGTCAGAGCTACAGGACTGGGCTCTCCTAGAAGCGCAGCAGTAGAAGTTTTAAGCCTCTGGCCAACATCAGAGGTGCTGTTAGCCTGCACCCAGAGCACTACAGCTGGGTGTGGATGCAGGGTATTCAAAACCCAACCTGTTCTTCTGCATATGTGAAAGCACAGTAACTCCTCAGTTTGAGAAAGGGTTTTTACTGATTGTTGATAGTGTAGCAAACACCATAACACCAACTGAAGCAACAGTTTCCTTACATATTCTTCCCACATCACTACAACCACTTGGAGCTGAGAACAAGAGACAGGTCAATGGGAAACTTTTTCCTTCCTTCCCATTGCTTTGGCATCTCCAGCCATGGGAGGCCCAGCTCTGCAGGACACATCTCGTGTCCCACTGCCTGCGCAGTACCAAGGGGCCCGCAGTGCCCATGGCCTGCAGTGGCAAGGCCTGATGACCAAGATGCGGCTGTGGGGCATAAGGGAGCCTTTGCTAAAGCTAGGAAAACCTGTGCTTCAGCAACCTGATACAACTGGGCTCTGAACAGCCCTAGGCAAGCAGCAGCAATGCAGCTCTCCCCCTACCACACCTGGCTGCACCATGTCTCATCAGCAGCAATTTGGACCCCAGCAGGCAGCAGCCTCCACATGGGGAATGTCAATTTGGTTCCCTTTCTTTGGTTTGACCATGACCTCTAAAAGCAGCTATAGTTTTAAACTGTTCTTCATGGCAGTGCAAAATTAGGTGCAGATCTGAGCTTCCAATTCTGTCCTTGTGTAAACAAGCAGCACATCTGCTGTCAGAGCTGCACAGGCACAGAGAGGCTCACGCTGCTGAAGTCATCCAGGACTGGTGAGATTCAGCTCTGCCCCAGTTTTACCCAAATCATGATTTCCAAATTAAACCCACCATAAGGCTCCTGATCAGACTGCGAGAGCTCATAAGCTTACGATATCTGTAAGCTTTTAAATGCTGAGTTTCCTCCTTTCAGTTACAATCAATGAGAGCATACCAGTTCATCTGTTCTGAAGGAAGCATCATTAAAAAATACAGCATACTGCAGCCAGTCATGTCAAGTTATGGAAATGCACTGCAGTCAATCACCTAACAACTAGTAATACTACTCCTTATGAATAAAGCTGATAATGGTCCATTAGCATATAAAATAGAGTACAAAAAGCACATGGGGGAAATGGACAAGTCGAAATGCTGGGAAGGAAAATGTTCTCAAGCATAGAAACGCTTTCTTAAAAGGCCACATCTCTTTTACAAGAGAATTGAAGCTGAAGGGGGTGGACAGAGGCAAACAGAATGAGGACCAACATAGGGAAGGGTCCTGCATGAGTTGACAGCTTGTGTTCAGCGTTCAGAACCCCAGGAAGAGAAGACCATTCTAAGCAACTGAGGGAAACACATTTCATTCTGGCAAAGGGATCACTAACAAGCTCATGATACTATTGCCAGGCCCCAGAATTTAGGTCTGTTCACAGCTGACTCACACACAAACACATTTTCTTCTCTTATATGAGAACATCCATGTCCACATTTAGGCTTCCACCTCGATGCACGAGTCAAGCATTTGCCAGTGAGTTTTAGAGAGCAATCTCCCAGTAGGGTAGCTCAAGGATGAAGCTTCTTTCACCTTCTCAGGAAACAGCTGCTCCTGGCTATCAGCAGTGACATGACTTGGAAATACACTGACCCTGGTCTGATTCATTATGAATATTCACACAGTAACATAAAAAACTGCGCACATGCATTTATGCACAGTAGTGCACACAAAATACGCATTAGGCCCCCTTGTAATGCTCCTACCTACAAAAGGTTAAATAGCCCTAGGTGACACAGAGCTATTTAAATGGACCTTTTTATAATGACAAACAGTAATGCATTCTGGTTACCTTCTGACATGGCTTCCTTCCAGTCAGCATTAAAGAGAATTACTACCCTGATTTTAATACATCTTGGTTCAATTGCATGCAGGCTTATTGTCTCCTAATTATCAACACAACAATTTGATCTGCATCCAGATTAAGGCATTGCCCTGACTTCTCACACCGGAGCAAGGCATGTGGTGGTGTGCCGATTTCTCAAGTAGTAAGCAGTTTGCTGTTGTCTCACATCCCCAAGGCACAAATAAGCAGATGCTGCATTAAAGCTTGTTTTACAAAACTGCTTCAGTTGTGATATACATTTTTAATACAATGTACTGAGTGCATTAAAGTGAAAACTACCAGGGCCAGAAAACTCATACAAATTCATTAGCAAGGCCAGCTTCTCAATTAAGCTGAGCTGAAGACTAGATCTAGTTGAAAAGAATTGTCCAGAGCAGCTGAAAAGAGTGAAAAGCTTGATCGTGTTTGCCACACGTGAGCACAGCTTGGTTTACCATTTCAGTTTTCTGAGCATCAGTTGGGATTGTTTCTCATCAAGGACAAGCTTCACTGACCTTTCTCTTCTTTTCGTCACAAGGATACTGTGGCTGGCTTGAAAGCTTGAATTTTTAAGAAAATTGCTATTCTGAGCATGAAAGCAGAAGCACAGCTTTTCAGATGCAGAATGAGTTCTGCACAGGAGACACAACCAGTCAAATATTTTGGGGCACACACTGACATGCTTTCATTCATGGGTAGGTTTCAAAGATCAGAAATTACATCTTGCATTTGTGAAAGACAAGCCTAAGTAGAAAGCCGTGTCTTCACTCTCTTCAGCCTATTTGCATTTCTTACCTATGCTCTTCTCCTCAACTGACATTGTCACTTGTAGGATGACAACTGAAGAGTACCTCTGGAGCACTCTGCAGCTAACCAGCTACAATGCCCATAAACTATACAGTGAAGTGGCAATTACCACAGAAGCTTTTAAAAAGCACAAATTTTTGCTCTTGCTGCAGAGAAGAATCTTTGTTACTCACTTTGAAGAAACTTGAAGTTACAAGAGGATTACTGTTACAAATATATTTGTTTAAAGACAATGCAATGTAAAAATATACCTTATTAAAGGTATAAAATAAAGGTTAAAATAACTTACTTCAGCCAGCAGCAGACTAAGGTTTACAAAAAGCATCTGCTGGCTGCCTCTGGTAGAACATTGCATTTGTCTTAACTTTATTTGTGGCACAACTGGCTGCTCCTTGTAAGAGCCATGTTGTTGCGCAAGGCTGCTGTAGGCTACCCTAAAGGGGGAGAAGCTCTGTAACACAGCCTTCTCCAGCACAGCCTCAGTACTGCTGTCCTTTAGGAAGCCCTCTGGCACTGAGTCTTGCCAGACAATGACAGTGCTACCACAGTAAAGGTGATGAGCTGATGGAAGAGCTCTCCCCCTCAATGCTGGTTCTTCCATCTGTGTATTAGTTTGTTCCAACACACATACCCAAGCAGCATTCCCAAAGGGTGCTTTATGTCCCTTCTTTATGTCCACACATGCTCGTGAGCATGTTCACCTTTGTTTTCGTGAGACAACAGCACATTCATCACAATTATCTTTTCTCATGGAAGATAACAGAAATGAGGGCTCCAGAGACTTTCAGCATGTCTGTCAGTTCAGCTCAGACATCAAGTTGAACCTGTCCAACCCCTTGCAAATGACACCAAAAGTGACACTAAATCCTAAAAAAACGAGAGTTTTCACCACCTGCTCCTCTGTGAGACAGCGCCCTCTGACAAGTGACACAACAGCATGACTTCTCTGTGCCCTTAATTTCAGGGCAGAATTTGCAGAGATTTACACAGTGACATTTGTATCATGTGAGCTATCAGCTTCTACCACTGTACAAGTTGCTGGGCTCTAATTTAACCTGACCTTAGCAAGTTGTGCAATCTGACAGCTTGCCATGCTGCTCACCTGCTGTCAGAGCAGAGACTTCTGAGGCTCTTGTGTTCCCCCGCATCCCTTCAAATTAACAGCATAAGATCAGTTAGTCCTACAATGCCATTAAACATAGAAACAGCAGAGACGACTTTCGGCAGCCCTAATATTGAAGTCACAGCACTTTAAGGGAAGGGAGAAAACGCACATTATATGCCTCATCATCATGTACTATCCAAGACGAATGAGGGTGCATACTCCTAATTACATGAATTGCACAGTCTCTTCTAGAAATAAGAGTTCTGAAAAGTCTCATTAAACATGACAAAAATATTTTTGTACCACCATTTTTTCTGCTCCTAGGAGCAGTTTTCTTTTTAAGATAAAGCAAAGACTCTCCTTCCTACAAATTAAGCTATAAAAGAATGAGGCAGGAAGTTCTACAGATAATGGCAGCAAAATGGGATGATGATGAGTTTCCATGCTACTGTGTGTCTGGGTTTCTTCCCATCTGTTTCTCAACTCTTAACACTCTTGTGTTCTGTGTTTGTAATTGCTTTTAAATAAATATACTCTTCTAGAAAATGACTTCATATATTCTTACTAATGCTTAAATTACCAACAGATTTTCTCAGCATTACTTCCATATTAAATGTATTTGTTTTCTGTCTGCCCTGGCCCTAGCTTGAACCAAAATGTAGATTACTCTCAATTTAGTTGATCTCTGTAAAACAGACTAAGCTGAACAGGTCTGCCTGACTGCCCAGTGAAATCAAGAGCATCTCTTTCAACCAACAAATGCTGTAATGCAGCAGATGAGAGGGAAAGAAGATGTTTAAACCTTAAGTGGAGGGTAGATGGGTAAGCACAGAGAAAACACAGAAAAATCCTGTTGAAGACTGCCCAGCACTAGATTCTGCCTGCTAAAGCCGTTGTTTAGAAGTAGCAAGAACAAGTGTTTTAAATACAAAACCTTTCCCTTCTTATGTACTATTATGAGCTCAAAAATTGCTTATGGTATCATTTTCAAATAGAAAAAAAAAATCCAAGAAAATGTTCCTGACCCATACATGGGAAATTCAGCCCCAAAGCACCTACCCGTCATCCAGATAAAGACCTCATAGCAGAGAAGCTAGAGCATGCTGCAGCTTTCTAACCTGTATCCATACAGAACAGTAATCGGTCAGGTATGGATGTACTTCTGCTGGTTGCAGATGTGCCTCTGTGTAACATGCTCTCATTTTGCTACTAACATTTTAGCTGCTGCTGCCTATAGATGATGCTTAGGCCTTTGATCCCCTCCGCTTCAGCAGAACACTGAAGTGCAGAGATGGAGAGCCTCCAATTTGATCTACCTCATGGGATATAGCCTAGTGGAGCCAGCATATGAATGGTAAGTGAAAACCAAAGGAGAATACCCCACTGCATTTTTCCAGACCCACGGCACAGGCAAGTTGTGAGCTCCCCCTGCTGACACCAGGGAGCCCTGCCTGGCACGGCCACTGCCACGAGGCTGTGCTACCACTGCCACAGCAGGGTGACACTCACTCACTGCCACAGGCAGGAGGGCAGAGACCCCAGAGGGAAACCAGAGAGAGCTCTGACAACAGGGATGGAGCCACGCGGGGCTTAGCCTCACAGGTTGACCTCAAAGCTGGCTAAGCCTCAGCTCCATTTGGGAAATCAGCTCTGTCTTTCGGTGGCAGGGGCGCAGAGCATGGGCAGCAGCCGGCCTTCTCACCACCAGCGTGCAGGCTGAGGAGCTCCCAGCCCAGCTCCCACACACGGGCAGCTAAGCAGGGCCATCCTCACTGTGGCAACTGCTGAGCATCTCTGGTGCTGCCTGCAAAGGGTAATCCTTCCCAAAGCTCCCAAATGTCCCCTCCTGCTGCTTCAAATGAGCAGCAAGACCCTGTTGCCCTGAACTCCTGAGCCACCAAACAAAGCCTGGTCCCACTGAGCCAGGGTTGCACCCCCAGCACATCTGGGCACAGAATGGGAGATGGGGGCACCAAAGAGAGGCTTTCTGAGAGCCAAGACTAAGAAAAACAGTTAATGAAACATCTGAGAAGTCCCATGCCAAAATCTCCTTCGACACGTACCCATGACTAAGCATTCTATCTGAACTGCTACTCCTGTAGCAGGGTGCTGCTTTCTGGTCACAGCATATGATGCAACAATTAGCACAGCTTAACTGTTGAGAAGCTCACATATTAATAGCAGAAACTGTGGTCAGAAACATGTGTAAGGCTGCAGGGCTTTGGAGCAATAAAACAAAACTGGGGCCATACAGTGGCTGAACAAAGTCTGCTGAAGAGTGGTGTATTTCTGCCTTTGATGGGGACTTTCCAGAGCTGTCAGCTGAGCAGCAGAATTAGAAACCTGACATTGCAGCAGTCAGTTTTTAGATTTCAAGCTGTTCAAATGACTTGTCTCCAGGGAGGAATTTCTAGTGGGCAGGAATCAATAGCAAAACAGATGAAGATGCCAATGTCCAGGGGCAGCTACCCAGCAAAATGCCCCAGCCAGGCAAATCTACTGAGAAGGAGATGCAAAAGGGCGATGGCAAAACGCGTTCCCTCTGTGGATCTGTATAAGAGATGTTCTGCACCATTCACCGCATTCGTGAGATTGCAGCTTGATGATATTTGATCCACGTTGCAGATTGATCTTCCACATGCCCTCAGTTCACGCTATGCCATCGCTCCGAGCCACTCACCAAAGAGATTATAAAAGAGTCTTTTTTTATCATATCTTCACCTCTGAATGCATTACAAGTGACATCGCTTAATTTTAGCCAATCTGAACAGCTAATTAGATGTAAACAGATTGAAAAATTGTACACACGGGACAACTCATTTTTCAAAAGGCCACTAATCTAAACAAACCTGAGTCCATCAATTTACTTCAGCATTTGTCTAAATGAATTACAGCATAGACTCATCCTGCACTGGCCTTGTGATTCGCGTAACAGGCTCCCTCCTCTTTTGATGAAAATCTCAGGCGCAGTACAAAAGAATAAGCTATTTGTTTATCAAGGCTCCGTTGTAACAAAGATGAAGATGCCTCTGAGTCTAGTGGAAGACATGTATGAGCCAAAGCAATTAATCACAGCCTACTCCAGCACCTTCTCTCCCACCTCCCACTAATACATCAAAGCTGGGGAGGCTCTTTGCAATAACCAATAAAATCAAACGCTATTTAATCACTATCAATACACACTCCAACTTCAGAGCTCTGTGATTACAATCCTCCTCTCTGCCCTGTCCCCATATGCCAGTAAAAATGCGAAGGACAAGGATCCAGGTGGATCCCCAGAGCCTCCAGAACAGTGCCCATTGTGACTGGGAGAAGACCAACAGCTGCTGACATTACCCAGTGCCAGACAATGTAAAGAAGCCTTGGGGTGAAATGCACTACAGTGAGGACTATTTTTAAATACAGAGGAATTAGCAGGGTGTTATGCATGAGGTTTTCTGTTTGCTACTGAAGCCCACATGGCTTCCATTACCTGCGTACGTAAATGCACACAATGAAATGGGAGAGGACAGAGATAAAAATCTGCTGTGGATTTTTAGATGAATAAATATATTCACATCATCAATCCCCATCCAGGTTTCTTAAGATAGGAATCTTGCTGAAGGTAATCTCAGCCTACTTTGTGTGCAAACTAATCTACAGCACCTAGAATTAGGGGACTGATGAGCATCTGCTGCAACCTCCCTCATGACAAAGGTCCCAGGACTTTCAAACCCTCCATCTTTGAGCAGAGCAATCTAGATGTGCAATTGCAAAAACTTAAAGTGACAGAGAACCAGACATAACTTTAAATTGCTTACTTCTATGTGCTGTTGCCTTCATTGACAAATTTACACGTCTAACACTCATTTCCAGCCTGACATCTCGTTAGACCTTTGTATGTCAGAACAAAGAACTCTTTTTCTGCTCACTTCTGATCCCCACAAAGATACTTACAGACACGGTCCTGTATACCTCTTTCCTTTCCCTGACAAGCCTTGCCTGCTGGGAATCTCCCAACAAGCCCATTAACTGCCAAGGCTCCAGCTTCCTTTCCACCATCACTGCTTCCAGAGGGGTTTCCCCACCTCAGTCCTCTGGTTTTCCTATCTTTGTTCTATGGTTCTGGCGTTACATGGGGCCACATCAGACGGCACACTCCTTGTTGCGTCAATGTGCTGGTTGATCAGGTTGAATATTTTCAGTGATCTGTTCATTTCTTACTTCCCCAGCTACATTAGTTGAGAACTTGACTAATGAGCAATGGATGTTGCCACCCAAGTCACTGGTAAAACAAACAGCATGAGCCTGATCCCTGTGCTGTCCATATAAAAGTGATGAAACACTAACAATCATGTTAGAAAAGGCAGCTTTTACTCCACAATTGTGTACCATGTTAATTTTGCATGATTTTTGGTCCTTAATCATAGTGTTGTGCACTGGCATGCCAAATACTTCACTGACATCCACGTACACTACATCAATATTGCTGTATTCTCAATCAAGCGAATTTGTAGCTTCATAAATAACATTTCAATTAGTTGACAAAATCTACTACATCAGCCCATATTGCTCAGCATTAGTTCTCATTTATTTATTAAGCAGGCCTGGGTGTCCTGCTCCACCTCAATCAATGTCAGATTGACAGGTCTACAAATAACTGGATGTTTTCCCTACCCTTTTGCATAGCCATGTACCAACATTCTCTCAGACCTCCAGAACTTCTCCATGTTCTCAGGTGTACCAAAAAACAAATTAATGTCATTAACTACCTCCTTTTAAATTCCTGTCTGTAAAAGTATTTGGAGCTATTGAGCTAAAAAGGGTCCTGCTTCAGCAGCTGCTTTTTAATGGGTCTAAGTAAGTACTGTCATTACCCAGCACCCAGCTAGCTAGAACAAATGAGATCAAGAAATCTAAAGCATTAAACCATGAAACATCATGTAAGGGTTCTGACATCATCTTCCCCAGATCATGACATTTTCAAAATGCAATATAGAGTTATTCCCATTACTGAATATTTTGGGCTTGCATTCAAGTATTCTCCTGACCAACAAGGACTAGAAACATTTTACTAGTCTGCTTTAAACTAAAAACTAAGCATCTTCTGTAACTATTCAAAAACCTGGGCTGAAAGAGTTGTGGCAACACCTTAGGAACAGGTAGCGCTGTACCATATTTTAACTCCTCCGAATGCTATTATGAGTTGTTCTGGATTCTTGGGCTTGCAACACCCTCATTAAACTCACCCTATATGGGCATTTATATGAAATAGCCAGCAATCTCTAGTTTACCAAGTGTCTGGGAAGGAGTCATGCCCTTTCTGAAGATAAACTCTCACTGACTTCAAACAGAGCAGGCAAGATTTCTGCTTTTATTTACCAGTCTGAAAGGGAAGAAATCCTCTTAGGCAAAAAGGAATTTAAGCATCTGACATAATATATTAAATTTGTCAGATGCAACTGAGGCTTGAAACGTAAGAGTTAATATAAAGCAAGTACACAAACCTTGAGAGGGACTTGGCAGCTTTAATCCACTTTGTTCTTTGTTAGATCTCGTGAGAGCATCTAACAAACCCTGTGTCATGCCAAAGCAGTTCAAAGGAAGCGGCTTGTGAATCAGCTTCTTCAGCCCCTAAACCACAGAGCACATAACTAGGAGATACACAAGGACCTGAAGAACTTCTGGTCACTCCAGAACTGCCTCAGGCCCCACTTCTAGAAGATATCCACATGGAGAAGAAAACTTTGAAGTCAATGGCATTTAAGGATTGGCTAAAAATTAAGCACATGCCTGAACACATGCTCTGACCCCATGAAGGAACAAAGGATTCTTATCAAGGGTGGCAGAGCCTGTGGAAAGCTTGAGGTGCATCCTTCTTCCCTGTGGAAGAATTTCCCGTGTAGGAAAGCAAACTGATGTGCTAGATTCATCTCTTGCGGTCATCGCGGCTAACTCCAGTGACTCCACACTTGCCACAGGAAAAATTAATCCAGGTTTACAGAGATGTAGCAGACAAATCCAGCCCACTATGTTTCTCTCTTGCTGTGTTGCACTAACAGACCAATAAAGGAGTGTCTGTGACAGGATGCCCTCTCTTTAATCTCTTTGCTGGAGTACCACAGGATTTGTTTTCTGGCTTGATGACTTGGTTATTTTAGATTTACAGATGGCACACGATTAGACAGAAAATTTTGGATTTTTTTGCTCAGTTTTGATGTGGATGGACAGATTGGATTTTTAAAGTCAAAAAAGAGTACCCTCTGTATTTTTTGGTATAGGTGAATATCTTCCATTCACAGCCTGCTTTGGTAGCTCTGAAGTGTTTTAAAGTGCTAACAAAAATATAAGGAACGGAGTCATTTAAGAAAGCGGATGTCACTCCTATCTCTTTCCTGCAAAACTCTGTGGATCTTTAAGGCACATTCTATTCATTTTCTTGGGTTTGCAGGAATAGCTGAAAATGGGCCACAAACCACCCACTATAGCCAACTCTTTCCCATGATGTATCTCAGCATTGACTGTCTTCTTGATGGCAGTGTGCATTTTCATCAAGAACACAGCAAGGACTTCGGCCCATTAATAACAAAGCAAGCATGGGGACAAAACGCATCACATTTCATGGAATTTCCGCACTCTGATTTCAGAAGCGGCACAGGCAGTAAGCAAAACATGGCCAGAGGTCAGGTAACTAAATCCAAGACGCACGTCTTCCAAACTGGTACTTACACATAACCCCGGACAGCTTCAAGCCCTGCGGGGCTCCAGGGATTTGCTGAACATCTCAGGCAGGCAGGGTCGATTAGCTCAGTGCTCAGCTCAAATGAGAGCTTGACAGGAATCCAAAAGCTGAATGTTCCTATCACTTCCATACCTTCCTAGGATTTCCAAAACATGCCCTGCATCCTACCCAGCACAAAATGCCAACAGCAGGGACCACTTGTGAATGCCCAAATGCTTCTCATGTGGCCAACAGAAGTAGAGGAACTCTGTCCTTTCCCCTTTTTTTTAAAAGGCCATGAAGAGATGTTAACTGCTTTTTTCTGAGCTAAACTCTTACATAGGTCAGATGTGCGCCAGCCCTGAACTAGAAGTCATGTAATCAGGTTAGGAGAGCAAAAAGCTTGAGCTAATAAACCCAGCCTTTCAAAGAGTTTATTGGTTTGGGCTCGGTGCCATGCCGAGGTTAACAAGGTAAAAACCTGTTTAACAAAGGAGACATGCATCTGACCACCCACAGTCAGGTCAATCATTTAAGATTTAAACATTCCCTCCAGAGGTATTTACCCAGTCAGTGCATGCTGCTTATAGTTGCTTCTTTATATCTCCCACTTGAAATTAGCACGGAAGCTCTCCTATTGCCTTACTGCAGTCGGTAATAGCATGTGGGGTCAGCAAATACTGTAAACTCACATGAGAGAGCCCTGTATCATCTGTTATATCCAGTCAAAAACCAAAAGCAAACAAAACCCAACAGGATGCACAGCTCAAAGCATGAATTCTCTTTCTTTTAAAGCTTAAATTAAAACACTCGCTTCCATATGCTGAGAACACGTGTACATGTGCATGTCAATATTGCATTTTATACACAGCTTCATTCACACTAATATACTCTCCAGGTTTTATGGAGTATTTTGGCTCAAGTGTTATTGCTAGGACGGTGTTTACAGCAATAGTCATTGTGTTCTGCATAGCCCTGCCTATCAGTCAACCTTGTAATAAAGCAGAAAGGGAAATCTGGGGAAAAAAAAGCAGCAAAGCGCTGAAACCAAGCTAGTCACGCAGAACCAGCAAGGAGACAAGCGAAAACGCAACTGGGTCAAAGTGGCTGTTGATTCAGTAAGAAGATGCATGTGTTGCATTACGGTTTACCTTTAAAACAAGTAAATAAATAAACCAGGCTTCAAAGTGTTAAGTTTCCCCCTTCCTCTTTTGACTGGGTTAGTGCTTCAAGAGGACTGTTGCTCCACACGGATTCATAATATGTATGTGTTTACGCAGGTATCTCTTGGCTGAGGGGGAAGGCAGACCAGAATTCCAAATCTATCATTAGATCTACATGTTGGCACCTACAAAGAGCTGCATGACTTCAATTTTCTGGCTAAGACTGAAGGGTTAAGCCTAAGCGAACAAACAAACAAAGAAGCCACTCCCATCCATAAAATACATATACAAAACAACAAAGACAGAAAAAAAAAGGATGGACCAAAAGGCTGCTGATTCTCAGGTGTGCCTAGCAGCGGCAAATCAGAAATAACTTTGAAAACATTGCAATCTGCCATTCTTTTTGGGTTGTACATGGATTTGCTGACAAGCAGCGTGGTGCGAAGGACATAGTTTCCAGGCCAGCCCCTGAGGTATGATGCAGCTCCCAGCCTTGGCCTAACTCAGACGCTCAGGCTCTGCTCCACAGATTTCATTCTCTCCCTCACCATGAGGAAGTGCCTCACAGTATCAGGGTGCACCATCCTGGAGTCCTAATCTTCTAATTAATGCCTCTACATGCTACTGTAAACTAAATAGTGGTAATAGTGTTTTTTCATTCTGTTTTAGTCTGTATCATAAAGAATTAACATAAAAATCAAACTAGGGTAAGATGCACGTACCCAAGGGCCCCATACAACTCCCATTAAAGTCAGTAGGACTTCAGCTCTGACACCAGCTCGATGGAGGTGCTCGTGCACTGCAGCAGCACTGGGGTCACAGAGGCACCGAGCGCAATCCTCAGCCATTGCACACAGATCAGACTGAACGCAACCCACAAATGGAGTTAGAAGGGAGGGGAGAAAAGCATTCAGTGCAAAAAAAAAAAAAAAAAAAAAAAAAAAAAAAATCCAAGGAGATGTCCTTAGCCCGTTGAGGATGATAATAAAATACTACATCTTGAGTTTGTCACTGTTTGAAGGAAGCTAGGAAACAAGCAAGAATTCATTATGAAGCTGCTCAAGTCCAAACCATGAATCATCGGGTTCTAAAAAAAAAAAAAACAACAACAACAAAAAAAAAACCACCCCAGTTGTCTAGAGAATGGCATAGATGAAAATGAATGGAATCTCTTTAAATTACTCTCTGTATAAACTCTTTCACATTCATTCTTTCTGCCACTGATTAGTATCTTTCTGCGATAGGGGTTTTTAAATAATTCCACACCATACTCACAGTTTCTGCATTCAAAACACAGAAACAGCTCTTGATTCTGCATTTTTAGTCTTCATTTACAGAAAAGAGAGTCTTCTGTAGTGCAAAACATGAGCACCTACTGTTCCTACACGTTTCCTGGATATCCCCAAAAATGATTGCGTGCTGACAGCTCAGTAATCCAACGACACTGAAATCCTCCCATCACTCTGCAAATAAGGGGACTTCAGTGCTGCTTTATTGAATAAGCTATGGCTGCCTGAAGCAGTATTAAATCACCTCTGGAAAGCCCCCATGATGTTTAAAATGTTAAGCTGAGACCTCCTCCCGATCTCAGCAACCCTGAAAATAAAGCAGAAAATCACAAATCCCAAATATTAAATTGAGAAGAGTGCTCTGCAAACTCAGGTGGGAATGAGCAGAAGGGACATGTGACTGGTAGAACACAGTCTCTGGCTGTACTGCCCCTGCTCTAACCAGCTTCCCGAGAAAATGAGGCTTGTGTGACCACAAGGTGTGATTCTGCACATCTGTCCATTGCACCAATCCCTTTCCAGTAATTCCCCGAATCAACAGGCCATGATTTCACCTAACAAGAACTCCACAGAGAACAAAGCAATATTGAGAGCTGAATTGTTACCAGCCATGGAGGAAACTGCCTCAAAGCAAGAAGCTTGTCATGTTCCAAGAGCCAGGAAACACCATGTCCTCTGCTAGTTGGCAACTGGAGTTAATTCCCAGGTGTGTACCTTAGCAGACCAAATAAATCCAACCATGAGACATAAATCTGTTGAAGGGCTGGTCTCCTCACCATACAGCTTGTGGAATGATACAGAAGTGGTGCATGGGAACACTACAGAGAGGCTCCAGTAAGAAGCAACATCTTGTCCATCTACAAATACAGCGAGCAGAGACTCCTGCTGCTAAGGGAAGTCCCCAGCAATTCTGACTGAAGGATCACCCCTACCTGAAGGCACCTCTGAGAAGTCCACCCACCCTCGGCCCAAGGAGAACACGCCCTACCCAGATGCTCTCTTTTTGGACCAAGCACAGATCTTTTTGTCCCACATTCTGCACCAAGGAAGAAGAGACCCCTACGACTTCACAGCCCCACCGATGTCACTTGGCTGGATTTTGTTGGAAGAGCCTTTCACAGAGAGCCTCCTAACCCACCACACGCAGGCTCTGCTCAGCCTGCCTGCGCCCACAGCAGTCCTCAGGGCTCCCAGCAGGGCTGTTAGCCAAGACTGCTTGGAAAAGTGTCAGAAAGGCAAATTCACAGAAAAACAGAAAATAAGCAAGATTACCTAAGACTTCAGACTGCTTATAGAACAACTTTCCACTCATGACTGTTACAGTGGATTTTAAAAGACTTATTGTGGTGACATCCAAAATTTATTACAGCTTTTACAACAAGACTGTGTGTAGTAAAGAATGATGTAGTGACAATATTTACTTGGCTGGATTTAGCTTCTTAGGGCACATAAATATACTTTTGTACTTTGAGAACAGCAGTGGCTGCCTACTAAATCTTGTATAACACAAGGCAGCTTTGTAGACCTTTAAACACACACCAACTTGACTCTGTCTACTTCACAAATTTGCTTCCTTAACTATCTGCCTAGTCAGTCCCCATGGCCCCGTTCTGCTTGTCTTCTGTCAACCTCAGCTTTTATAATTAAATTGCTTGGAAAGCCTGCTTTTATAATCCTAGTTTTTTTGAGTACAGAATTCATTACTTTTAGATAGTGGCCAAGTTTGTTTCCCCATCTCTTCCACTTATAAAACAAACTGGAAATTTTTTTTTTTTTTTTTTTTTTAAATAGATGAAAACAGTCATACAAAATTCATCATTTTAAAACTGATTTATTAATCATTGTGTGAAAACCCCATCTAAAATATAAATTGAAATGTAGATTTCTATTTCTCTCTGAATCAGGAATCTCTTTAATCTAGTCCAGTTAAAAAAGACGATATACAAGGACATGAAAGTAAAACAGAACAATTGGACAAAGTTTTTGAATGAGAGGTAACATTTGCAATTGTGATCTTCGGGAGCCAAATTTGAAGCATCTAAAAATATTCAGGAGGACTGGGCGATACTTTGCCAGATAAGGGGACTATACCTGAAAAACCTGACTGCAGCCAGGACTGACAGAACCAGTCACATAGCTGCAGAAGAGCCCAGACCTGCTGGCTGGCTGGCTGATGCAGAATCCTGGTGGCCACTGAGGCTGGAGGAGCCTGAAAGCATCCCTGCCTGATGCTGCTGATGACCACAGGCATGGTCCCGACCTTTGCCGCTCACCTGCCATGGGGGAGCTTTTCCAGGGTGCTTGGGCAGAAATGAGATTAACTCTTAAGGGTAATCCTAACCAGACCTCATCCCCCAGCCTCCCGGGAAGCCTGACCACCAGTCCCACAACGCGAGCACCTCCCAAGGGCCATGCTCCCTGCCTTAAAGTGGGGCCCTACACAGAGCCATACTTCCAAGAAGCATCGGTCCCACATCCCAGGATCAGCCTAAGCAAGCACATCCATAAAACACTGCCTCTATGAAATTAAAAATACAAACAATCAAAAAACCCAAACCCACAAACCCAACCCCCAGTTTAAATGCACTTTTACCACTGTTTTATAGTATGCCCAGAATGCATCAAAGGGTTCAGACTATTCCTGTGTTTGCTTTTGCTGCTGCTGCTCTTACACAAACACACCCTTCTTCTCCCATGACATTTCTTCCTACCTTTAAAAGGATGCTCTCCACTACCACAAAATATTTGGCTTGAATCCTCCACTGAGGAGAAGCCAAGTGTTTGGCTCATGTTTTAAAAACAAAAAGAACTATTACTCTAAGCATAAAACAAACGAGTGCAACAGTAACAGTAGATGGAGATAGAGCTCCTAGCACAAGGTATGAATAATTCCAAGTCCTACTAGAAGGAACACAGCTTGCTGAATTTCCCTCGAAAACAGAATGTCATTACTAGGTTGCAGCTTGACTAAAATGCAAAATGTCACTTCTTCAGGAAAAAAAAGCCAAACAACAGACAATACACAGTGTAACAACTAAAATGCAAAGCATATCCACTTAGAAGCTGAAATTGCAAAAGACAACGTGAGTACATATAAGCGGAGTGATATTAAAAGATGGCTCTTACCTCCGTCCCCAGATCCTGAGCCTGCATCTGAGAAGAGAACAGAATGAGATTTATATTCATGTGCTACTGTATGTCCTGTAAGCATGTAAGGCAAGACTGTTCAGTTAAATGCATTGCAGCTGTCTCATGTTTGATGTCATCCCTGGATAAATTACAGAGATCTAATCTGAACGCAGTTCACTCAAGCTGCCTCTCTCATGTCTGAACTCTCTTACTTTAAAGTCTCTATATAAGACTAACATAGTGTAAGCCCTGGAGTGCTGTGATGTTCTCAGAAGCCTCTGCCTCATTTTGTTGTACTGAGACTGATAAAGCAGCTCCAGGAGCTTTGTTCCCAACAGCTCTGCAAAGTCGCATCGCATGGCCACGAGCAAACACTCAGCATCAAACAGAGCTTTTAAACCCATTTGTTTGAGGCCAGAACAATTGGAAATTCATGCCATTGACTGTACAGAACACTGACATCTCATCAGATCGTAACTAGTTTGAATCAATCATTGATATCATTAGACTCTAGATAAACGATGAAAATGCCATTTTTCTCAAAGTCGTTGCTGAGTTTCAGACCCACACACTTGATTTTTCTTTTGCTCAACGTCTGCTTGCATGGAATGATCAGATTCACAAACTCAGAAAGCGCAAGGTCTCAAAGTCTCCAAGCCCAGAACTTCATTATGAAGCTTTCTAGCCACAGCAAAGAACAGAAAGGCGCGCATTGGGAAGGGCTACAAAATCTGCAAGAGCAATTCCTCTTGGAGGGAAGGGAGGGAGAGAGGTTGTAACCCCATACCCCCTTAGCAGAGGTTTATCCATTTATCAACATCAAGAGTAATAGAAAGAGTTTGGGAAGGCTGCTTGGGGATTCAGTTACCCTATGAACTGTTAGATCTAATTTACTGACAGTAGGGCCTGGTGGATCTGAGCTGGCTTGCACACACCATCATTATTCAAAGTTAAAAAAAAAAAAAGAAAAAACTATTTCAATAAATCTGTCACAAAAACAGCTCAGAACAGTAGATTTGCACAGCATGGAGTAGTGGCAAAAGGGGGCTGGAAAGGCAAACAGAAAATGATAGAGTTTCCCTACATTCTCTGACTTTTTAGAGGGAAGGATCCTGCATTTCTCTTCCTGCCCCTGCCCTCAGATGCCCAGACACCCAGCAGGCCAAGTTTCTGGGGGGGGGGGCCTGCGCATTGCTCTGCCCCACCCCATTGCCAGTCGCAAGCAAGGATAGGAAAAGATGAAGCAATACATTCAGACAAAGTTTTTTCTCTCAGGTGCACCAAACAAAAATCGTGGCACTGCACAATGTTTGACTGATGTACTTTGTATTGACTCCTCCATCCTCACCTGAGAAAAAAAATCTGCTTTAAGTTTATAGGGCTCTTTCAAGAACAAAGACTTACTCCTCCTATTCTTTTCATGTGAACTTCACTGCCCCCATCCAACAGACACTGAGCACAAAAGAAAAACATCAAGAAACCCTGTGCCAAAGCAACTCATTTTTCCTGACTGATTTTGCTCATTTGCTTTTCTTGCTGCTTCATGAAAGCAGAGACACAAGTAGCTCTCGATGCTCACAGCTAAGCAAGGAAGTCCCAAGCATCCACCAGTTTTCACGTGTGCTCTTCAATGGTTCTTGCAACAAATCCAGAAAAATAATTGATTGCACAGACCTGTCCATTACGTGTGTTTGGGACTAAATCCTCAGCTAGTGTGACCTGGCATAGCTCACTGCAGACGCTGGAGGTCTGCTGGGAACCTGGCTCTACCAGGAAGAACCTAAGAAGCTGCCCTGGGGGCAGTGGTGCTCCAGCCCTGTCCTCTCCAGAGTGCAGAGGGGACTGCTGTAAGCCAGATGCCCACGGATCAGACATCTGCCCCCAATGACTTGTTGTACTGGTGTATGATGGGCTGTGACCAGCAGCATGAAATACATATTAAAAAAAAAAAAAGAAACAAAAAAACAACAGCTTATTTTCACATTCCAAGACTGTAAAGAACTAACCCACCCTGAACACAAAGATAAAATTCAAAGAGTTCCTGCCCTCTGTACGCTGCTCCCTCCAGCAGCCTGGAGCACATGGTACCTACCAGTGGCACACGATCCCTCGGAGACGAGAAGTATCTCACTCTGCTGCTTGCAGGCAGCCTGCTTCAGGTAGCACTCATTCTGGTAGGTGTCACCGTTGGAGCCACAGACGGGCACATAGTCATTGTTGCACTGGGGGAGGACAGGGAGTGCAGTGTTAGCCCTGCAGAGGAATGGGGAAGCCCCAGCTTGTGCCACCCACCCCGGAGTGTTAAAGCCCTGGGAAGACAACGGGAGGCAGGGACTGCCTCTGCTCTCTGCACTTACAGCAGCTAGAGGAGAGGGATGTTCTGAAAGAAAGAAGGGAGAAGAGCTTCAGACAGCCCTAAGCACATGGCCAGTTGCTGCCCAGAGAGCTGCCTCCCAAGGAGGATGAGGAGCGGGCACTCCTGGACTAGGAATACCAGGGGATCGACTCCTCAGCAGCAGCAGCTCCTCATGTGTTTCTATTGGCCGGCAACAGGCAAATTACAGCGAGCGGGCTCTTCTCCCCTCCTCCTCCCCGCTACAGAGCCAGCCCTTTGCAAACAGAGAAGTGTCTGTCGGCAGGCACGTAACTCTCTATTTAAGCACTTAGCCATAATGAGAACTGATGGAACAGAGGGTAACCGTTTCCAAAAGATCTCTGACCAAAAGGCATCCCTCTTTCCATGGGTGGGATGCTGCTCCTGGAATGCTGCAGGTCCAAGCCCCCCACTGTGGCTGGCGGGCAGCAGCGCAGGCTGCGCCCCCCCACCTCAGCCACAAACCCTGCCCCACTCCCCAAACTGTCCACTCTTGCCCCTCCACTGCTGCAGGACAGCTTCGCCCTCTCCTGCTTGTTTTAATAAAAACAATTCTGTTTTATAGAGAAAATTGGGCAACCTACGGGGCGCAGTTATCATCAGATAATCACACTCTGAGGATCAGAAATTCTTGGATGTGCCCTGTACGTGGTAATTATACCAGGGATATGATTATCTCGTGATTACTGTACTCCTGGTATGCCTCATTGTTTAATTATAACAAATGGAATGATCACAATTATTATTTACAAATGCTCACCTCTGCTTAAATCCAAGTAAAAATTAAAGAAACCGTACTACCTATTTCAGATGCCTTGTGCCACAAAGCGCCTGAGGTGCGTTCACAATGCACAGCCTAAAACACAGAACTGAAGCCCCAGCCATGTAAACACCAAAGAGGCTTTGAGGTGAACGACTACAGAAACAAGCAACACAAACACTTGCATAGATTGCATTAATTGCAGGCCTCCACGCGTAGCAGATGCCAAGAAATTATTCATAGTTGGTCAGAGTGACATTTTGATTGGGCCAAATCAAATGACATTTTCCTTATGTGCTGCATTTTTTTTTTTTTTTTTTTTTAAATCTTCCAGAGCTGTGTCCCACCTCTAGCATCCTCTTCCTGGGGAGCAGGACAGCAGAGATTTTCAACAGTCGATTAAAAAGCATTTCTGCTGTTTTCATGATTATGCACCAAACCTGAGCAACATTGCAAGCAGAAAATGCCAGCTTCATCCAGAAGCTCTACAACAAATGCTGAAGGGTGATCTGGAATACTTAACCAGGACAATTAACAAAATATTATAATTTTCTTAAAGCATAAAGCATCATATCATTCTTCTTTTACACATCCTTTCTGCTTGACACCCGTGGGACTTCTTGTCAGACCAATCTGTGAAGAATTTGACCCAAGGCATCTCAACAGGCTCTGTTATGAATAGAAACAATGCTGGACCCTGCTCCCAAGAAATGCAGTGGGAACTCTGCTGGTTTTGCCCAGAGACAGAGATGATCTTTTACACTGATTCAGCTTCAAATCTGAAAGGCCAAGCAGCCCTATGTTAGCAACATGAAACATCAGGAGTGAAACCCTGAGCCACAGGAGCTGGCAGCAGAGCTGCTGTAAGTTGGGCTGGAACTTCTTCCAAAGCTTGGCAATCTTAACGCATTTGAGAGACGCCAGAGCCCCGGGAAGTTCTTTGCAGGGGTTCTCCCACATCTCCTGTGTCTCCTGACATCCTCAAACTTGGCTGCAGAGAGCAGAAGTAGCGGGCCCACCATGATGAGGACCAGTGATCCATCCTTTTCTTTCTCAAGCTGAGCTGGTCCCTGATGCATTTCTTCATCAGCTGCCCATCCACCCCACTGCCCATGTCACATAGCTGCTGCTTGGATGGAGAAAGCAGAACCGGGGAGCTACTGGTGAGAATGCCAGAGGCGAGAGCTTTCAGACGGATGCTGCCTTGCTTTGAGCTGGCTGGGCTCTGAGGGCCATGATGAAACCATGGAGGAAGTCACCCCAAAGAGAGAATAGGACTGCTGATAGGTAGGTCGTGGCATCAGTTGTCATGTAGCGGGTGACCTTCTTTCCAGCATGAAAGATTTTGACTGTCATGGATTCCTCGGGCTAGCAACACGTTTTTGGCATTGGTTTAGGACTCAGTAGATCAAGCTCTAGTCATGAGCATCATTCTCCATCCCTAAAGTAAGGCCTGATCGAGCATGCAGCGAAGTTCACATAAAAACTCCCAATGAACCCACCAGCACAGTGCCATACTGTCAAATTCTCTTGTATGCATGTGGGGTTTTAAAATATACCTGCAAAGAAGAGAAACAAGCATATCCAATTCACCCACGTTATCAGCACGAGCAGACTTGAGCACTCACAACCACGGTCAGAGACAACGCAGCCCTGCAAGCGATAGGGCCAAGGTTTGTTTTCTAAAGAGAAAGGTGAACCTGCGCACCTCCTCCTCTCGGTACTGCTGTTAGAAGTGGGACCTCCTTCTGCTCTGAAGCTCCACTTGCAAAATATCAGCTGTTTTAGGAACCATGTAGCATGACACTATATTCCAGAAGCGTAATAGCAAGCTGGCCAGGTGAGCAAGCTGGCCCCCCAAGTGCTAAAGAAAGCAAGGGACTCAACGCACAGAAGAACAGGACTCCTCACATAAAAGGCAGTGAACACTTGCAGTCTTGGTCAAGAGATGCAACCTTGATAGAAACACTTAGGTATACTTTTGGATACATTCACAAAATCTGAGCAGGATGCCAGACAGACAGCTCTGGAGGACTGGGATATGGAGGGAGCAGAGCCTCCAGCCGCTGGGCAGCGGAGGAGAGTGGTGGCTGCCACCATGCTCAGCCCCCCGGCCAGGGCCAGCACCCAAGCTTCAGGTGGGACTGAGCATCCCCTGAGCAGAGTGGGGCACGGTGCTCTGCCTCACAGCACATCTCATCGTGAGGGGCCAGCAAACGGGACACCACTTTGTGCAAGAGCAATGCAGGAGAGCCAAGCAACATGAATCTGTCTCGGCACATGCCTTGCTCTACGGGCAGAGGAGTCCCACGCGGATCTTCCGGATCAGTCTGACTGGGTTCACCCTCTCAGACAATGAGAAATTAGATTTTATTAACTCCATTTGGGTAGACATGATTTATATCTGCAAATCTGATCTGAAAACAAACAAAAGAAAAACCCCAAAGCTGCAGTAGCCCCAGTTATACTTTCCCCAGTCCCCAAGACATGAGCTGGCCAGCCCAGGCCTTTTCAACAGCACGGAGGCAAAAATCAGCTTTCAGTCCTTGTCTATTCTCTCAAGCTGCAGTGAAAGCCCCTGGCAAATTCTGGAGAAAACATAACAAGTAATTATAGTGATGAGGCAGCTGCTATTGATTTGCTCACTATGACCCCAGTGAGCTGTCACCAAAACAGGGCACCTGAATCCTGATGGAGGGCCCCCTTGCCCAGGACATACCCAGCTGGCTCTGCCTGGCTCAGGCAGCCCCAGACACTGCGCTACAAACTCATTCCCCGCTCTGGTGGGGCAGCTCTCCGGCTTGTCACCTGTGGGCTGACGCTAGGAGGGGCGGCAGCATCCTTCCTGACTGCACGGTGGAGGACCGGACACAGGGACCGTGCCCTCCTGGGTCACTGCCCAGGGTGCTGCAGGCAGGGCAGAGAGCTCCGCGTATTGGTGGGGTCTGATCCCAAAGCCACCGCAACCAAAGACTGCTACTGACTTCAGCTCGGTTACCAGTGACCAGGCACACAAACGCCCACCTCGTTCTTTTGATCTCCTTTACGCTACCCTACACCAATTACCCGATCACTTCAAATCGGCTCCAAGTGTCCCCTGCAGGACCAAGGACAGGACCCAGCATCTCCTCTGCGGTCTGGTGGCACAGCACCCGCCCCAGCCTGCCACCAGGCAGCGGACGAGGCAGCGCCGCCGCGCTGCATTACAGCTTTTTCTTCGAAAGAGAAAACGGAGCAACCCTTAAATCACTGCACATGCTGAGCCAAGGCGAACGCCCGTTGCGGCTCTGCTCAGAGCCGTACTCTAACACGGGTTTTGTGATCACATGCAAACTAGAAATGGAATTAAAAAACACACAGTCACTACGAATCCTCTCCACACAAGAAGAGACTTGTGGCACTTCAGCAAACAAGCGTCTTGATCTTATTATTGAAAACTCCTTCTTTGTTGTAAATGAAGGAGCTTATCACTTGAGATTTTTCTCCAAAGATGCATTTGGCTCTAGAAGCGTAAGCAATTCTTATGCTTCAAAGCGAATAGTCCATCAAAGCTCAATGATAAATTAATCATTGCAGACGTGCATGATCCCGAACCGTGCGCTGTTTGGCCTGCCCGACTGTAAACACTCCCGTCAGCATGACAAGTTCCACAAGTTCACAGGTCCACATTAAAACGCGAGAAACCACAGGGGCATAAGCGCACAGACAGCACGTGCCGGCACATGCTTACAACTCCCTTCATTTGCTCTGGCTTTATTCAGGTCATTACGGAACGCACAGCTGTCCGCGGGCTGGCTGAAACACTGCACGGAAGCCTTCCTTACAAAACAGCCTGACTTCGAGGTGCCTGGGCTTTGGACATAGCTGCAGGAGGGAGAGGGAAGGGGAAGGAGCAGGAGGAGAGGGAGAAGCCCCCACCGCCTGGCAGTAACGCGCTACAACAGTATGAACCTAAAGGGAGCTCATAATTTTGGAACAGAGGGATTTCTCCTTAATCTGATCAGCTGGGCAGATAAACAGTCAGAAGCATTGTCACTATGCAGCCCTTCCTGAAAATATTGCATAAGCACATTATGGATCCATTTCTTTAACTAGATCAGAACTCTGAATACAATAAGCCATGATCTGTATCAGAAATGAATTCAGAAAGGACTCTAAATCCTTGTTAAAAGGGCAGAGGAACAGAACCAGAAATGCACAACCTGGAGCTGCAGACCCGAGGGGACATTTAAAGCCGTAGCATCTGCATTTTCCCAGAGAAACTTATGTCTTCGTGACACCAGTTGGTTCTCCTGCCAGCCTTTACGCATGCTGCCAGGTTTTCCCTCTAACTTCTCCACATGCGGGGAGATAAATTGCCAAGTGACAGGTTATAAAGGGCGATCCTTGCTTTGTATTCCCATTAAGGAATTAGAGAAGGAAATATCAATCTTCTTACCTTGAACTGACAGACACAAGTCACACTGTCTCCAATCCTTAAACACTCCCCATCAAATTTACAGGTATTGGTGTCGCAGAGAAAGAGATCGTTTTCTCTGTCATCGTAACCTCGAATGTAAAGAGGAAAAAGATGTCAGCATCGGTTTCGCAAGGGGAACGACGTGGGGCGACTGCATTTTAACGCACAAGCACCGTCACCTTGCTGATGAAACCGTAGAGTCTGGATTTTCTTCCGTCCTTCCCTGCCCTCAGTTTTCCACTTTTTCCTCCCATTTCTCCCTCGGTCTTTCCGTTAACTCTCGCTTCCCGCAACCTCACGCACTTTTTCCCCCACCTCGCTGACTCTATTCCCTCACAAGCCACCCGGCAATTCCGCTAGTTCATGCTCGGGGTCGGGAACGCCACCAACTCATCCCCGTACGATCGGCATGTCCAAATTCCTCCAGCCGCCGGCAGCGCAGACAGGCAGGCTGCGCGTCCCCGGCCCGCCCGATCGCAGCGCATCGATCACCTCCAAGTTACGGGCGCCGCGAGCGAGCCCAGCTCTTCGCCTCGTCTTCTCCAGCCAAACCCGACAGAGCCGGCTGCAGGCGCAGCCCGCGGACACCAGCGCGGCTCCCAGCCCTCGCCCGCGGACTGCCCGCATTAAGCGGCGCGGCTCCACCACCTCCAGCCCCGCCAAGCCCTAACCCTACCGGATTTATGGGGCAGCTCGCAGCGCCCCGAGCCCTCCCTACTCTCCTGCAACACGCGGAGCCCACGGCGGGCACCCCGGACCCGCCGAGCGCTCCTCCCGCAGCCCGGCCCGACGCCACGGCGAG
>VXAV01006155.1:97551-110973 GCA_013399715.1 Alectura lathami | reverse complement strand
TTTATTTTTTTTTCCCCCCCCCCCCCTTTTTTTTTTTTTTTTTTTTTTTTTTTTTTTTTTTTTTAACTTGCTGCTTATTTCTCATATTCGTTGTCTGTTGCTCACTGGAACCCTGCTCTCTATCTGGCTGATCGCCCACGTACTTTAAGATCTCAACCCCGGCCAGGCAGGTACCAGTCCCCCACTCGCCCTGAGGATGCCCTGCTTGCTCTGCCGCCTTCTGGCTTCCCCCCTCCCGGTGTCCTCTTCCCACCTCTCTACTTCCTCTACGTGGTCTCACTGCTCCATTTTCTCATTTGCAGTTACCACAGCCCACAGTTTCTCTTTTCATTCTTTTTCTCATTTTTCTCCACCTCCTCCCTTCTTCCGTCCCCAATCCCCCGTGCTTCCACATAGCTACAGATTGTACCGGTACCAGTAGTCTCCTTGTTTGCAGACCAGTTCACCCAGACCATGCAGGGAATGAGTCCATGAGGCCAGTTTTTCCCAGCCTCACTGGCTGATCCGCCTCTCTTGCCACCATAACTCACACCGAGATGATAACGCAAGTTTATCTGGCACTCACAGTGCCATTAAATACAGCAGCGGAAGCCCAGCCACAGCCCGTCGTCTCCCCAGAGCGCTGTACAGCATGGCAGTGACCGGCTCCCTTGTGCACGGTTCTGACTTACATTTGCCCTGCTTTATTTCCAGCCGCTCAGACAACAGGCTCTGTCTGCCCAGACAAAAGAGCCCCTCTATTTTTGTGCTTCTTTGCTGACTTTGGAAAATGGAAGCTCCACCAGAGGTCCTGTAATTGTCACAGCACCATGCCTGAACTACAGACCTGACACTGCCTGAAGGGCAGCCTGCTTAAGGCACAGTGCTAGGGGTTTTGCTGTGACTAACGCTGCTATTTTCTTTAAAAAGATTTTCCTTGTTGGTATGAAAGCTTTTCTCTTAAAACATTTTTTATTATAAAAATACATCTGTCAGTGTTCCGAAAGGGGTAGCTAGACCCATGAGCCCCATTTCTCTGTCACCTTCTCTAGCAATTTCTCCTGAATTACAGAGACTGAGATACAATCACCTTTTCATACACTTCTCGGCTCCAAATCAGGAATCCTTTTGCCCTGCTAATCCCACGTTGCCCACGCAAATACTCAGTAACACGTTATTGCCAGCTGTGCCACAACGCTGAGGTTAGCTGGCACCTGCTGCTCCTTTCCTACCTGCCCACCACACAGAAACTCCTCTGTATAAGCCATGCAACAGGTTCACTGCCAAGTAGGCAGCTTTACACTGAGCTGCAACCAGCATGGTCTCAAAGATGTGTTGGGGTCATGACACCTGTGCCCTGTCTTCCTGGTCTCCATGTCAGAACCAAGTGCCACAGAGCAACAGCCTTTGGTGCAGTTCGTTGTAGTTCTGCATTTGGCTCCAGTGCAAGATAATGAGCATGTAAAAAGTGGAGATGACATCCTGAGTATTAAGCCTGTTATCCGTGGAGCTGCCCTGAGACCTGTGGAGCTGTTTAGAGACCTGTGCAGTTGCCTTCACCATGCAAAATGGGCAGCTGAGAGGCCTCAAGGGCAACACTGATAGAGTTTTATCCAACACACATGGTCATGCCACAGGCACCAGTGCTTGCAGGACGTGGCTCCCAGATGGAGAGCAACTGGTTGAGATGTTTCAAGAGCTCTGAAGACCAGAGGGGAGGACAGGCCTGCCCCAGCTTGCAGCGCTTCTCCAGCTCCCTGTGGTTAGCACCAGCCAGCAGCCGGGCCCAGACCAGGCCTCACCCACTGCCAGTCCCACGTAGCCATGTCTTTGAGCAATGCCTTCTGTCGCTGTGCTTGGCAAGGAGATGATGTGCTACTGACGAGTTATGTAACCTCAGTTATTCACACTTGTATTGCATCTTGGCTGTGCTGCTCTTGGAAGCCTGCAGTCTCCCAGAAGTTTCCCAGAACTTGGGAAAAGCCAACTGGTGCAGAAGAGTGTAGCAAAACCTCCTCGGCAATACAAGCTACAGATATGTGAGACCTGTTCTCCTTCTGCTCTGCCTGCCCAAGACTATATAACTGAGTTCATGAATCCTTGCCTTTAAAACACTGTGTATCTAAGGTCTCCAAAGGCTGTAAGATGATACCTTGCTCAAGAAATACTGACAAAAAAGGCTTCTTTTTACAATATAGCTAATGTTCATCAATATTTTCCTTGGGTCAGCACCAAGAGTACAGGTCTTAGGTTCCACAGCGGCTAAGAATGAATCCCACTATGGGACATTTGAGCTAGCCTCTTCGCTACTCACACCACATTGCCGTACAATTATAAAACACGTACATACAGAATTTAAAAATACCCTGCACAGTTCTCGAGGGGATAAGAGCCACTCTGCATGAGTGACCTATAGCAAGATACCACTAGATTCAGTTCCTAGAAATAGTGAAAAAAATCTGTTAAGTCTACCAGAAAGAGAGTTGACCAAACAAGCTCCTAGCCAACACTAACAAGAAAGGGGCATAGGGGTCACCTATTTTCAGTGGCAATTCCTCTCACCAAAAGAGCAGGTCTGATTCCAATACGCAGAAATCCCACTAGAAATGACTTGGGAGCCCAGTCCCAAACAGAGGAACCAGCCCAGAAGGAAAGGTACATGCTGGATGCTGCCTGCTCCAGCAGAAGACCAAAAAAGGACGCCCTGTGTATGAAGCTGGAGTTTTCCCTCTCGGAAGAACAACGTTTACTTCAGGCCTGTGCATTTTCAGGCTTGGCTTGACCAAAAATTGGCAGACTTAGCCTACACATGTGTTCCTGTCAGAAGTCTGTGAATCTCAAGCAGATTTTATGATCATCTATTTTTCATGTGCGCAGGAAAAATGCATGTGTGCTCACTCAGATGCACAGTCGGTAGGGTACTCTATGCCTATATGCTATTTTACAGTTTTTATACAGCTTTCAGCTAAATCACATATCTCAATGTGAAGCATACCATTCTTGGATATCATATGGATTTTTAATGCTCGGAGGGATCCTTTGGGTCTATAAACAACAAGTAGGTTACATTCATCTACATGCTGTCAAGAGTGCTTTCCCTCCTACTTGTGAGAGAAACATGGCTCTTACTCTTCACTTCAGCTAGTATGTAATCCAAGAACAATTCATGGCCAGCTATGAGAAAAGTATGCTGTATTTTTCATTGTAATTAACCACTTCAGAGCAAGACTCCTCATGTATAAAGATGAAGAAAGGTCTCAGCTTTCCCTGAAAGATGACTTGCCTTTCAGCAATGCGTCTCACACTTTGATTTTTGACTGAAACATTCCACTGCTTTGGTGACCTGTTATGCCAGAAAAACTGTCTAGTGTTATGCTTTACTTTTAACTGAATGTTCTGGCACATGCCAAGAAACAGAACAAAGCATTGCAATATATACTGGAACAGCATTTCATGCTGCTCCACACATGAAATTGATGTCAGAAAAAAATTTACAAAGGGCATGGAAAATGTGAATAAATGCTGAGATCCTTTTACCTGCAGTTTTAAACAGAAGGATTGAAATGGATGGATGCTAAAGATTTATGCATCCATTTATAGTCCATTCTGGCGTTTTAACATTTCATGCAGCTTGTAGGAGGGACTGTATTATTTATATAAAGTCATGGTTATTCAGCAGTGTTTATTCCTGAAGAGCAACAAAACACCTTTAAGGGAGAAGAAGGAATTTGTAACTCTGGTTGAGTACCAGGGTTAGCCAACTTAACTCTCTTATTTTTTGATCGGTTTGTGAAGAGCCTTGCTTCTACAAGAATCTTTGTAGGACTTGACATTTTGCTACCAGCAGTAAACCTCACTTCCTTCTCTTTACAGCTGCCTTACCTCATTGGAAGGATAGAGTTTTTTTTTTTCTTCTTTTTTCTCTTTTTTTCTCCTAGCTGTAAATCAAACCGTCTAAATGAAAACAAAGAACAATCTGGAGACATACAACAGCATTTTCAAACAGAATTTCTCAGTCAACTGAGTTGTAGCTTCAACTTCTGTGAAGACGGGACTTGCAGAAGTTAAATTCTCACCTCAACTGACTGCACTGTATCCTTTTCCTACCTAGATATGATTCTGGCAGACCACCAAGGGGAATTAGTAGTTTAACTGAACAAATCCCAGGTCTCCTCCACTCCTGGCAGTGCGGTCAGCAGAAACACCTGTCTGTAGAGGCCCAAGAGCCCAACCACAGATGGATGTCCGCGTCATTTCTGCTTGCTTTCAGTAGATCCTAGAGGATGGGTAGATAGGACCACTCAACAGCTGAGCTGATCAGATACAGTGAGGGAGGAGTGCATCACATGCAACAGGGGAGGAGTGCTGTTTCCTTCGAGATCAACGTCATTGCTGAAGACCCACAGAAGACACTACGTACTGTGCTGAAACACCTCATACGGGTCCTCTGACATGTAGGTGAATGTAGGACATCAGAGTAAGACCACAGTGGAGGTTTACTTATAATCTCACAGGCACCTGGAGGCTTGGACTGCTCAGGACAAGGCTGGGACAACAGATAGTAGTGTATGTTTAATAGCTCCTGAAAGATTGTCTTCCCATGAATTTCCCATGAACCACGCAGCCATATGGTATTCAGCAGGACCCATGGCCACGAGCTTTGAGTACTGTGTGAGAAGATACTCTCTTAAACCTGGCACCTGCTAACATCATTTGATACTCCTATTTCATGCATTATGAAGCAGTAAACAATCATTTCATATTCAGCACCTTGTGCCAGCCCATATCTGTACACCCTGCTCCATGTCTCCCCATGTATTGCTAAATCATTCTAACAGATAACAGCCTGCCCGTGCTTGCCTTTTGCATATGGATGTAGATCTAGCATCAGTGTCCCTACTTAGGAGAAGTGCCAACAAGCAATGTCTGACTGCTGTGCGCGCTGCCAACGAGAGCTTCCCTGCCACTATAACCGAGCACATGGTGTGGGTACCCAGAGGGGGTGTTATCTGTCACACATGAGGCTTTTGGGAACAAAGGGCACTTGTATGCCTCAGGCGAGTGTCAAGACATGGATGAACATGGACTTTAGCTGCAACAGTATGGTGTGGTGCCAAAGTGACCAAGCTAGTTTTGCAGTGAGGTCCCTTTCACTAAGCAGTGAGAAGTTGATGGGCAGCCTTCAACTGACCTGTATCAGGTCAGAGAATGAAGGGTCACAGGAGTACTCCTGATTGTCCATGGGAATTTAGCATCAATGAAAATTAATACATGAGAAATATCTCTAGTCTTAGCCACGGAAAGTGCTGACACTCTTGAAGGATTTGCCTAACAAGGATTCTCACCAGGATCAGAAATCAGTAACCTTAGGAAACTTTTATACACATATACACATGCATAAAAAGCCACAGTTTAGGTCTTATAAAACCAGATTCCATAATGGAGAAGAAAAAAGGCCCAGAAGAGCTATAGTTCTGACAAAACGGTCATTAGCCATTTTCTATCTGAGGACCTAAAAGGGATTCTTTGTCAATACCGACATTGTAAGCAGCAGACCACCAACAGCTAGCACAGAGATGATGTTCTGAGGAAAACCAGTATTGATTCCCCATTAACATATAGCACCAATATTTAGCCAGGTGTAATATTTCATCAAGGCATGCTAATCTCCTATCTGATTTGGGAGCTATCACGCATATATTTAACTTCACTTTGAAATGAAACAAAACAGCAATACAGAAAAACATTGTTGAAACCAGAAAACATTTCACTCCTTATCATGTAATTAATTTTTTATTCAAAATGTCATTGCTTGAGTGTGATAGAAACATTTTTTATGATCAGTCAGGCAAAAATAACTGTTATTTAGAAATTATTTGAAGGCATACCAACTCAAAACAGTAAAAAATGTAAATGAGGATGCTTCCCTACCTAAAACATTGATGCCAAATGATACATATAAATGGTAACTTTTAAAAAAAAAAAGACTGCTAAAGTACATCAAGTAAAGCTCTGTGATAATAAAGAGACCCTTGCTGCCTTAAATGGAAACTTTAATAGCTTCCATTTAAAGGAAGGGGGATTAAAGGCAGAGTACAGCCCTAAATACCACTCCTACCTACTCTGAAAATGATAGCACAGAGTGATTTTTCAGATATCGGTGATGCACAGATGTGCATAAAATGTGCTACAAGTTTGGAGCGAGGTAGCTACCGTTACTATTAATCAATGCACAGGAGAAATACATGGCAGTTTCAGCACGGCCCTGTTCACACTGGCCACTCATTTTCATGGCTCTGGGCACAATCCCCCTCTGTCAGCAGGGTGGGCTGCTAGAGGATGCCAGCCACTTGTGTTCAAGACCCTGTGAGAGCTCTACCTGCTCCTACAAGACAGTGACTCTGATGTACTGCTGACCAACCATTCAGAACAAATTCCCAATAACCTCAGTTTGTAGGCTGGGTTTTCCCTCTAAAAGGCTTCTTTTGGCTTACCTAAGGGGCAAAACTCAGATGTAAAGCATGCAATGCCAGTGAGGGAGCTGTCCCACCCTGCGTTAGCCATCATCCTGCTGTGAGGCTGTGGGCAGGGCAGGGAGGTGTAAGGTCTCAGAGACCCCGGGCAGATGATTTCTGAGGCTAGGCTTCTTCAGACAGTTCCTATTTATGTCGCAGCAGGAAGATGTAAAATCTGCTGCATGCCAGCTCTGTAACAGAGAAGGGTTTGTGGATGTGTAATACGTGGATAACAGATAAGATGCCAGTAGATGGCTCTCAAGATATGAGGCCTATGGCTTTTATAGGGCTGAGACAACTTCTTGGCTATTGAGTAATAGCTGCTTCTGCTGCATGACGGGAAGTCAAAAACAACACTCAGACTGTATTTTGGGAAGGTAAGAGGGCAGACATTACATGTAAAAGGGGCATCTTCCATCCAGACCTGCTCAAAAATATCAGAGCTCTAAGCTTGTGTTGTTTTATTTTATTTTTTTTTCCAAATTATTCAAGGCAAGAAATGCAAACTCCTTTCAGTAAAGCATGTTTGAAATTCCCCTTTAATTCTTTAAGTGAGATTTAAGGGCTGTTGAAGCAGACTGGAAATAGCTGAGAGTACTTTCACAGTACCTCTGTTTCTCTGCGTAAAGAGGTGTTGCCAGCCCAAGCAGGGTAATGCACTAAGTTACGTTTTCTTAACAAAATAGTGGAGCTGTGTCTAGATAGAGTTTATTTTGTCATACATATGAACTAATAACCCTGAGGAAGTCCATGAGGGAAGCTCACAGTTAGCAATTCTACAGAGATTTGAAATGAATTTTTAGTACATGTGAGTGAAGTAGATAATATTTAATTGCCAGAAGAGGAGAGGAGAGGAGAGATCACATTCTAAATCTGGGCAGTGATTTATATCCCAAGCTCAAATTTTGTGAATTGAGCAAAGATAGATAACAACAGCAAAAGCAATCAAACTCTTCCAGCTATTTAATCACTTCCAAAGGAAGGAAGAAAATTTGTACAATATAACTTTATTCAGACCTCTGGCCACATAGCATAAGAACTAGAAATTCTGCTTGAAAATTTATTCCATTTTTAAATTAAATTTGTTTCTGTCAATGCTTTAAATGCCCTGTTACCACATAGCATGTCCTGAGGCCTAGGCCACCCCACTGTGATGTATTTTCCTGGTCATCGACCCCAGTCTACATTTATTATACTCCTTCTGTTTCCCGGTTTCATGGCAGGGACAACTGGAGTGATTGCTGACTAAATAATTAGCCAAGGGAACTCTTTCTCTGTATGTATCTGCACTCATTAGCCTAGTGAGAAAACATAACTTACTTTCATAATCTCTTTCCCTATAGGTACCTGGCACTTTCTGGGAGCAAAGCAGGGAGGAAATGTAATTGCTAAAAGCTCGCACACTCATTATTAGACTAATGATACCTTTTCCTCTCAATCTTGCCTGATAAAGACAGAAAGTGTAGAGCTGCTGCTTCCCATTATAATAGAAAGGAGAAATGCAGGCTTCCAACATTCCCCACCACCCCTCCCCCTCAAATAACACAGTATTATATAGTAATTTAGTAAAATAATATAGCGCCATTGTCATACACAGCCCAAAGCAAAATAAGAGTGAAGGTACAAGGCACGTCCTGACGCTGCCCAGTGTTAGGAATCACCTTAGTGACCTGCTTTCCTTCTGGGACCCCTGCAGAGACCATTTGTGTCCCTGGCAGGGACAAGAGCTCCTAATTTCAGGTCCTGTTCGCATGTGTGTCTCTTTCCTTTTGTCCTGCTCCACTCCCACCACAGAGTGGAAAGGGAATTTAAGGAAGTGGCTGGGTTAGGTCAGTCAGATAAGTTCAGTGACCAGCCTGGTTCATCCAGCTATTAAAAAAAAAAAAAGAAAAAAAAAAAAAAAAAACTTTAGCTGAGAAGTTGGGCTGAACTGAGCTAGGATCAAATTGCTTTAATTTGGTTTTGCACTTTTGCACTTTACGAAAAAAGCACTTTTGCTTTTTACGAAAGATGAACGTCACTCACCCCATGATGCTCCTCAAACCTTGCAAGGAACTCTGCTCTCTGGTTTAAGAGAGAACTGTTGAACTCAGAGTACATCAGTGTAAATCACATCCCTGAACTGCAGACTTTAGCATATTTGCTTTGGGAGTCATGTAAAAAAGCTTCCATTCTTACAGAAGATCATAATTTATATTTTTTCCAAAACTTGTATATGTGGAGGTAGAGACTGGTATTAGCATTGGTAGAAAGTTGTATGACATTCTGGTTCCAGTGAAATCGATGCGAGGTAGTTGTTATTTTAGTTAGCTGGGATTTATTTCAACAGCTCTCATGACTAATACAGTCACTCCTTGATCTACATACTGTTATCTCCTTAGGAATTTTGGAGAATCCTGTGCCCATTTCTTTTTATTAGAGCACTAGAAACTATTAAAGAAAACCTCACCTTGAGGCGCTGAAGACAGGTTGGTTCCTCTGCAGATATGGGCTATCTGTTGAATTCAGAGCTTTCCCTACAGAATTCTTCTGGTTGTGGTGAGGGATAACAGGAATTTTTGAACAGAAATTTAATGAAGCAGAAGCACAGAGTTTCACTTCTGCTTCTAACTTTATGGATCTGTGCCCTGATTCAGTCTGCCATTCTGAACATCTGGTGTGTCTTGTCTTCCATGTGGAGTCTAGTTCCCAATCTCCTCAGCTATTATTTATTATACTGGTTGGGCTTTAGAAGGGATTGCTGAACCAGTGTGGATAATCTAAAAAATAAACTTAATCTAAAACTAATGCAAACTGCACAGCATAGGAGATTTAGAAAAGCCTACTTAACAGTCAAGTAAAACCCTTTCATTTATCTTGGTACTTCCCGAATCTAGCTCTGAACAGATATGGGACCACAAGAAAAAAATTAAGAGAGTACTTTCCAAGTGACCAGAAGGCAGAAATTCTGCATGCAGGCCTGCTTGCAGAAGATGGTCAGAGCAATGCTGAAACCCCCTGACACTGCCCAGTGCCTGCCCCACCCAAAGTTCTGGCCCTCTCAATATCAGCACGCCCCAGGTACATCCAAGGCTGGGGTTACATGAGGGAAAGGCAGGCGGGAGGAGCAGCTCCTGGGGTGAGCACATGGACTGTGTCTCATCTGCAGAGTGGCATCAAGAAGTTTCAGCCTTCGTTTTGAGAACGGTGTCTATTAACCACATTTAACCCCAAAGCATCTTTTTTAATTTAAATGATGGTTGCCTTAATAGCTTACTGCCTGAAATGTTCTTTGATGCTGAGGCATAACGGTCTCCAACTGTGCACAATCCAATGTAAGACGCCTGTTAATGCTGCGTGCTGGCACACACTGTGTTTGGGAGAAGGAAAGGTGATTAGCACTTCCTAAGCTGTACCCAAACAGAAAGCTAAAACAAGCTGGATTGGATGTCAACATACATACAAAATTCTTTAGCATCACCTGTCTTCAGAGTAGGGGTTAGCACCAATGGCTTCAGCAAAGAGTAAGAAAGTGGCCATTTTGCGGGGCAATAACAAAGGGGAGATCCACCCTGGCTGTTTTGCAGCCCCAGCCAGCAGCGAGCCAGGACTTCGGGATGTGCATGAGGCTGCAGGGGAGCGATGGAGCCGAGGGCACAGCTTATCTGAACAACTGCTCTTTTGCATCCTTTAAGCAGTATCTTTGTTAAAGACCATCAGGCAGCTAAGAAGTGAGATTTCTGGAAAATGTACAAAATGAAAGCAAAATTACAGCACTGCTGTAGATAGTGACAAAGCATGAGGATACATCAGCATTAAGTAAATAGCTAGCTTGGGGTTTTCAATTGCAATTACCACACACACGCTCTGCTTCTAATACCTAGGAGACCCATAGCACATTACAGAATTTTGTTAATTACCAAGTAAATGAAAAAAGAGAGAGAAAAATACTGCAACCAAAATATATATTGTGTATTGATTTAGAGAATTGTAATTTAAGTTTAATAATTTGTCATTGCTCTTAACAGGCTGGGCAGTATTTTATAAGAAGTAATGAAACCTTAGGAAAATGGAGGAAATCGCTTTAGGCTCTGTCACTTGATCTTTGCTGAGAAATGGGAAGGAGTGGCTTGTCTTCTCCTTGCCCTATTTATAAGATTTGGCAAAGAGTAGATTAGCAAGATTATGGACTTTTCTTTGGTGTTATTTACCATGCAACACCGGACTAAATAGCAACTGGTATTCGATGTTAAGAGAGTCTTCCCAGGTAATACACACAGGAAGTAATCACAGGAGCACTCAAAATGATCACAATCATTGTCCCATCAATTTGAGCAGTTTAAACCAGCAGAAGTTACTTGGCTCATAGAATGATAATGAGATCGTCTTGCTGTTGCTAGAAAAGCTGAGCCACTGGAGCCAGTGCTTTTACTAGTTCAGAGCAAGTACACAGTCAGCTGTTAGTGAAATCACCAGTTGCTCATAACTAACTGGAGGAACAGCCACGAGGAAACCACCTTGTAATGAGAAATTATTTAACCTTGTTGCAACACATGTATACATCTGCAGTCTTAGGATCTTTTCAATGTATGTGCCCATTTGTGCTAAATAATTTCATAAAAGCTCCCTCTGAAAACTTCAGGGAAAAAAAGATTCATAGACTTCAAGCAAAACTAGCTGCAAAGTTTCCATATGTGCTTTATTTGTAAAAACATTAATCACTTCCAGTTATTGATCATTTTCAGCACTGGCAACCAATGCCACATCCTCACTGCTGATATCAGAGGTGCCAAGTGTAGCTTCATGGTGGAGCAAGGAGGTCAGTCCTCAGCCTTGTTTCCAGTGGAAAAAGGGCTTATGGGATCCCGTTGGTGACAAGCACACAACTCTTTCCTCCCTTCTCCATTACGTATTGCATTGGCTGCTTTCAAACAAATTAAAGGAGGACAGATTTCTTGAGCATAATTAAACCCTACATGTTTTGTTAAATTAAATGAATAGAAAAAGGACAGAGACCCTACAAATGCTCTGAATCAAGCTTATTTCTCATAGATACCAAAGGGTCTCAAGAGGAGAGCCTCAAATGATCCCAACTGTGGGTAGAAAACATGTGAAACCTCAGTCCTTGCAGACACCATTAGATGCAAATCTACCACTGATATTCTTGGAGCTTCTTGTAGACAGAAAGGTCTCAAAATCAGAGACATAACTGGCACCTTCTGAGTTCAAGAAATGCTACAGGACTGCTCTGAACTAGATTCAATAACCAGTGAAAGAATGCGAAGACGCAACACGCTCCAGCCCAGCCAGCTGCCTGCTCCTCAGGCCTCAAGGTACCCGAGGCATCAGGAAGCCATGAAAGAGATTTGCTTGGGTGAAGTTCACCAGCTGCCATCACGCACCTCACATTCTGCACGCATACCCCACACATTGAATGGGTAGGCCACAGGTTAGGACACCATCCTAAAATTTGGAGAAAGAGTAGTTCTCCACCTCACACTTCTGGGTGATCTTAGCATTGTTGTGCAAATCCTCACCCATCAAATACTGTAAGTTACTGGCACAGTGTGGGAGCAGAAGAGAGGCACCTCAAAGACAAAGATGAGATAGCTGATGGCATCCCAGGCCAGCCACTATGCTGCTTGTACTTCAGAGAACCACTGCTCTTTGCCTACAGTTTGACTTAAGTCCCGCGTTAATTACTGTTGGATATGCACAGGTATGCTTCATTCAAGACTTGTTCATTATAAATTTAACTTCCCAAATTTTAAAAATTTTAACTGGCCTAACCAAAAAAAGCATCACAAGTAGGATAAAATATGTATGTGGCTATCACCTATTAACAGCCATTGACATAGGGCATGGCATCTAATCCACTAATCCCCAACAGCTGGAGAAAAGTCATTACTTGTAGACAAGCACAGACCTCCTTAAGCCCGGGTGTCCCTTTATAGCTATCCTCACTTCTTATATGCTGTGTCTGCAGGGAGGGGATGCAACAGCAGAACAGAGGTTACTTCTCTGATCAGGAACACACACAGGTCACATATCCTCAAATGGATAGTGTATAGCTTTTTACTCCCCCTCAAAATTTATTAATATTTTTAAAGCTCAACTTTTATTAATTGGTGAAGTTCTGTTCCATTTAGGATAATCTCTTTCATTTTCTCTTCACCTTTTGCTATTCCCAAACCATCTCCCTTTCTGGAAAAAAAAAAAAAAAATCTGAAATGTCAAATGCTTAGGTAAGGTAGCTTCTATTTATTTCATCTAGGTGAAATGAAAAAATTAGCCATTTCATATACAGTAGGCAGTCCAGGGCAAAGACAGAAACTAAGTGGCTCCCCACAGATCCCTGTACATCCACACACAGATCATCTTACTGTTGTGCGGTGGATAATGAAAAGCAACAAAGGCGCTCCCGTGTTGCCAGAGCACTCGTCTTCTGCTTGAAAGGCATACTTAATGAAATAGCTCCCCACGATTATTTGTATCTAAGCAGATCAACAGACTACACAGCTTGCAGATAGCTAAGTGGATCTTAAAAGAGCAGAACGCTCCCGGTGTCGTACCTGGGTAGCACGGTCTATTACCCTGCTGAACTAATGAAGCCCAAACCAACAAAAAAATTCAGGGTAGCAAACCAAGATGCATCTGCCAACTCGAGATGGACCGCTGAGCTATCATTCATCTGCTCACAAAGTTGGGTTCCAATTACACCTCTGAATTGCTCATTCCTTGAGGACATCTGGTGCAAGTTGCTTTCTGAAAGGTAGCCACATCTTTCACAAAGTTATGTGGATGCAACAGCTGTCGTATACACGGACACCCAAAAGCAAGAAGTAGCATTCTGTTTCTCCCCCACCTTGGAGCATAAGCTCATTTCTTTGCATCTACTGTACAGAGTTTGACTTCTTAGTTTTTTTAACTTTTTTTTTTTTTTTTTTTT
>VXAV01006155.1:56506-97458 GCA_013399715.1 Alectura lathami | reverse complement strand
AAAAAAAAAAAAAAAAAAAAAAAAAAAAAACCTGGCTGCGGTTCTGCTGGGTGCTGCGTGGCTGATTTGGTAGCAGCTGTTTTCTCTGAGTCAGCTGGAAAACAGCTGTTAGCTAGATACCTTCCCCTGGTCCAAGGGTGCTCACTAGAGGCAGCTTCTGGCTTTGTTTGCACAAGATTGCTGGGCGGATACGGCTTCTCCCCAAAGCTCTGCAAGCAGCTGTCATGGGCTTTGGGAGGTGTTACAATTTTCCTGCTTTTGAGAGTTTGATTAATCAGTATAATGTGAATTTTGTTCAAAACTGTATAGGTTCAACCCAAAACTTGCTCAAAGTCAACAGGAGTTGACTTTCAACAGGAGTCTCCCCACACTTCACTGCACTTTGAGTTAGATTGTGACAAATATGGCATCCCTCTTTGTTTTTCCCCGGCAGAGGAGGGCAGGAAACTGAATTCATCTGTCCACAGAGAGATCAGAAGAAATCTGTATCCAACTCAGGCAATGCATAAACTTTGTCAGAGTTAGCTGCATGGTTTCATTCATCTCTCATTCAGGCTGGCTTAGGATCAGTGCAACTCCCTTGACCTCAGCAAAATCACTCTGGATTTACCCTGAAGAATGGGACAGAACAAAGGCCAACATCATGAACCAGCATAACGTGCTGCAGGGATGGATCCTTTAAAACATACGAGAAACATACAGTATCAATATAAAGGACATTTGTAGAGAAAAATACGGATGCTATTTACCTTCTGTGACCTACTGTGAGATAGATAGGGTTACTTGGGTCTTGGTCCTACAATAGTGAACCGCAGGAAATCAGTCAATCTTTTTTAAACTGCAATTTTACCAGGATTTTTTCCTGTTACAGAAGAGGTGTCTTCGTTCGTGTTAGGTAAAGGCCTATTTAATGAAGTTGCAATATTTGGCATAGTACATATGGGTAGTATATTTATCAGAAATATAATTTTTATTGGGAAGAAAGGGAATTATTTAACACAGAAGAACAAGAATCTCTGTGATGTGATTTCTCTTACTGTGACCACTCAGTTCTCTATGCTTTCCTCCCTACTTGTGTTTCTGTGACTACATCCTTCTCAGATTTTATCTGACTTGAAGACTCAGCTCCCGTCCCCCTTTGGGATGCAGATAGCACACCGGGGTTACTGCAGCCTAAATAATGAAAAATGACTATTAGTAGTGTAATTATTGCAGAAACAAAACTGCAAAATGTGCTAGCTGTATGCTAACTGGCAGAGCGTGCTATATGAAACACAGAAACAAATATGCATAGAAACGTACAAAACCCTGTAGACCTCTTTAGTTTTCCCAAATTTCTTGGCATTATGGATTTTTTTTTTCAAAATCCTCATCAGCTTATACCACAAGAGGCACACGAAAGTATAATCATACAGCAAGCTATCTAAATATTTATAGTACCAGGGGATGAGAAGACATTTTAAGCACTTAATTGCAGTAAGAGGCTGCATTCAGAAGCCAACGCATGTACCGATGCTCAGTCCCTCCCTGTCAAGGAGAGGGACAAATATTAAATAAAGCAAAGCCAGCTGCTCTTGGTGAAAGGTGTTCAACAGCAGTATTTCCAAGAAATTTTGCACGGCCTTGCTGCTGCCTTACACAGGCCCAGTGCTGCAGACAGCCGTGCTCAGTCTCTACAGCTGAGAAACAGGCTGGTGATCTGTCCCCTGTCTGAGTGTTCTCATCTGTCTGTCTGTCCTCCCCCAGTGCTGAACCTTAAAGCACTGCTCCTGATAACAATACCTGGAGGCAGGGGTAGAAAGTGGGTTTTTCTTCATAAGGCGAAGATCTTCCCCCAACAGGCTCACGCTGCAGACCTGTGCACACTCCCTGTGCCTGCTGCCATCCTGCTCTCTGATGCACACCCCTTCTCCTCTGCTTCTTTGCTGGGGATCAACTCTCCTCAGCAGGGATTTATTTTAGGGGAAAAACAGAAGCTGTGAGTCCTTGCAAAAAGCAGCAAAACTCTTGAATAAATTGGCACTGTGACCCCAACCCAACATCACACACACACACTGAACCACTCCTGTAGAGCCTGCAGGATTTGTCCTGCCTTTGATGAACCTTGGGTTGCTGTTTCATGTTCTAATAGAAATTAAAGAGCTAATTACATACAGTTTAGACTGCACATGAGGGACATGGGCTCGGCTTCCAGCTGAGCCAGGAAAATTGTAATTGCTTGGTTCGAGCAGGATGCTACTCCAAGACAGGCAAAAGCAGCTTCAGATTCTGGTTTAACAGTCATCAGAGCGAGCTGTGATCATACAACAATTAGCATCCCAATTTAGATCCACGAACAACAACAGTAAGGAAGAGGTAGTGACTGCGCAGACCAGACCATTAGATCCACACACAGCAGAACTAATGCCCATCAACCTAAATGGCAGCATTAGCACCCTTCTCCTGGCAGCAACCCACCACAATCCTCCTGTCTGGAGGAACACCTGTCTGCCACAGTGAGCCAATTCCAGGAATACTTGGCAGGAAGACAGCAGCTCTGCATGGCTTTGGGGTGCTCTGCAGGAAGCTGGCACCCATATGCTGTCTGTCCCACGGGGACAACAAAGCTGCTGCGCTGGGGAGTGATGGTGGGAAGTAGGAGGAGAGCAGTGCTGCTCCTGTGGCCGGCATCCGTGCTGTCTGGTCACGGCCCTGAACACCTGGCAGACAGCTCCCTGCAGGGCTGGGATGCTGGGGCTCAGCGTCACCAAACACACAAAGCAGGGGAAATCCAAAGGTGTCTTCTTAGTATAGTAATGGAAAAACATCTCCATGTCTCGGCAGTGAATGCAAACACATGGATTTCAGGGAAGTTTTAATACTGGTTACTCCTTGGCTGTTCTCTTGCCAAAAGTGAACCCCTCTGCTCCTTCTGCTCCCCTTCGGTGTCTGCTGCCAACAGGCGCACACAGCCTGAGCTTAGCAAGGGACATTATTTAATAGCTGCTAATGTGTAGGTTTTAAATGGCATCGTTGTGCTGACTGATCCTGTGCTACTGTGCGGGAGGGGAAAGCAACAAAGAACAATGGCAAATTAGGAACTTGCAAGAACAGTGAGATTTAACAAGAGAGTGTTCGCATCGAGTTGCTGAGGGCAAATGAAATGAACCAAGATGGACTGCCATCTGCTTTAGGCAGGCTCCCCTGGCAAGGGCCTGAGAGCAGAAGGATGGCTGCAGCCTCACTGTGCAGGTCAGGGCACCCTGCTGCCCGGCAGGCTCTGGTCCTGTGCTGGGAAGGGACCATCTCTTCCAGCCTTCCCAGGGGCACAGAACCACAAAGCAAGCACCCCTTGCACAGCCCCCATGAGCTATCTGCTGCATTAATCTGGTGATGGGCGCAGCTGAGTCTCCGTCTTTATCTATCCCATTTTAATTGCGGCCATGATTCAGTCATCACATCCGCTTTCGGTGATCTCAGTGAAACTGCATTGCATTCATTCGGTAATATGCTCACTTTATTAAAAAGATAAGGAGGCAAATATAAAATGAGAGCTATTAATAAACATAGGACTGACTTGCTGCTTCCAACTACCGTGTGAGTACTCGTAATTTAAAAGAAACTAATCACGTCAGTTTCTGAATTGGTGCAACTTATGTTTGGGGGTCCAATTTCTAGGGACTACACAAATGCATTATTAAAAAAAAAAAAAAAAAAAAAAAAAGATACAGTCTCTGCTTTCAGGTAAAACCATTGGGTAACTTTCAGCATCAACCACCCATTGCCAACAGGTTGCAGCCAACAGGCTGCAGAAGAGTGCTACATTGCCTCTTAGAAATATGGGCTGGGAGCTGTGCCCACAGCACCACCAGTGAGCTCTTTGGAGGGAAACCGCAGGAGGTGACGATAACGCATGGACCCGTATGGGCTACTGGCTGAGGACTTTCAGGAGAGCAAAAATAAGAATACTGCCTTCTTTAGTTCTTTTAAAGCACTCCCAGCACCAGTGTCATGACCCACTGCACTCTAGCTTCTCCTTTAAAGGCTGCTGATCCTGGCAAGCAGAGCTTGTTTCTTACCAGAGAAAGAAAACAATTCTGTTAGTGCAGCCACTTTCTCTCAGCCCTTGCTATTACAGAGCTAATGCACTGCTGTGCAGAGGGAACACTGCTGCAGGGAACACTGTTTTAGGCTGTGCTGGGTGCTGGCGCATGGACAGGACACGTGCTGTCCCCCGGCCTGCCTCACTGCCTTTTGAGCATGTAGGGAATGTTTAAGCTACCCTTCAGACTTTTCTCCATATTCAAGAAGTCCAGAGAAATGCTGTCTTCAAATAAACCTGGCTTTTCGTATAACCGTGGGATTCTTGGAGCTGGGGCTAGAAGAAAGCATCCCACTAATGAAAGTGTCTGAAGAGAGAAAATAGGAGGAGGAGCGTGAGCCAGCAATGCTGGTGTGCTAAATTAGAACGTGAATTCCTGCAGCATGTGGGGACAGTCAAAGAAGAGGAGCTACAGATTATGCTCAGGGCAGACACAGGCATGGCTGGAACGTGTGAGGAACAAAGGACCTGGCAGAACTCAGCTCACAGCCTGCTGCAGCCAAGGCGGGTAAATCATGACCTTTTACAGTGACCTGTTGTTGTTACAGCTTTAAAACTCTCCTTTTTCAGCCTCCTGCCTATCTTCTTGCTGCAGATTTAAAGAAATAGAAGGCAGGTGTGTTGTGAGACGAAGAATAAAACCAAAGCCCATTTCGTTCCCTGCCCTCTTTCTCAAAGCCATGACGTAGAGCTGCCCTCAGCCCAATGCAGCCCTAGCTGTGCCAGGCCCCAGGGGGCAGGCAGCAGGAGGAGCCCCCACAGGCACAGTGAGGGGCTGGTGGGAGTTGCAAGTCTCTGATACATTTAACAGAGGGGCACCACTCAGTGTTGCTCCAGAGCCTGAGCTCTGAAGGATCCTGCAGGAAGAGAGTAACTTTAACTGAGGGCTTTTCCCTGCCCCAGGGCCTTGGCTGCTCACGCCACATCCGAATTTTGGTGGCAGCTTCTGCAGGCTGCCTCTGTGCACCAGGCAGTGCTCTGAGCAGCAGTACACAGCTAATAAGCCCTCCCAAATATTCTGTATTACTTAACAATATTGTCCTGAAACAATTGCACACTATGGAACATGTTGAAAAAATAAGATAATAAATTTGGATTCTCTAAAGGCTGGGGAGTACTGAGAGCTCAGTAACAACCCAAACTCATTTTGAGATGCTGCTTGCAGAAGCAAATAGGAAAGAGAAATCTTGAAGGTAAGTATGGAATGCACAATTACATGGAACTCCACTACTTTGACTCATAATTTTCTGATTTATAGAGGTGACAACAACTTTAAAAAAAAATCGAAATAATCTACATTACAGCACAGAATATTACACCAGAAATACATTCTGGTGGAGTTACACGCAACTTCAGCATATTCCATGTTGCCAGCTTCATTTAATTCTAAAGAACATCCTTAGATTTGAGAATAACACACTGATTAAATCCTATTTGGTAAAACTATCCTGATTGTCCTGGTAGAATTTACATTGCTTAATATATCTGCTGGCTCACATGAAATCATATATAAGACATTGCTAAAAATTTGTGACAAAGTTGCACAGGATTATATCAAAGCTACCAAAATAAACCAGTACGATAGCAAATATGTTTAAGTAAGTTTTTGATAATTTGATACTGTATTCAAAGGTATATTTTTTATTTTGAAAGGTACACAAGTGTTAAGCTCAAAGAATTATTCCAAATAATTATTTGGAATGTCCTTAATTCACACAGTAAAAACTGATGTCCAGGGTGGGCTCAAATATGTGACACGGATTAATTGCTTCATTCTATCTCTACACAAGGAATGAATTAGATACTGTTTAATTAGGGAGAGATATTTTGAGATGAGATAGACTGGAATATTTCAGAGACCTTTCCAATTTGCTGTTAGAACTAAAACACAACAACGGATGTAATGAAAACAGAACAATGTGTTTATTTCCCAGGAATCTAGCACTATGGAGATTACTGCAAGTTCCAACACCATGTCCTTGTAGCCGTATGACCCAAGCCAATGCCTACTGGAGCTGGCGGATTTGGGAGCAGACTGGTAATTACCTGTCTCAAAGCCAGAGTGCTGGTGGATACGCATCACCACGCTTGACCTGCTTAGGTGGAGCTGAGCCGGTTACAGCAGCTCAGAACACAGCACAAGGAGGAGTGTTGAGAGCCCAGCTCCACGGCAGATGAGCAACAAGGAACGGCTAGACACAGCAGCAGTGTACATAAGGATGATCTTCTCTAAGACTTAATTATGCTTAATGCTCTCCTATGACAGAAAGGTGACAAGAGCCTTCTCGTGCCTGCATGTCAACAGAAATACCAGAGCCAATAACAGTAGTCTCTAAAAAATCCCATCTTTAACTTCTGAACATGACCAGCTGTCATCTCCTCCCACTCCCGCTAGGAGACGGGAAAAAGCCAAAGAGTGTGAACTCCATCTCTTAAATACAGGGCAAGGAAGTTGCCATGACACAATTGCTTTTCCCATCATGTCAGGCTTTTCCAACACTTTCGGCACACCACGATCCACTTTCCCCCATGGCAACAAATGTCTGGACCCGGATGCCCGTGGCAGCCACAACCCTACTGCAAGGCACAATGCAAGCACTGTGCACGTTTTGTGGAGAAAAAGGAGGATGGGCACACAGACAATTTGTGCCGCTTGGTTTCTGTCCTGAAACACAAGGAAACCTGTCTGGGTTGAGTTCAGCTGTCACTCAGCAGAATGCCAAAGCCCGTCTGTTCTGAGGCATTCCTGCAGTAACAACAAAGCCAGACCTCTGCTCAGCATTGGAAGAGATGGAAGGTGTTGATTGCAGAACTAGGTAAGACTCCTTTATTTTCTACTTCTACTGGATGCCCAAGAATAAAGCTATTTTGAAATATTGTGGAAAACAAGAGCTTTGGCTTTGCCTTGTGTCCGCTGTATGAACATGAAAGAACCAGCACTAGGAAGGCATAGAGCTGTCTATGGGCACTGTACCTCCCAGGCACACCCAGCACAGCAGCGGTGACATCCTCAAGCCTGCTGCAGTGACACACAACAAACACTGCAGAAATAGCTCTCTCTGGCATGGCATGGGATGGGTGGGCCTCATCTCTGCACCCTTGCAGGCTGGGCTTGATCAGGCTGGTGGTTCTCCTCCCTGACCCCCATCCCTCCTTACAATACAGGCTTCAAGCCAAAAGAGCAGGTGCTGGGCAGGAGAAACCTCTCCCTGGCTGGGTCTCCAATTGCAGGGCTGGGTCTGCAGAGGCCTCACGCTTAACAATGGGGCCCACTGTCCCACAGTGTCTGGTGGGCATCTCAGGAGAAGATGTCTGCAAGAGTTGCTCCTGGACAGCCAGAGACCTTGAGAAGTGATGGAAATACCCAGAGGTGTGGGATTTCCTGACGCTTCCCACTACAGTACAAAGGAGGGTGCCTGACTCCCACAGTGGAAAGGACCAAAGTCCTCCAAATGCAAGCTCACAGAAGGATGCTCAAGCTGCTGACAACCAGTTCCTCTTACCAGAGAAGTCAGAAATCACAGACTTCCATCCAGCACAGAGAGGCTGCAGGCTACGTGCTCCATGTACAGAAAGAGGAAAAGAAAAATGCAACATCAATAATTTTTCTTATATATATATATAAAAGACATAATAAGTGTATAAAGGAGATCTGCAAAGTTGCTAGAAAAACTGATTTCCTCTTTCCAGTTAAATAACTAATATTTTCTTCCAGTAATTTCTAGTAGGGTGCACATTTGGTTTCCTATAAACTATAAATTTGCAAAGACAAGTCCCCACAAACCAGCATGAGCAGGAATCATCTCGAGATTTATGTGTGTGTGTCATTTTCAAAAAATTCCTGCAAATCACTTACACAGCAGGATGGGTACAGGCTGGCTGCGAGCAATTAATCAGGAGCCAACATTTCACATCCATTTGAGGTGGGGTCTGAAATACAGTAGGGTGGAGGAAAGGGAACTCAAACATCCTGTAAATATAGGCAAGGTCTCTGTGTAAGCCTAGACAGGAGAATCATAGAAGAAACAAGACCTGTGTGTGCACTTGCTAGGGATGGGAGGAAGACCTGCCAGAACTGCTGAGATTTCTCTCTGGGTGGCTGCCCAGGTCCATGTCGATTTGAATCACGAGCTCTGCCAGTCATGGAGGAGCACACCCCAGCTATAGGAGCCTGAGGGCATCTGCACCAAGCTCTTCCTAAATGCTCCTGAGCTGCACTCTTGCATCCCCCTACAAGTGGATCCAGCGACTCCTCTCCTGTAACAATTTGTTATGCATTCCTTACACTATAGAAGGAAAGAGCAGCTCCTGCTGGAAGCAGCGGCCAAATAACTATTCTGAGGATGCTAAAGAAGTACCAGGAGACCCAAGGTTTGAAGGTAAACCATGCTATGCTTTTGCTGAAGTTTCACAAGAGAAAGTGCAGCTCGAGGCTGTATGCTCAAATAGCAAACTGATTGTAAATTCATGGTTTTTGTCATTTCAGGGAATTGTCAGCACCTGCTCCAAAGCTGAAAATCTCTCAGGCTCTATAGTGGGCATGGAGGGAATTGTGAGCTGCAGTTCTGCAACAAGGAGTAGCTAAAGGATGTGTATCATTCTCAATTTAGCCCCTCATGGAAACGTCCCTCATTGCCTTAGCAGACCAACCTTCAAACACAGCTCAAACAGAAGCAGACCTCCAAGTATACAGTGGAAAAACATGAAGTTGAAAAGCCAGACACTAGCCCAAATAAACAGCACAAAGCGTGGATCTGGCTTCCACACCTGCGGTTGCAAATTTACCTGTTTGGTGAGAGGGGCTTTGCTCTCACCTTGCAACACCCCAGGCAGCCACAGTGGCCACCATTCAAAGCCAAAAATCACCTTCTCCTATCCAAGCACAGATTCCATCAGATCTCTTCCAAGCTGGGACGAACATTACAGATACATTTAGATTTGAAATATACTTCTGGTGAGATTTCTCTTCCAGCAGCAGCAGGTTCCTACCCTCCTTCCCCAGCCAAGGCAAGATATTCCTGAATATTTTATAACTAAAAATCTTTCTCTCTTTGCCCTCCTGTGTAGGCTCCCACACCTCACAACCCAGCACGACAAGCTCTTTGCTTTGAAATGCTCAGCCTCTTTCAGCATGCCTTGTTAATCCTTTCCACCCATTTTAATTGAGCATTTCAAAGCGAGCGAGATCAGAGAGCTGCAGCAGGGTGGACACGCGCTGATGGTGTGGGCTCTCCTTGCTCACCTCCACCCAAAGCCATCAGGTACCTCACACTGAGGGAATACCAGGTGGGTGTTAGCCTCATGGGCAAGAGGTGGTGATGACAGAGATAGGGAGAAAGTAGATAAAGCACTCCAAATGCAGGAGGTGTCTGTTTTCAAGAATGAGTTTGAAGTCTTTTGTGCAAAAAAAAGGTGTCTTGCAATTATGTGGTTTCACGACACCCCTGTTCCCTAGCTAGGACCAGGGAATGCAAAAAGATCCAACTTTTAATAGTAGTTGTCACTGTTTTTTTTCCCCCATCGTGCTTCCAAGTTTGGAAGGCAGGATCACACAGGTTGGTGTGCACCCAGGTCTGCTCTAGATGCAGCACCTCGTCAACCAGCTGATCCCATCCGAGATCTTTCCAAAGAAAACCAATGGAAAACACTACGAGCTTAATATTACTCACACCTCAGTCAGCGTGGTGGATACATGAGTGTCCCTTCTGCTGTAACATTTAAATCTTTAAAACAGAATCTGACTGCTAAGTAGCTAGTAAGTTTCTCAGGCAGCTTGTAAAACTTGTGGATAAAAGGGGTGGTATCATGATATGTCACCCTCCGGACCCAACCTCATGTCTTTGCTTCCAGAAAAAGCAGGTTTTAGGGGAAGGATTGCAGAAGTAGTGTCAGGACCCAAAAGCTCTGTTCAGGGCACTGAATCTTGGTGACTCCATTAGCACCAGGCTGCAGGCAAACAGCTGAAAGAGGCTGAGAAAAGTCCTGGGACTAAGAGCAAGTCAATGCCAAGGATGGCAAAGCAAGACAGACAGGGAAATATTGCTAAGACATCTTGATGTAAGAGGATTTTTTTTTTTTTCCTTCAAATCATCAGCTTGTTCCAGTGGGCAATGATACTGTGAAATTCACTGTTTCTTTGTGCTGTCCCAGGCAGAATCCTCTGCAATCCATTGATAAACTCCTGTCCCATGCTCAAGTCTCTATCAACTTAATGCCTTTACTTCCCATTAGAATTATTTGTTTATGGTTGACAAATATTATCTGTATTTTCCTTGCAAAAATGATCATGGGGATAAAACTTCCATTTTTATATTCACAAATAAGGCTGAACAATTAAGTAGCTTTTGGCATAAACAGGCACACAAGATTTCTTTTTCAATATTTTCCTCCCTTAAATTCTCTATTGTGGTATTTTGGATTCAATGCCCAAACATTCAGTGTAATTAATTAAGCTTTTTATCCTCAGGAGTATTTTAGTGGGATTTGCCAAAAAATGCTTGGAAAATGGTTGTGCATTTAATAACATATGCATTGGCTGTCGCTGCAGTACTCCATCGGAGTGGGTCGTTGCAATAAGCACTAAATAGTTACGTCTGGGAGCTGGAGCCCCATTACGCTGCTCGCAGTTTGGTAGCCAGGAGCTCATGCAGGACTCTCAGTGCCACAGTGTGCTCTGCAACATAAGCAGCCTCTCCTAGTCCTCGCTACAGGCAGGGTCTGCCCCCAAGCATCTCTTTGCACACCGTCCAGTGTTGTAGGCGCAGTCCTGCTGTAATATCAACGGGAAGGAAGCAGTCACTCTGCTTACAAAGGCTTTCAGTCAGTGAAGCCATCTGGGCTACTGGTTGCCCGGTCCTCACTCTGCTATGAACACACCCCATAAACTACGTGCCTGACCCAGCTCTTACCGAAGCTAATTGAATTTTCTCCACGGCACTAGCAGAGATGGTTTTAAGCCCCTGGAGCAGAAGCTGGCTCGCAGTTGTGCATTTTCTCTCTTGTCATTCATAGGAAAGAAATTCTACAGCCTCTTGTCAAGATGATAGCTGAGTGTTAAATTCATGCTTCTATTTTGCTTAAAGACAACCAATTTCGTTCAAACAAAATGGTCTTTCAGCAGGGTTCTAGCACATGTTTCCAGGGTCAACTTCTAATAATAGCCTGTACCAAAAAAACAGTTGTGACACATTCATTCTGTGGTGCAGGAAACAATGAGACTGTAATGATGGTAATGATTGTGCTTATTTTTGCTCCTGGACAAGTGTCATCCCATTGCACAGTGGGTTTGAGCCACGGCCTCTGTGAGAATTGGCCGGCACAGTTCCACCTGGCCCAAATTCACAACAATCTGATGGAATATGGTAAATATATATTTTTTTCCTCTGTGCTTTTCTTACTGCTGAACAGATCTCCTGTAAGAGTCATTACCTTTAATTTATGTTACCAAGCTAAAGATAAACTGAAATAATAGGTGTTAATGATCCATTTGCCATCCTCCTGCTGCAGAGGGCTGTGGCAAGCACCATGCCTCTGCTACACAGGTCCTTCGCCTGCGCAATGGAGAATCACCTTAAGCAGATAAACACACCTCTGCCAATACCTCACGCTCCTCCAGCTGCCCTTCTGCCCCATTTTAAGGGAATGTCCCATACAATTCTTGCTACTGAGGTCAGACTTATTTTTTTATTAAACTGTGTTCAGAAAATGTTCTTGCTTAAACAACAACTTTCCAGTGTTTGCATTTCAGCATTCAGCAGCACACATGGATGACACTCTGCAATGCTCTTTCAGTAAGCTTGGTTTCTCTAGAAGTGACCCTACCAGGAAAGTCATGCCTACTTTTGTGAACATTGTGCAGCCCAAATAGTTGTTGATGGTGATCCATTGTCTATTTTACACAAATACGGAACAAAAGGCAACTTTCAATTTATTCAGAACCCGTTGGATCATCCTAGCTCTCAAGCACTGATTTAAACAAATTCATACATGGTGTTTTTCACTAAATATCATTGTAACCAATGAAGCAGGCTAGAAGTATTACTTAGGAACACGTCAGATGAGCAATCAGAAATTTATCACAGAAAACAATGGGAAATTTCCAGTAGTGACAGAAGTTTGATTCAGTTTAAACTAACCTTCCTGCAAACCTGCAGGTGGCCACTATTTATGCCTGGCATGTGTGCACCTGGTGCTCAAGGATACGGAAGAAAACAGTTTTAAAAGATGATTTTCCTATCAGTGTTTTGAGTCACCTGATATCTACCCCAGATTCTTCTAGGAATTTCACACAATTTTAATAGAAAGCAGGGGAGGTAAGGATGTTTCTGGAAGAGCTGTATATACCAGGGGTGACAAAAAAACCCTGCACACATTTTAAGAAATGTTATCTATGTATTACTTTTTGAAGTTGAATTGAATTATGGTAGAAATGTGTAGTAGACTATTGCACAAAAGATGGCATTAATCAAATGAATGCTGGCATCACCATGAGGCAGGCAGGGCAGTGACAGAAAATGGTGGAAGCACGACAGCAGTTCAGTGTAATTAGAAGCGATGGCAACCACTTTGAGCATCTCTTGTAATTGCAGAAGTCAAATATGACTTGTATTCATCTTTTGTTATCGGTATATCATATTACAATTTTCATACAGATTTTTCCTTTCTTAAATGTGTAAACATTTTATTGGCAACATCTGTAAGTGTATCAAACATGGGCTGCTACCGCTAGGCATAGATTTGAAAGAAAATTTACAAACACAGGAGAAGTGCAAGCAATAAATATGTCTCCAGAAATGAGTATTTTAGGATGTTCCATATTACCCTGCTCACTCCCTCCACCTGTGGTCACTTCACTAGCACAAGATTTCACAGAATCACAGAATGTTAGAGATTGGAAGGGACCTCGAAAGATCATCTAGTCCAATCCCCCTGCCGAAGAAGGAACACCTAGATCAGATCGCACAGGAACGCATCCAGGCGGGTTTTGAATGTCTCCAGAGAAGGAGACTCCACAACCTCTCTGGGCAGCCTGTTCCAGTGCTCTGTCACCCTCACTGTGAAGAAATATCTCCTCATATTTAAGCAGAACCTCCTATGTTCCAGCTTGCACCCATTGCCCCTTGTCCTGTCACTGGATGTCACAGCGAAGAGCCTGGCTCCATCCTCCTGACACTCACCCTTTACATATTTATAAACATTAATGAGGTCACCCCTCAGTCTCCTCTTCTCCAAGCTGAAGAGACCCAGCTCCCTCAGCCTCTCCTCATAAGGGAGATGCTCCACTCCCTTAATCATCTTGGTGGCTCTGCGCTGGACCCTCTCCAGCAGTTCCCTGTCCTTCTTGAACTGAGGGGCCCAGAACTGGACACAATACTCCAGATGTGGTCTCACCAGGGCAGAGTAGAGGGGGAGGAGAACCTCTCTCGACCTACTCACCACACCCCTCCTAATGCACCCCAGGATGCCATTGGCCTTCTTGGCCACGAGGGCACACTGCTGGCTCATGGTCATCCTGCTGCCCACCAGGACCCCCAGGTCCCTTTCCCCTGTGCTGCTCTCCAACAGGTCAGTACCCAACTTATACTGCTTCCTGGAGTTATTCCTGCCCAGATACAAGACTCTACACTTGCCCCTGTTAAATTTCATTAAATTTCTCCCTGCCCAGCTCTCCTGAATTTCCTCTCACAGAACATTCTCAGACAGGCAGGATGCAGCTACCAACACTATATGCGCTCTCTTCTCATTTGGAACAAACGTGTGTCATCACCTGCGGTCCACGTGCTCCTGTAGCTGTCACATCTGCACTTCAGACACACATCAGGGTGATTATGTGTTAGACAAAGGTAACACATCAAGACCTCACCGTCTGACTTCAAATCCATTTTGGTCACCACGGCCATGGAATGTCTTCTCACAAGCAGTGCACGGGGCAGATATGGCAGTAACTTGACAGCTACTCTCAGTCCCTGCCTTGACACCACGAACCCAAACACCAATTTCTATTCCTATTGGAAACAAAAATCTCTTCCCTCTCAATACTAGCTTCTCCCCCACCAGCTTCTCCCACCAATTGTTTTAAATGCAAGTGAAGAATAAAACCATCACTTTCCATTCACCATTTTCAGTGCTTGCCATACAAATTACCTATTCAAAATGCAATGCCAATATTCTCTCTACTTTTTCCAGGAGCAGTGAAGGAAGGTTGCATGGCTTTCAGCTTTGCCTGTATAAGTCAGGAAATGTTTATGACCTTCAAAAATGAAATATTTTCCCTCTAAATGTGCATGTAGAAAAAACATTTCTAATATGCTGTAAAACAACAGAACCACAAAATTTCTACAGTACAAGAATAGATATTTAAGAAAAGCATGGAAGGCCATCAGCATCTGGGGTCCAAAGAGATTCAGCTTCTCCTGGAACGTATTTCCCTGCCCCACCAAGCTACATGCTGAAATAAAAGGAAGGATGAGGATGGGGAGGCAGGCAATGGGCAAAGAGGGACTGACGGAAATCTTACATTTGTGATAGTCTGCTTTTCACAAATTAGGAATGAACTGGAAGGAGTCTGTCTTGTTTGATTAAAGTTGAATATATTTTGAGTATATAGTTGAATATATATTTTTGGTGCTAATGCATTAGGAAAAACTGAAGGATTAGCATCTGGCTATTACCAACACAATGTCTACAAGTGCACAGAAATGATTTAAACTTTATTTTGTCTTTTGCAAAAGTGTTCAAAATTGTACTGCAGATCCGCAGTACAGCAGTGCAATGGGATTATCTTTCTAGCAATCCCTACTGAATGCATGCTTGCTTCTAAGAGAACTGAAGTGATCCTCTTCCTACCCTAATTCTCATTTTCCCCTTCTGCTTTCATTAACAGATTTTGATTTAATAGTTTTTGTTGAAGGCATAGTTCATCATTGTATCAAAGATGGTAGCATCCAGCAATTTACCTGCCAACCTCTTCTCAATACACAAGCAGTTTTTCATATAAAAGAGGAACTTGCTGGAGCAGTGGTCTATCGTTATTGCATATGGACCTATTAGCACAGTAAATTTATCACTCTACATGACATAAAAGATGCATTATCGTCCATTAAATTCAGGTAGAAGCAAGCCATCGGATGCCTAACACTGGGTCTCTCTCACACCACAATATCTTTTCCAGTAATGCGTGTGTGGTTGTTGAAAGGAGTTTCCCTTTTAAATAGTAGCCTACAATTAAATGTGCACAGCTTTAAAACACAAGCCAGCTCTAAGCTACCAGCATCAACATTTACTGACATGTAATGAGGCCCAGCCCAGTTAAAAGTCCATAAATTATTACTTGTTTTATACGGGCAGGAAACTTGTTTCTGCCTTCAGCGTTTTATTATTATTACTATTTATTATTATTTATTTATTTCCCCCCAAAGCTCTTTCATTACTGTTTTTCCATTTCATTTTAATGCAGCAGTGCTGGGAAGGAGGGGAACCTGAACAGCTCTGAAGTTTTCCAGCGGAGGAACAGACAAAAAGCCACCGTGCCACAGGAGCACGCAATGATCCCCAAGGTCTTTCCCTTTACCATAGCCTCAGAAAACAACCCTATTTTCTGTAAACTTATGTAAATAACAAAATACTACAGTGTTGCCCTGAGAAAAGTGTGATTTGATAGAAATATATGCCTGTGGCTGACTAGTTTCAGGAAGCTGATTTATCTATTGAGTTTTGCCTGCTTTAGTTTTGATAGTGCTCTTTGGCAAAGCTAAAGGGCTACGTTATTTTGGCATTCTTTCTCCAAGAAGTCCAAGATGTGTCTTGTCACCAGAAAGCTGTGTCATACTGGAGAGGGTCATTTGTCCTGTCCTGCTGAGTGGAGATGAAAATGAGGAGACCAAGAGCAAACCATCCACGTCTTGCAAAGCTTTGCTGACAAGCAGTGTATGTCTTCTTCCCTTCTGAAGAGGATAAGAATGGAATGCTTCTTCAAGGAACTGATCCTGAGCACCAGGAGCCACGCCCGACTGCGCTCCCCTTGCTGGCCAGAGCCCCAGGGTATCTAGAGGAGCGCAAAGCACTCCCTGGGTGCTCTCTGTTATAAAGTGGTAGACAGAGGAGAAAATTCTCCGAAATCTCTGAGACCTCAATTCAAATGCGTTTGCAGAAACGTCATGATCCTTTTATGCATTGGATGCTTTTGCAGTCCAATTAAGCAAAGTATAGAAACAGAGGCAACGGCCCCAAACAACCTTGTGCAAGATCATGCTAACACACCAGGAGCACAAAAAGCCATATAAGCTAACTAAACCTATATTTTTTTTGTCCATTTGCACTAGCAGCTATCACTGTGTGCTACGTATCAGCGGGCTGACTTGTTGCAGGATGAAGCCTGCTATTAGCCAACAAGTAGCATGGTTTCATGCCCCTCAGACCTTAAGCAATGCTTTGCTTTCACTGGGAAATTTGTACATATGGACAGCACACGCATTTCAGAACGTTACTGGAACACCTGGTACACCTTGAAAGTACAAGTTATTTACATTTCACTACAGCACTGGGCCCTGTAGTGAACATTTAGCATTGAGTGCAATTATTTTAATCTCCTGAGGCTATCCCAAGCTCTAAATGTCTATGTATGATTTAAGAAGAAATACATACAGATTTCCATATGTACTGATATGTGTTCTGGTTGCAAAGTGCTGTCAGTTCAGACAACCTTTGCAGAGCACCTACATCCCCGTATCTCTGCTGGGGAGGACCATATTCTAAGCCTTGTCCACCCAAGTTCATCTGAGCGACAGAGAGAATAACTAGTGAGCATTTCAAAATAACGAAAACACAAATAATTGACATCCTTTGCCTGAAGCAAATAGAAAATAAAAACTATAAAACAGAAAGAAAAAAAAAAAAAAGGCCCATGTATATTTCATTGCACTAGTCACAGGACTGCATTTACCAGCTCTAGGAGCACACATGGCAGCTACAAGCAATTTTACCATCAGAGAGAGAGCTCTTAGGAAACTGTTCCAAAAGTCAGACCCATGCTCCTTCCTCCCTCTTCCCTTCCTATTGCTAGGAAGAACTTGCACTGCTTTCCCATCCTACTGCTATGTGACAGGTCTCTTGGGCAATCCTCCAGCTCTGACATTAACGCCTGTTTCCCCCACTTAAGATACTTAGGTACTTCGAGGTACAACGAGACACCAGGATCATCAGCTCCACACCTTTAAAATCCACAGTCCCACTGGGTATTTATCTGTAATTTCCAGCACAACTTGCTCTAGACACATGGAAGTACATGTGTAAAGCACTCCTGGTTGCTGCCCTGGGGTCCATTTTTCAGCTGTGTTAACGAGAGTAGAGCTGTCCTTCAACAGGGCAGCTAGGGACTGCAGCAGGAGGAAGGTCAGCGAGGAGGCTGCCAGCAATCCTAGCAGAGGATGCAGCACTGTGATCCTTAAGGCCAGAGGGCTGTGTACACTCCTGGAATGACTGTGTTTTATTTCCACTGCTATGAAGTGTCTTGGACAGCCATGTCTGGTGTTTCTAACCAGACAGTGTCTCACCAGGATGTTTCCATCTTAGACAGGAAAGCTCTCTGAACTGAAACTATATTTTTAGAAAATACTTTAAATTTGCCATCATATATTTCTCCAAACAAGAAGCCAACATGAGTGTTGTGCCTCTCACATGGGATCGGTGAAAAGGGTACTTTGCACCTGTGATTGTTCACAACATGAAAAAAAAGGATGGGTTAACATAAAGGATTTTGATTGCGTCCATCACAGTCAGCTTTAGCAGGCAGTGTTTTTCTTTGTTTGACCAAGAAGAACTGAATATTGTAACAAGGATTGACCCTGTCAGCACTGCTCAAGGCGGTTAGACATAAGATGTTATCATTGGAAACAAATAGCTAGCCCTTTATTTTTATGGATGGTGGAAGCAGCCTGTTACCATGGCAATGTTGCATTTTCGTATTTTGAGGCTGCAGTTGAAAGGGGCCGGCAACCTCTAAACTTTACCAGTGATGTTGTGGGACAAAATAGAAGGCAAAAATACTAGTCTTTTAGTTGAAAACATGATTGCAGTTTTTGGGGAAAAACGCTTAAGTGTGTGGTTAGGCTGTTGTGTGACCTCACTCTGACAAGAACACATTACATTTTGGTATGATTAAACAGAAATTTTATGCTGCTCACATTACCTGTCTCTGTTATCTACAGTGTTAAGTGGACACCGGTGAGAAAATTAACAATTTTAATTTATGATTGTTAATTAACTAGCAGAGGTTTTAAAATTTCTTTAAATACAGATACTTAGATGCAACAGCAGTTTTTGTTTCCTCTGGGAGAAAGGAAAACATTCCTGAGTGCAATTGCATTTTAAGATCTAAAAAAAAGCATGTACATGCATGCAGATATTGAACATACACACAAGAACTCCTCATCATCTTCACAGCCGTTTAAGCATCAGGTGGAGCATCTTCCTTTCTGAAGGCTCATTAGATCAATTACAAAAAAGGCCAGAATAAAATGAGGGAGGCACTGAGGTGTTAAGAGAATCCTTCTAACCAGACAGTTGCCATAAGTCAGAGCAATGGATTTTACCAAAAGGCTCCTCTGCACCCCGCTGCTTACATTATCTGCTAAAAACTAACAGAAAACAGAAGAAAATCTAGTAAAATCAGCTCATAATTCCTTGTACAGCAAATGTGGATTAACATTTTAATGTTCTCTCGTGTGCAATGTGTTTGAAACTTGTTCATGACAAGCAGACTCAGTTTGTCCAAAATGGAAAAAAAAAAACATTACTTTGATGCAAACGCTTGCATTTGAGAACCTGAACTGGACAATGGGCACAGGTGGAAGGAAGAGAGGAAGGAAAGAACAAGGACGGCACAAGAGCTCTCTCACTATGGCCTAATAATTAGCTCACAGAACAAAGCTTTAAATTTCTTTCTAAGCATTCTGCTTCAAATATGTATTTTAAAATTTATTAATTCGCCAGTCATTTTCCAGACTCTTACTACTTTTTCAGCTAGTCACCTTGTGGCAATCATTTCCATATCTTAGAACAGAATTTATGGAAAAAGCATCCCCCATCCAACTTTATCTGTCTTGTTTCTGTTTAACTAGAGACTCCTTTGAATTCTTGCTCACTTAAGGAGGGAAAAATAACCCTCAAGAAGATTTTGTTCTGGTTCTCTCCCCATTCTATCCTAAAGAAACAAAAACTTTCTCATAAAAAAGGTTAAGATTTTATCTTTTTAAAGAAAGCCAGTCCAAGGCAAATAGAACTGTTTGAAATGTTGGCCATGAAAACCTCTTACACAGTGAATTACCCATCTGCAGGCTTGGAACAGGGACAATGCAGACCTCGTATTTGGACTGATGTTGCCATTTAATGCTCTTTCCAACAAACCATTCATGGAATTCATGGCTACAGCTGATCCCAGTTATTCTGCTCCTTTTTTTGCATATTTGTCTTGGAAAGCCTTTTCCACATCTTTACAAAGCTGGACACAGAAGAGTAATGTCTGACCTACACCAGGCTAAAGGTCCAGTGCTCCTGTCTGCAGCTATCACACAGCAGTGGTCAAATAGCCAATTATACAGTCACTGTCAGCGTATTTGATGACTTTCCATTTCTCTCCATTTCCAAAACATGTATCCCCAGAAAACAGACAACTCTGTAGGTTCATTATTTGTTCTTGTCTCTTTTGCAGGAAGTGGGAACCATGCCACTGATTTCAGTGAGAAAAGAAATAAAACCAAACGCATAATTGGATGAACCTAAAATGCCACATTTCTGCGAACTCTTATTTCTAGCTATTACCCCATCATTACTTGTCCCCATCCCCTACCTTTTTTTAATTCCTAGAGGCATGATAGCTGAGGCTTTGACAAAAGGATCTCATAAAAGCAAGGCTGGTCTCACTGGGACCTTAAACAACAGATTGCTGCTTTTTTGAGGGAAAATGTCCTGTTAATGGCTGTTTCTCTTCATCACCAAGTAAACAAAGGCTGGTACTTCTCAGTAATATGTTCTGTACAAAATAGGGTAGGTCTGGGAGAACCCAGGGGTTCTCCCTAGAAGAAGTAGTAGGAAAATGCTCGAATGCCTTCGGGAAAGGATAGCCCAGGTCTCAACTCACTTCCTAGATGCATCTCAGTATGCCCATGACACTACAAGGTCGTTTTAAAGGAGATGATACCCTGGTGGATATAAGTAGTACCTGGCAAACTGTAACCCTTCTGGTGACTCTAGGCAGGCTATTTTAGTGCAAAGACACATCATGCCCCTGTGCCCACATCTCTTGAATGCTCTCAGGATTGTCAGATAGGTCTTTACTGAAGAAAACTAGAAGACCAGAAGACACATTTGATAACACACAGCATTAATATACGGTAGCCGTTGCACTCTCACTGAAGGGCATCCCTAGCCTCTCCAGTGGTTTCACTGCGTTAGATAACAACTTATATGAAAACTTTGCACACCAATTAGTCTGAAGGAAAAGAAGGCACCACTGAAATCCAGTTGGCAGAAAATTTAATTTCTAAACTTTCCTTGGAGCTGAAAATAAGCTGGTTGTACAACGAATGCAGAAGGGAAAGCAGGAGACATGAAGAACGTGTTGGTAGCATTGTTTGATCCAATCCTGAACAGACAGTTTTGCCAACCTTCTGTGGTGGAGAGAAGAAGACAAACGATGTTCACACAAACACAGTGCTGGAGGCAACTCCACTGTCCTATGCCGTACACCTGCGTTGCATCTCATAGCCCATCAGACAGCTTTGTCTGCTTTGCAGTTCCCTATGTCTTCAGAATACTTTCCTTTTATTTAAAATACAAACAACAGCCATAACAAAGCCATCAGGAGCTTTGCTATTTGCCATGCTCCGCACATCTTCAAAATAAAAGGCTCAGACTTGCTCTCCTCTAGCCAGAGCACAGCAGATTAATTTAGTTTGCCTTCATATCTGCATTGAGCATTTCCATGATGAAAACTTGGATGTCAGGGAGAATTCAGTACTGTATTAGGAAAAGAGACATCTGTTTTGGCAAGCTTTGGCAAGGAGGGATGTTCTGTAATTGAAATGCCCAACCTCTGGTGGGTATCTAACTCAATAAACATCCTCGGTGGTGGTGAAATTTTACAGACAGCAGCTTCTTAGCAAGCGAAGCCAGCAACAAGCCTTGCTTCTTTGTATTGAAAAAAAATCTGGCCCTCACACATATGGTTCACAGGATGTGAGCAATGAGGGACACAAAGACAACTGTATTTATTCAGAGAGAATGGATGACTCTCATTCCCCTCCTGAAAACACTTTTCAGGAGGTGTTCATTCCAAATTTGGATATTGGCTGAGTGGCTAGATCAAATGCATGCTGTAACATCTGTTCTGCAGTTATGCACAGCTGCTTGAGCTTTATAAAATTGTCAGTGTTTTGTTTTCCATCATCATGACTATAGCAACTCTCAGTTGCAGGTCTAATCCCCAGCAGTAACAGTCTTTAACCTCTTGAAGTTGAAAAAGTTTTTCCTCTAAAATGCTGGTCCACAACATTCATGCTTGATACGTTATCAATGGAAAAGTTACATTTGATTCAAGTAGCTAGTAATAAAATGTCTACTGTTGGCTCCATCAAAATATTTGAACATGCCTTTTTTTTTTTTTTTTTTTTTAATTATAGTTTGTTATTTCAAATAGAGAAGATACTCCTTCCTTTTACAGAAGGCACAGCATCATGCCAAATAAAATCTTATTTAAGAATAACCTGAAGTCAATATCTTATCTTGGAAAACTAAAAGAGAAATAACGAATCTCTCATGCAGCAGAAAACATGCACAGAAACTCTAATACATGAGAAGTCCCACAAAGCAGGCAATATCATAAACAAAGAAAAAAAGTATGAGATGCAGGAACAGCGAAGACAGAAAAAAGGTCTCAGGTATCTAAGACAAAAGCACACAATTGCTCCATGTACACAAAGGTTTACACTTGCAGTTCCCAGAGGAAACAACAACTGCTACAAAATATCAGGAAGCTTCAGTTCAGGAATCTGATTCAGGAGCATCCTGGGCTAATCTTACAAGTCAGGCAGCAGACCTAAGGTTGGCAAAGGCTTGCTTTTTGGCAGAGATCAAGTATCCACCCTCATCTCTGGTTGGCTTTCTGTGAGTAGAGCTTTTCACCTCTAAAGCAGGGCAGGAGCAGTGAAAGAAGTTATTCTCCATACTATGCTTTAAGAAGGGACAGGAACCAAAAAGAGCAAGTCACTTCACATACTAACTCTGTTTTACCATCCACTTAGAGCCCAACAGCAGAATCAGATCATACTTTATCATCACTGACACTTCAATATCTCTTTGTTTATCTCTAATTTCTTTCCAGTCATGTTCATCTTAAGCAGACAGACAAGAAGGGAATCCTGCTAATACATTGTGAGTATTTAAAGATTCTGCTTCCCTTACAAGTGAAGAACTGCTTTTTGAGTGTAAGCTAGGAGATACAGATCTCAGATTAGGGGACCTATTTGTTACTCTGATATAAAACTTATTTCTCAGTGGTTTAATGCTCCCAATATCACCTTCTGCTCTGTTTAATGATATTTTTATTCACTCAATTGTTTAGCTTTACTACTTAATTTGCACTTTATCATGTTACTTTATGGTTAGTAATGTTACTAGAAAAAGATGCTTTGAATGTCTATGGCACCTCTTTTGCTGATGAAGAAACAACCACAAAAGATGGAAAAGAAAGAAACAAGAAAAGAATCTCAGCTTCTTGGTGTGAGCACTGTACCCTCTACAGAATTATTCCCACTTTATTCACATCATCTTGTCCTGCAGCATCTATGAATAAATTTAATTTGCTACTGCATTCTTGTTGAGGGTCAGGGGTTATGTAGGACCTGGCTTAGAAGTGAAGGAAGAAGTACCAAAATACCTTTGGTTAAAGTTATTTCACATGCCACTTCACTAGCAGTTCACATGAGTTTTCAGAAGTTACATTGCAGTCTCTAGATGCATCTTTCTGATTCAACTTGAAGGAACACAGAAGGGGGTGGCAATGCTTCCGCTACCTGTGTTGGACAGCTAAGCAGCTGAAGGCCCCTCTCTTAGGTTCTGTGACAATGCAGTTACCTCTCCAGAGTCTAAAACAACACAGAAATGCTACTCTACAATTATTCTACTCTGCAAAAGTCTCTTAGAACTCAGGGCAGGGATTCAAATTCAGGAAAAAAGAGAAGCAGCACATTAATGAATGTAACCAAGTACTTTAAAATACTGGTTTAGAGTACGAACAAGGGCTCTGAACTAAGGGGACACAAATCACTAGCATTTTTGAACAAATTAGACCCGGACTTTGTCAACTTCAAGCTCTTCCTACTAAACCTTTTGAATTATTTTCAATGTAAGAGATCACACTGGACATGGAGATTCTCCAAGTTGCCATATCCCATGACATGGAGGCAGTAATGAGGAATATAAGTTCAAACCAGGAGAAAAACAAACAGCTGTTTCCCAGCTTTCAGAAATTCACCTAAGGATAAGCTTGCTTTCCTATTTATTTATTTTTCAGTTCACCATCTTGATTTAACTATTTACCACAAACAAATGAGACAAGACTTCATGTAACAGTAATGGTATCCATAAAATACCATTATTTGCGATTCTATGAGACTACTTCTGCCTTTATTGCTTGCTTCTAGGCAAAACAAGCCCTGCAAGGAAGTTATCACAAATTGCTCACATCCAGCCTATGCTCAAGTGCTCTCCATCTTTTCATGATTGCTTCCCAACACAGCTTGAACTCGCCAAGGAATTCTCCAAGCACATTGGTCACCACTCTACAGCTATAACTGCTGCTTTTGGCAGCTGCTGTGCCTGGACTGTGGAGCTCTCCCAGCCATCTCCGTCTTCCAAGGTTTCCAAGATTATCTACTAGACCTTCACAGGGTCTGATTTCTGAGAAAAACAAGGTGTTTTAGCTAACCTTCTGTAATATTATTACATCTGTGGTGCTCCAGCTGACCACTCCTAAACAGCTTTGTATAAATCTACAGCCGAGTCTACAGTAACTATTTTGATACATATGCACATAAGGGAAGAACAGCTCTTAAAGAGATGATTAAAATAAGAGGTCTGCTTGGAGGTGAGTACAGTGAACTACAGGATCTAGACAACATGAATATAAAATGTAAGCACAGGGATGATAGAAAAAATATCAAGACCTACAGAGACGTCTTTGTAAATGTCAGTGCAGAATTTGACCTTTCGGTATCTATCATACATTCACCTGTCTTTGTTTGGGACCAGTATTTCCAATGTCATTTTGCATGCCTTGCAAATCCAGTGATGTCTGTGCAGAAATAGTGCAGTGGGAGGATCCAAGAAATAAGGCAAACAACTCCAAAGACCAGAGGGACAAAATGCTTTGTTTGTTTGTTTAGTTAAATTAGCAATACACCACAAGGGGAAATGGACTGATGCTCATCGCAGGACAAACATAGACACTGAATCCTGCTACTGGCCTCTGTCACTGTACCCGTTTAAATAGCAGCCCACAGAAAACAGAGAGGTCCATCCTCAAAAGAGATGCTATACAACTCCTGTAGTTTGGTATTTGCTTTTCGTGTGATAATTTGAGAAAAGGGAGGTAGGGATGAGAAAAGCAAAGGAGGAGATAAGTTATTCCATTAACTAAAAAGGGACCTAAAGGAGCTGGGTGTGACCTAACATTATGACACAATAACGAAACACTCATATCACCAAAAACCAGCCAAATTTTGAAAAATAGTTATGACAAAGCAGATGCCATATCAACAGCATCAGATGACACCATGTTCTCGCCAAAAATTACTAGGCTTGTACCATCAAATGGAGGTTGAGGTTCCCATTCAGTCCAATACACACACAGCAAAACACAGGCGAACTACAGGCAAGAAAGTGACCCTCAGTGATCACCAGGTTCACAAATCCTGAGCTGCCTGCTTATTCATCTCTGAACACTGTCTGGAGCAGACTGTGGGCCAGTGACATCAGAGCATCTGCATGGTACCTAGAGGTAACTGCCAAATGGCAAAGTCCTTCCCATCTGGCCTCCTTCCTAATAGAGGGATGGCAATATAAAGTCCTGGTATTGGTCAAATCCATCTTTTTCAGGAAACAACCCCAGACAGCAACTTAGTAGGCCATACTTTATGATGGAGAGATTTCTCAAATCATCCTATGACCATACCAGAAGCAATGCCATGGGCATAAACACTATATTTAAAAATATATACAGGATAGGGTTGTTTAGATGATCAATGTAAACAATATAATCAATTATAAATAGTAGTAACGGATTTATTACAGATGCTTAACTTCTCATGATAGTGAGAATAAACTATGTCAGTTGACGTTGTACCACCTATAGCTGTGCAGAAATTTTAAAAATTTCTTGAGTGGAGGAAATACATTGCAGATTTTCCCTCCAAACCCACTGCATAATAATGTTCAAGCTCATGGTCACACAGCTAAAAAAAAAAAAAAAAAAGGAAGTAGTGGTCTACCTTGCAATATGCTGCAGCTGGAACAGGCTCAAAGGAATTTGGAGGTTGAAGTCCTGATTCTGTGCAGAAAAGGTTATCCATAATAATCTTCAGGGGTAGGATTTTTCCCCCCCCCCCCCATATGGGTGAGTAGTAGAGCATATCCTGCATTTCTCATGACAAAGCCACGCAGCTGGGACTATGCATCAGTCACTGCAATAGGATTGCATTTATGGAGAGCTGAGGTTTTCTGGAAAGCAATAGAGGGCCTGCAGTTCAGCTGTGTTTCTGGACTGAAAGGACTTTGTCATCTAATTTTCATTTGGCACTGGAGTTTTATATAGGCATACTGGATTGAATAATAAAATACTGAATGGTAGATGTTTCAAAAAGACTTTTTTTGTTAAAAAAAAAAAAAAAAGTTAAGACATAAAATAATTCCCTTTGTTCTTGTTACAAACAAACAGGAATATGGCTGTCTGACACTGGTGACTAGAAGCAGCCCGTGTGCAGACACTGCTGACCATCCCAGCTGCTAGCAGATCTTGTCTAAACAGGAGGGTGGCATTTCCAGAGAAACAAACATCCATTTCTCTCAGAGGCATAAAAACACGTTATTTTTGTTTACTGTTCAGAAGAGCGGAGGAATGTACAAAGGAGACAGAAGCTGCTAATGATATGATCAACTGGAGCTAATCTTCCCTCCGAAGCACAAGCTCCTTAATCAGTGCTCTAAGTGCCTTTGTTACAGATGCTGAAAGAAACACCCGTACAGAAACTGAGCTCGTGCTGACAGGGCTCGCTCAGCTGGGGTCTGCAGAGAGGCGAGGGCACCCCAACATCTGTGTCCTGCAAACTGCGATCCCTGGGCACCTACCGGTCTGGATTCCTATTCAGTAAAGTGCTTAGTGAGGCACTTGGCTCTCTTTGGGTGCTCACTTGCTTTGTGGAATGAAGAAAACGTGCGGAGGCAAGCATGCGATACTTCTGCGTGGTGGTACAGCCAAGGCATCCACACTGACCTCATCTAACAGCTTCACGACTCTCGATAAATCATAACATGTTTCAGAATAAAAACTTTACATGTACCTGTACACAGATAATTTACTGACATGTTGCTTAGAACTAGGAACTCACTGAAAGAAATATCTATTTGTACCTTTATTTTAGCACACTTGTATTTTGCAGATTTGTGCTTGTGTCTCAGCACAACTGGTAATTCATTCCAATATAAACATTTGCAGTTGGTTTTGATTTGTTTTCCTCACCTCCAAACCATATTTTCCTCCTGGAAGCTGTTTATATGGAAATTAGAAATCTTTTCTCTTTTCTAAATAACCTGTAATTCAGATTAGCATTAACACCTTGTTAGTCTCATTCAATTAATGTTATCAAAAAGAGATACCAAGAAAAAATAGTGATAATCAGTTAGGACACCGTGATAACAGAAGCATTTCAATGCCAAAAAACAAAAAACAAAAACAAAACCAACAACAAAAAACAACCCCCAAAAAACAAAACCCCAAACCCACAACAGTTCTTTATTTTAGCAAATCTTATCCATGCTTTTCATTTTGAAAACAGCCTTAAATGCAAACAAATGCCAGCCTCCCGGCAATACCTATGTTGAAAGACCAGCAGCCAACAAACGCAGAGGTGAGCAGCCAGTGGCTCTTTGGGTCGTTGGTTCTGTCCGACATCTGCAGCACTTGCTCTTTTCCATCTCCCAGTGATTTCCCTACTCAGTTTAGCTCAGTTCCTCGTGTCTGCCTTTCACTGCAGCCCCAACATGCCCTTCACTTTCTCAGCAAGTAATTCCCACAAGCTGTAGCTCAGGCCCCATGGATGTTTAGCTGTGTTACCCTCAGGATCAAAATTATTGATTTATTTTCTACTCAAAGAGTGAAAAGAAAACCAACCTGCTTTATTCTATCATTCTGAAAAACAGATCTGAACAGCACATTTTCAGGAATCTGAGGCTGCCTGAGGAATGGTGAGGCAAACATGCTGGCTAATTTATTAGCAGTGAATAATTCTGATCAGCTCCAGTGGCTGATATCTGCTTATAAGAACCAGATTTTGACCAATAACTTCTCCTATTTTCTGCAACAATCTGGTTGCAATCAATAGTCTTCCTGACAGCAGATACTCCTGGGATGTGCTGGTCAATACACGTGCAGAGAGATACTGCTCTTCCCAAGCTAACGGTGAATAAATTTCGGCTGCCTGCATGCACTGGTGTGCTTTTTAGCACCGACTCTTTATTCAGAGCTGCTAAGCCTGGCTACTTGGGAATCATTAAAATATTCTCATATACCAGTCCTCCACCCCCAAAACCCGTCTGTTGCTCAGAGTGTATCGGTTGGAGATACGCAAACAATCTGGAGAAAACAAAATGAGTTCAAATAGGTTTAGGCTGTTTTCCTGTTTGTAGGAACATCTGTAAGATGTGTTCCATCTGAGGTTATCATGTTTAGGAAAGAAACTCCCCTTCCCTCCATAGGGAAAAAAACGGTTCCTTCTGTACTAATATTCTGATTCAAAGCTGCCAGCGGACACCCGTCACTTAACACCTTTTCACCTACCAACCTGACTGGATAAACCAAGCATGACGTTACAAGTACTGGGGGCCAGATCCTTCTCTGCTTGTACCTTTGTGTTGCTCTAGGGCTTTGCTAAGAGACCTCCTGTCCCCCTGTATGGCATTACACACAGCACGGCAGCTTGGGCAGGAATGTTCCTTAGCAGCAATGCAAGCCTTTTTATTTGAAGCAAACTGAAGTTACAAAAGAGTTTTTAATTAGAACGTACAGAAAACTAGCACAAAAAGAGCAAATTCCAACATCCCTCTCCTGCAACTTACTACTGAATCTGAATACATAAATACAGGTTGCTATTTTGCTATTGCTCTTGTTCCTTCCCCCTAGTTCTAAGTCCACCAGGAATGGCTTTACATCACTGTATATATACATACACACACTCACATTTGTAGCTTTATTTATGTGATCAATCATAAAACCTCCCCATGCATTTGCATAAATCTATTCTTTTGTATATCTAGTTTCACATTTACATGGGAACAACCTTGCCAGAAGTAGAGCAGAGTCAGAAACTCCAGGCTGCACTACATACAAATGCTTGATTGATAGTCATTTGCTGCTCTGCTGCTCTCTCTTCCAATCTTGAATCTGGAAAGCTTTGTTCCCTTCTGAAGGTTCGAGCCTTCAGATGTCCATACCTCTCATGGGTTTAATTGGCATCCATTCTCCTACACCAGATGTTCCAACCAAAGTTCGACCATTTTTGGGTGCATAAGAAGCACATGAAGAGGTTACCTGCCTCCACCTCAGCTTTGGCTGTTTATCAGTAATGACCTCCTGCCCTTACCCAACCTTGCTTTAGGACTTACTTTCCCTTAACACCATGTGATGTACTTGTACAGGTTTAGACCTACAAATTCCCCGTTGCTTTTTCACCCATTCACAATGCTGGTTTTAGTTCAACAAGCAGTCAAAACCTAGACAACCATAGTGCCATTTTCCCTTAGAAAGGAGTATTTTTCCCTCCTATGAGGCAACAATGCTAGTTCCACTGCACTGTGCTGGAAAATTTGACTATTACTTTAGCAAGTCTAGTGCTTAACTCACTAAAAAGGATCCTTCAGTCACTAACTGGTGGAGCACCAATCTCAGACTTACGATTTCTGACTAGAGGTGCATTCTCTTAGAAATCCAGGTTACAGGAACACAATGAAGTGCCACAGCCATCACAGTATTTTTCTTTAACAGTGGCTTCCTTTGACTCAAATTAATCTTCCTATTAGGATGTAAGATCAACACCAGCACCCCGCCATCACAGCTTTGCATGAACTTTTCTGATGGACAGACTGTTCTAAGGATGCCTGAATAAATGTCTCTGCTAAGTAATTTTGCTTCAGAAAATAACCATCTTGCTTTCCTCTTGCTTCAGCCCACATCCCCTTTGTTCCTGCACGCACAGATCATCTTTGGTTACTGGTTTCCAGGATGCGTGGATCTACATCTTCCTAAATGACATAATTCAGAAGTTGTTAGAAAGTAAGTGCTTTCTGAGGTTATAAATGGAAACACTGAAGAAGCCACAACAAATCGTTTTAGGAATTTAAGTCCTTGCTCTAGCTGCAGCATGAAGATCTCTGGCAAACATACGCGGAAGAGGTGATTGCTCCCACGTACAACCACCTGACTACTTTTTAAATCGAGGAGTTTAGCCACTGCTGCTATTCCAGCCCAGCCAAGCCAACACATAGTTCTCTGGTTGGCACTGACAGCCTTAGGTTTTCCCAACACCACTTTTGGAGGTTCAGAGACTCAGAAGGTAAGTCAATGCTCAAACTCGAGCTCCTGCCAGAGATTTCCTGCTGTAATATGTCAAGTAGAATGAGCATATCCTTGTGCCCTCGGTCGGGGATGCGCAGGCAGAGCGGTGTTCAGAATGCACCGCACAGCCCCTTGCGCCTGCCTGCCCAGCTCCCTCCCACCTCTCCCCAGGTGCTGCAGGGCTGAGGACAGCATCTGCCTGCAGGGCAGCAGGGGACCTAACAGAGGCCCCTTTCCTGCCTTTCTGGCAAGGAAATAGGGTTAGGTGCTTCAGTGACATGTCACGCATAGGGGGCGATGAAAGAAGCTCCATTCCTGCCGACATGTGCCACTTGGGTGCCTGTCTTGTACTAATATCAGCACAAAGCAAAAAACAATTTATCACTAACATAATTTATTACCTATTTGCATTTTGGTGTCTTAAAAATAGAGCAGACAAATCATAATGGATGATGCCCCCCATGATTGCTATTCCCTAATTAGACTGATAACTTGCTTGATTAGTGCAATGCTTTGTACAAGAGGACTAGCTGGAACAGAGAGCGTCTTTATTTACTTCAGAAGAGCTCTGGATATGATTAGCAGGAGTGCATAAATGTACATTAGCACACATTAATGCAGCAGCTAATCTAGACGGTGGACAGAAAAAATATGTACTGTATTTTTCCACCCAGTATGTTTCTATTTGAAAATTCCTTCCACAATGAGTGCCTCTGAGGTACTTACTTTAATTCTCCTGTTGCAGTTTGTAATTACTTCAGATTGATATGTCTGCTATTCTAAATAAATTGCTTTATTGGCAAAAAATATGCTCTCTTTGTAAAGAGATTATAATTACTGCCACAGAGCACGCTTCGTTCTTCTTTCTGATTGGGATACGAGGGTCTGAACTCTTTGCTGGGAGGTGTTCTGTTTGTTGGTTTGTTTTTTAAATCTGTTTTGTTTGTTTGTTTTTGTTTTTAGGAAATTAAGAATATTTTCCATACAGAAACACAGTTTCCCTGTAAATGGTATGAATAATTCTGACAACAACCTTCTTTTTTACAGAGTTCCACTGGAATCCTTGCATCAGTGATGTGCAGCTTTTGCACACAAAAGCTAGGGTCCCAGAAAACATGGTTTATATTTATGTTTTCTAAAATTATACCTTCGTATGCCTTTGGTATAACATACATGCTAGCTACTCACCATGACAAGCATTTCCTATATAGTTTAGGAAAAAAAAAAAAATCATATTTCCTGTACAACAGCAAAGTCCCTAAGCCTGAAGAAATGAAGAGGAAGATCACCCCATTCAGCTGTGGGCAAAAATGAGGGTCACGAGAATGGCAGAGGTAGGACAGAGGGGGACAAACCAGCTTGCTGCTGGAGGGCAGGGGTGCCAGAGGGGAATGCAGACTGCTTTGGGAACGCCACCTCTGCTCAGTGGTGGCTGCAGGTCACGTCTTTGGAAGAAATGCTTCCTTCCCCAAGTTCCTTTCACCACTACCCATTTGTGATAGAAGGGTTGTTGGTTGTTTATAAGTTATTAATTTTCAATGCAAAACCCTGATTTTCCATATTTATTCTACTGTCCAGAAAGCTCTTGCTACGCTACCATGACGTTGAGTGACTGGTGTCACTCAGTTTCAGTAGAGATTTTCTGTACAAAGATACAGGGTTGAAAAATCTTCTGTTCAAAACAATGAAAAAGAAAATATTAAAAAATAAATATTCCTCCCCCCCACCCCATTACAAGATGTACTGAGAGTAGTTGCTATCTACACAAACTAGGCTGATAAGTTTTCTCTTCTTTCCTTGCCTCAGAAGAAATATGCTTACCTTCCTTACACTCGCATGCAAGCACATGCTTTGCAAAGCCACATGCACTCCTCCTAATTCAGCCGCGGTGTGACACATTGTGCTCTAACTTCTCGGATACATTCTGCTCGTCTCTTGCTAATCAGGTTCCATTGCTGCAGCCAAATGGATGATGCCCAGATTTCATGAGATTTGGAGCATTGCAAATTCCCATTCTGCTGGGTATCTGACCATGTCAATGTGCTCTTTTGCTTACACTTAGCTGAGTAATTTCACGAGGTTAAATGCCAATATCCAATCACTAGAAGGATTACAAAGGCTATAATTCATGAGCATTGTGTATCACTGTGCTAAAGCCATACAAAGAAAGGATGGCCACAACAGCTGAAAGGAAGGAAGGACAATGCAGAATGAAATTGTCTTTGAAACCACACAGCTGATTGCACCAACAGTTTGGAGGCTGCGTCACGCTTCAGATGGCCATACAGCTCAGCATGCAGAGAGCAAATCAGAGGAAGGAATACTTGGCACTGTGCTTAATTGCAGCCAGACAAAAATGTCTCACCTTCTGCCTTCAGAACAGGGTGGTTAGATCAGAGACTATGAAGTTGCATAGCTTTTCTGATGGGAAGATACTCTGCAGGATCTATCATTTAGCTTTCAATTTCTTACCAAGAGTTACAGGTCAATGGCTAGAGTCAAGTACAACCACTTCCTTGTGCTTATGGTAATTACCAACTCCCACTTTATCACAGCGCCTTTTATCTGAAGTATCCCAAAGCATTTTACAAATTCAGCAACACATCTACATTGGACCTGATCCAAAGCACATTAGGGTCAATGAAGTTAATATACAATGTATTATATGCATGTAAACACTGGATAAATTGCTTGCAGTTGCATAATTACAGTTGAGGGCATCCAAACAGCCTTAACTCTGCCCTACAGTGATGGAAACAATAAAAAAAGAACTGAATGAGTCTTCCAAAAAGAAATCAAAAAAACACACAGTTAATCCAAACTGAGACCATATTCAGCCAAAATTTCCTGAGTTAAATGCAGTTTATCTGACAAACTTTGAAAGAAATTATTACAGCAGATGTCAAACACTAGCTCTAGTTTAACACAGTATTTATCTGCAACTAGTGATCGAGATAGGCCATCAGTTTGGCATCTTGGCACTTTGCAGAGCACTGAAAATGCATTCTACCTGAGGAAGTCTTTAAGTTAAAGATACAGCAGGGAAAGGGTTGTCATCTGCTTCTCACAATTTTTAATGCTATTTCCCTTAAGTATCCTCACGTGGCTACTGTTAGAAATAAGACACAAGCTGGCTGGACCTTTTGGCCAACCTAGTGCCACAACACTGCTTTTAATCACACATTTTGGAACATAAGCCTCAGGCATTAGACTAAGGTTTTTAATGTGTTCAGGCTAGCAAATCATTCTAGCCATCAGCTGTGACTCCCTATGTCCTGATAAAGGTTAACACTGAAAAACTAACTTTAAATCCCTCAATTTCTACCCTAGAATAAGGCTGATGTTTTAAAGGTGGACACCAGTATTTTAAAGTTGCAATGAAAAGCAGCTCCAACTTTTGTCATCAAAACAGCTTGAAGTCTGTCATTATAGACATCTAGTTACATGTTGCTTTGAGTTTGGCTCTCCACCTGTTAGTGACATTGTTGGACTTTTACTGAGTAAATGACCCCCCAGGTATTTTCCTGTGTGGGTTTCTCTTTCTCTCAGCACTAGAAGGAAGGGGAGGTTGTGAAAAATGGAAGAATCAGCTGGGGATAGGTGAAGTTCAACAAACCAAATAAAGCACTCCCTTAGCTCTGTCACAGGTGACAAATCGATGGCTCTTTACAGTGGAGTGGTGCGCTGCGCTCAGTGCAGGTGTCACCCCTGCACCCAGTCCCTGCTCCTGAAGTACTTCTCTTGGAACAACACAATTCCCATCCTCCATCCCAGTGATTCACGGAGAGCACTCCTTGATCCACACGGGAGGGATTAGAGCAGAATATTAGTGCTTGAGGCACACTGGTCTGGCAGCTGCGGCTGCCAACACAAGAGACTATTCAGCGGAGACTCTCTGACAGGTATAAAACAATACAAGGGTGTGATTTCCTCTGCTGGAAAGAGTTCAGCTCTCTCCCTCTGTTGTGGATTGGGTTCCCTGGGGACAGCACAGCTTCTCTGCCAGCTGAAGCACAAACCGATGCCTCGCTCAGCACGCTTTGTGGTAGCTAGTGCTGGAGCACATACGCACTGCTCGGGAGCAGCAGTAACAACCCTCAGCCATTCAAGTATCTGACCTGAAGATATGCAACATCACAAAACGACATTTCATCCGTCTGAAAAGTTCCATATCTTCAAACACTGAAGATATTCTGAAAAAACTGCATGAAGGAGAAAGGGAGGGGAGAAATCTTTCCACCATGAAGAAGATGGAGGAGAAGTAGAGTGGCCATGCTGCTTTCATAGCACAAAGTCTTTGAGCTGGACTGGTTAAAGCCCTGAGCAGTTTCTCCTCACCCTACAACTAGTGTCGCTTGCTGCAGGCTGGTGGAAAGGTCCCTTTGAACCTGAGCTATCCTATGACCCCGTGGAAGAAATTGTCTGACGCAAACACAAAGCAGTAACTTCAAATCTGAATTGGATTATCAAAGTATTTGATAACAAACCTAGATAAGTATGGAAAATTCCCCCTCTGTTTTCACAGAATCACAGGGGTTGGCTGTGACCTCTGGAGATCATCTAATCCAATGCCCCTGCCAAAGCAGATTCTCTACAGTAGGTTGCACAGGAAAGTGTCCAGGCAGGTTTTGAGTATTTCCAGAGAAGGAGACCCCACAGACACTCTGGGCAGCTTGCCCCAGTGCTCTGTCTACCCTCAAAGTAAAATTGTTTTTCCTCATGTTCATGTGGAACTTGCTGTGTTTCAGTTTGTGCCTGTTGCCCTGTGTCCTGTTGCTGGACACCACCAAAAAGAGCCCGGCCCCATCCTCTTGGCACCCACCCTTTACATATTTGTAAGTGTTGGTAAGATCCCCTCTCAGTCTTCTCTTCCGCAGCCTAAACAGCCCCAGGTCTCTCATCTTTTCTTCATAAGAGAGATGCTCCAGGCCCCTAATCATCTTTGTAGCCCTTCTCTGGGCTCACCCTAGGATCTCCATGTCTTTCTTTATCTGAGGAGCTCAGAAGTGGACACCATACTCTGCATGTGGCCTCACCAGGACTGAGTAGAGGGACACACTCTTTCTAATGCACCCCAGGATACTGTTGGCCTTCTTGACCACAAGGGAACACTGCTGGCTCATGGCCAGCCTGCTGTTCCCCAGGACACTTAGGTCCTTCTCTGCAGAGATCCTTTCCAGCAGGTCAGTCCCTAATCTGTTCTCATGCCTGAGGGTATTGCTCCCCAAATGTAGAACTCTATGCTTGCCCTTATTGAACCTCATCAGGTTCCCTCTCCACCCAACTCCCCAGTCTGTCCAGGTCTGGCTGAATGGTAGCACAGCCTTCTGATGTGTCAGCCATTTGTCCCAGCTTTGTATCATCAGCAAGCAAAAAAAACACCAAAAACAAACAAACAAAAACAAACAACAAACAAAAAAAAACCTGACTGGTAAGTCAACAATGCTGATACAACATAGCATTTTATCATGGTGTTACCATGACTTTGCTATTCACAACTTAATCAGAAGTCTCTTGTCAAACACTGTAACACACATATTAATGAACTGCATAGCAGCCTAAAACACTTTGTTTCTAAATTTCAAGATCCAGAGTTGTACAGCTACTACCAGACATAGACGACATCAGAAAACCAGACATTACTTGAGTCCTGAAGGGATCAGGTTTGATGTAACTCAATAACATTGCACAATATGACTAGAAAAAGCTTGTGCAAGTCTGCAAAGGGCACAGAGATCATTTTGGCAGTAAGACACAAAAAGTGAGTAGGGTAAACTGGTGACAGCCCAGTGACATGGTGAATGGGCAACAAGGCAAGACAATGTGTTTAATGTGGCCATATGGAAAGAACAGGATGCCTATAACTATGAAATGAGAATCTTGGGAAGCCAGAGAGCATTTAAGGAGGGGAGTTTGGTCACTTCAGAGGAACTCTTAGCTAATGTTATGCTAGAAGAGCTAATGTCATCCTGAGTTGCATACCAAGGGAAACACATTTCTAAGTATTGCATCCAAGTTCAGGAACCCGTATTTTAAGATGAATATTGAAATAACAGCAAACAAACAAACAAACAAACAAACTCTCAGTGGTCAAAAAAATAACAGCTATATTTTACTTACATGGGATGAATTAAATAGACTAAGCAATACCAATTTTAGACACCAAATTTTAGGTTTTTGATGCTTACTGTTCCCAAGAGCCACAAAGAAAGCTCCCAAAGCATATCCCAGAGTAGATGCTTTTGCAGTCATATAAGACAAAGAAGTAACAGGATCCAATGATGAGGTAAAGAGTAGCTTCGGTTCCTAGGAACCGCATTTCACCACAGGGAAATAAACTACAGCAAAAAACCCCAGGACCCTAGAACACTCCAAAACCTAACAAACAAAACAAAACCAACAAACAAAAAAAACCTACAAGCTGGCTTTCATTTCACAATGATGCTCCTTCAAAAACAATGTTCCAAGAGGCAACTGGTGCAATTCTGGATGCAGGTACCAACAGTGCACACGTTTAGTACTCATCTACTGTGGGGTACCCACTGCTGAAGGAACCACCACATTTCATATCTAGTGATACAGATATCACTTGTTTTCAACAGGCTGTCAAGCTCTACTCAACCTTCCTCCTGCTAGCCCCTGTTGTGGTGTACTATTGATCCTAAATACCTAAATATTTCAGAAGTTGTACCCTCATTTCAAATCATTGTCCTCAGTTCAGCGGGGCTGTGGACATACAGCACATAGGATAGAAGTGTTAGTGGCAAGCATCAAATTCCCTTTGCCAAAGGCAGAAAATTTGGATTGCCTTGAATACTCGGCACTGTGAGTGCGTACAAACCTGAAAGAGAATAATTAAGATGAACGTTGGCCTGCTAGGTCTTCTTTAAATGGTGCTAGTCATGAGGGAAAAAAGGAACCTTAGAAGAAAAAAGCGATTAGAAGCGTTAAATCTGGTCACTTGGCTTAACTCCCATCCTGAGTCACAGTCTAGTAGGAAATACAGACACTTGATCTCTCTTCCCTCCTCTGTCCTTTCCTTTCCCAGTGAACTAAATGCTGTGACACCCTATGTCACCCTTCCTGTTGTGCCACTTCTATACAGACCTGCTTTTTCTACTCTGGCTATGTCGTTACCCTCATTTCAGATCATACCATCATGCCTACAAGAAAAAAAATAAAAATCTACTGACCAAAGGACTTATCTTTTGTGTAAGCATTCTGAGTAGATTATATGCATTCTTTGCTCCATTATAACATAATAACATAGCTAAGGAGCGTGCTTCTTATTTTCAATTTATTAGAGCAACTAGATGTAAATCAGTTTTAGAAAAAGTGACTGATATGCACATTTTTAATTTATTTTCAAGATGGAACTGTTCTTTAGAAGTGTTCTCATAAACTTTACAAAACAAAAGCTTAATCTGAGACAACTTTAATGGCATTGTTAACTATCAAAACTCCATATTCAGAACACTAAAGAAGTCCCAGAATTGCATGCATTTACAAAGCCATTAACATGCCGGCAAACAACCGATAAAGAGATCGTATGCAATTTTATTTTCTTTTTTTCAAAATATTTTTGTCTGAACAGGAATCTTTGCTTTTAGAAGCTCCACCACTCTACAGCACACCCTCAGTTTTCAGCAGCACTACAGATGACAAATTTCAACATGCACCCAGCTGCTCTGCTAAATGACTACCAGAAGTCTCCACAGGGCCCAGGGGGAAAAGTGCAGCGTGATCTTTTGGTATGGCATGAGAGGGAGAGAACCTCCTCAGTAACCACTGGGTCCAACCACTCATCCACAGGGATACTCTGTGATGGCAACAGGCTGAGCTAGATGTCCTCCAACACAGGCACCTCTCACTCATATGGCTACTGAAAGCTCCGTATTTACAACATGAAGAAGGCAAGCTTCCAGAAAATATTGATGGAAAGAGTCCATCCAAACTGTAATTTAGCAGCTCTTTAGAAGTATGTAAATAAATTCACTGGCGTTTGAGACAGGTGGTACAAGTCCACCTTGGCTGACCATTGCACTACCTGGCCTTGCACATCCTAATTCTCAGGAAGGAAAATTCCTCTTGCCACTTCCAGGTATAGCACAGAGTGAGCCGTTCAGCAGGTGTTTTTGTTCACATCAAATGCTTGCAAATGGTGCTGCTAATTGAATTACAAATTAACTAATTATCAGATACAGTAAGTAATTTCTTTAAATTAAGTGGAGATTAATTAGAATAGCTGGGCAGAATAGCTGAAGCAAAATGGTCCCACCCCCCTCATCAACATCTAAACCTGTCAAATTATTCTAATCCAACAGAAATTAATTTGGGGTTATCAGGTGCATCTGTCAAGCTAGAACCAAAGTCTTCAAAAACCTCAGGGTTTTTCCTAGTATTAAAACACAGATATCTGATATGACAACATCCTTTAAAATAGTCAGTTATTTAGCCATTTCTCTTGAAAGAATGGATTCAGTCATGCATTGAAGTGCTTATGAAGGGCATACTTGTGTGCTATTTAGCAGATTAGAAATCTCCGTAGAAAACAGCCCCTATTATCCTTTATAACATTATTATTTATGAAATCGTTCAGTACCAGGATATTTCCTGATGGCTAATAATTACATTGAGGTTTCCTCAGGTTATACAAATATATTCATGGCCACCAGTGACACTGGAGCAATCAAGGTTATCCCTCACATCATGACACTGGATCCATCTATAGAACAAAACAAGACAACAAACATGCTAAAATCAGGTTTTGCGGAAAAGGATTCCAAGACAGTATTTTTAAAAATCTGTTTCTGAAAGAGGAGAAAATGGCCAAACATTATAAATCATTATTAGCAGCTGCAACATTAAGGACAATTCAGAAACAATCCATCAACTGATCAAGAATTTCCTTTCTCCTTCCTTGTATAAAGGCAGCACCACATGGAATCACCCACCAAAGCCTTACAAACAGCACTTTCACCACTGAAAACCAACCCATTAAAGTCTTGTCATGTGACTCACAATAAAGCATATCATGATAAACTATATTTTAATTGGAATCTATGCGAAGGAAATTAATTTCACCAACAACCTTCTGCGATACGGAAATACGCAGGTGTTTAGTGCCAGCATCATCTTGTAAACAATTCTGCAATATTTTCAAAGAAAACGAAGCTTGAAAATGTCATCTTTTTTAATCCCAGAAAGAAGCTAGGTAGGGAGGGCCTGAGAAACATGTTATGAGCATGTAAAATATTAATTAACATCTCAAAATACAGCCTTCTTAGTGATGATTAATAGCCTGACGGACTGGGAGGGACAAGAGGGCTAGAAGAGGCAGCCACTCTGAATTTTCTGTTCAGTGATCAATACACAGCTGACAACAAAATTTATGATGGATGGTGTCAAATAATCATTGGAAAAACTGCATTCAGAGACATCGTGGGTAGATACATTTACACGTATGCTTGAGAAGAGTGGTGACAGATCCAGATTTTGTCTATGAAAGTAGATCATGCTGGGAGAAGTAAAGAAAAAAAAAAATCCATTTTGAACTGACTACTTGAGAAATTGTCTGAACAGTTCATTCTTCAAAGTTTTTATTTTCTTTCAATGGTCATACGTAAATGTAACATTCGCAACTTGTATATGAGCTTAAGAAACCCACACAGCACACCTATGTCAAGAGCTGAATGAAAGCCAGTGGAAGGCTAAAGAAATCCGTGCTGGCAGGTTGTCGTTTTACATTGAGAACCAGGAACCAGAAGGAACATAGGTGAAATAATCTGGGGAGGGAACCATCCATGCAGACCAGTCCAATCACCACGACTACCTCTGAAGAATTGCTAAGACGTGAGGCACTGGGGTCAGGTGTGCTGTCAGAAGCACCACACAAACAGACATAGCTGGGGAAAGCTGGCAGCTTGGGTCATTTTCTGCAAGCTTCACCTACCTGGCTTAACTCTGCTGGGCAAAGAAAGGCAGCTTTGTACACCGATGTTGAGTAGCTCTGGTGGCAACCAACACCATCGTTTTATCGAATTACAAAGGTTCAGGCACATCTCCTGAGCTCCAGTTACTGACAGACATGAAGTCCCGGGCCTTGTGGTCCTTAGGGGGGCTGTAATCCTCCTTTTTAAACCCAGCACTTGCCATGTGAAGCGGTGAGGACCCAGGAAAGGTGTTTTGGGAAAATACAAACGGAAGGAAGATAGTTTGAAGTTCCTTAATGCAAATTAAAACAATATGAAAGCCTGTCACTGTCATGTGTATATAGACAAGGCCATGTCTTGGTGAGTCTCCTGTGTTCTCCTTATCATGATGGTACTGGAGACATCTGAGGAAGGAATATGTCGGCTGCTGCTCTGACAAGCCCACTCATTCCCACCCACATCCAAAAAGTATGTTTGCTGCAACAAAGAACAAAAGTGAGGAAAAGGGGGCTATATGAGGGTTGCACACCTGGAGACCTGTCTTCTGGAAAGGACAGAACAGAGAGGGGGTCGGAGGAGTTAAAAATGCTAACTATAAACCAATTAAAATTCTCTATAAAACTATCGGAGGCACGGTATTAGAAAGCAGCCCATTTCCACAGCCACTAAAAGAGGTGCTGTAAATTAACCAAATGACACACTAAAAAGCTTAAACTTAAAGTCTGCTAATCCCTTTAGACTCAGTCTCTAACAATCCTGCAAGAGGAACTGCAGCCTCTTTTGACAGAAACAATAAATCATCCCCTCAAGCAGGGTATCTTACCACAAATAGGTATGTAAGAAACTAAATCTGTCCCAGACGGTTCAGAAAGGTGTTTTAGAGCAGCTTATGATTATATTTTAGAAGAACTTTTTCCTCATTTAGAAATTCCATCAGATTTAAATTTAAATCCAAAGATAAATTGGGCACTTAGAGATATTAGAAGCTTTTCAATAGATGTGCTGGACATTGTACTACCTTTCATGTTATTCCAGAGGCTAGTTAAGCTCATTGTTTGAA
>VXAV01006155.1:32884-52790 GCA_013399715.1 Alectura lathami | reverse complement strand
TCTACACTGTTTCACTAACCACATGGAGCCCACAGTTGCTCTGTGGGCATCCACCTTAGTTTCCCTGTGCCAGACGAAGGAGACCACACGGTTCCTGGTCACGCACAGGAGCCAGCAGCTCCCTGAGGCTCCCTGGAGCACTTGGTGCTCGTGCTCTGCAGCGCAAGAAACAAGATCCTTGGGAGTATGTTGGCTGCAGTACCTGTTACAGCTTCTTCATCAGCGCCTCATTCCCTGGCTGTAAATAACAGGGACCAAGACCTGCAGCCTACTCAACAGGTTGCCTGTGGGTACAGTAGAGAATGTGACATTCTCACCTGCTGTTCAAGGAGCCCCGTAGATCAATACCCAAAGCCTGGATCTCAGAGACCCTTTGGGAACAGATCCAAGCACACCACTTCAAAACGGATCAAGGTAATCCTCTTTCCTTCAAAGCTCATTCTCTACACCATCTTTATCACCAAAAATCCCTGTCATACAGGCAGCACAAAGATACCTGCTTGCTCCTCTCCCCTTAGCATAACCATGCAGTGTTCCTGTACAGGGACAGGAGAGGCAATGGCGTCTTAGCTAACACTAGGAGAGGACACACTCCCCACCACGCTGAAAATATCAATGTCTCTTGTTTCACGTGTGCCAGGTCCTAAAACAAAAATCTTCTTACCTGTTCGCTGGTGGAGAGGAAGGAGCCCTTGTTTGCTCCTGTTCAGTGCCCTTTTCCTGCGGAGTGAAGAGGCTGAAGCTGCTGGATGAGAGCTACTGTTAGCCCCGGCCTTCCCACCTGGGGCTCATTCAGCTCAAAGTGAAACACTGCAGGCAAAACCTTAGCGCTTGTATCCAGGTGGAAGGAGGAAATAATTCTCCCATGTTGAAAACAAGCATGTCCATCTCCCATGTGTAGGTTCAGGCTTCAGGAGAAGTTCATCCTGATAAATTATCCCAATAAATTCATGTTGAAGTTTACCAGGGAATGTTTTTGCAACTGCCTTTCACCAACCACATGCTAGCATGAGTATTTGCTCATGAGCTGATTGGCAAAGCTTCTCATCTGTGTGCTGCTGGGGCACAAATCCCAGCAGTTATTGCTCACAGAGCAGATGTTCAACGCGGCCCCACAACCAACCTTGCAATGTTAAGAGGTTCTTTGGAGGATGAGCATGGGAACGGGCACTTATGAGTTGCCTTTCCCTATTTAGGGGCTGCAATCCTTACCAATTAGAAACTGCCTAATACCAAGGCGATTGCAGCACAAAGCCTGACGATTCCAGGTCCAGCTTTGCATTTTCTGGTGCTCAAATAATCTCTCTGTAATTACAGAGCATGCTTTGTGGTGCTGGTTTCTCACAAAGTATTTCAGGATGCTTGCAGGAGCCTGAGATATTTATGAGGTTTGACATACATTAAGGTCCTAAAAGAAATGTCTCTGCAAATATATTTCTTAAGCAAATGTTCAATAGTTGTAACTAATGTAAAGTTGAGTTTAAAAAATCTTGTGTTTGGATGCATGTGCAGCCTTCCACCAGGCTCCTCCCCTCCCACATATGCATGAGCCGAAGGAGGAGTGTAACTTAATGCTTTTGTCCTCTCATACATCTTCTTTCTCATTACCAAGATGGTAATAATACTGGATATTTTCTTGCTGAGTCTATCACAATGCACATGACATTACAAAAAGACCTTCAGCATCCAGAAGCATTGGCCTGGCACGTTTCAGCTCCCACTGATGCACATGGAAGTCTCCCATGTGTGGGGAGCCACACATCCAAGCAGGAATCTGTGGTGAGGAGAATATTGCCTTTTGCGATGGCTACCTCACAGGTAAGTAGAGAAACATTTATCTTTAGTCTGCTTTTTGGTATCGTAAAGATAAAGCATCTTTACTCTCTTTAAACTGACCACATGCTGCACTGGAAAAAAAGGTCAGGAGTAATTAAAGACGACGTTTACAGTTCAAACTTCTGACAGAGCACCTCTGTAATAATTCATCTTCAAAAAGTCGAGAGGCTCGGATGAATGACAGATGACATGTTCCCCTCTGGCACCAGGCCCTCCGGGTTTGCCTCCCGTGGCATGATCAGCTCATTGCATTCTGGGGGGAAAAGGGAAGAGATATTTAACAGCTCTGTCAATGGAACTGCCAAGCAGAGGTGCGTGTGGTAATCGCGTGCTCGCTCACTTTGTGGTAGATGCCGTAATGCAGTTCTTGTGGTGTTAGCTAGTTTCCCACAACAAATCTGGGGAGGAGTAGGGACGCCAGGCTGATCACACCCCCTCAAGCACCCAGCAATGCAACATGTTATAAGGGTCCACGCAGCCTCCACCCTCCACGCAGGACTGCGGTGACAGATATCCATGCAGTTACAGACTATGTGACATTACGTTGCTTAGATCTCAGAGCATCCTGCCAACTTTCTGCCTATCCTTTATTTTTAGATCCCTACATTCTGAGTGCTCAGAGCAGAAGGTCACAGCCAGCGAAGCTTCAGTACCAAACCATTTTCCATCTTTAGTTTGGACTAGCGCTATAGGAAATATTTTGCTTTGAGCCTTCCAGCAAGAGGATGAATTTGCTTTCCCCAGTGGTCACTGTTACATACACCTACTGAAACATCTGCAGCAAAAGGTATGCTCTTTTTAACCTTGCATCGCTATTCCTGCAGCTCTTCCACTCCCTGTGCTAGAGGGGACCTATTACAAACAAATACGTAAACTAACACTTCATCCCCTCTCCCAGGTTTAATGAGCAACAACAAGCCTTCTTCTTACTGGAAAATCATACAAATACAATTTTAACAGAACATAGATTTATAAATCAGGGCTCTTCACTGAAAGACAATTCCGGATAAGAAAATTCAGATCAAACGTGTGCGTACAATAGACATATAAATTACATATATACTTACTGCTTAGGACTAGATTAGCCTATATGAAAATTACTTATATAAGAGGATTGGAAAGGAGCATTTCTGTACTAACTGTAGTTGGGATGATTTCAGGTAAGGGAATTGTTGTGTGACAGTTGTGCATTAATGGGAGGGGAAGACCGCTCATGGCGAGGAGGGGCTCCCACATGGACTGAACTTGACAAAAATAGTAGGATGCTTCATCAGGAAAGGAGACACAAAGGTAAAGACAATCATCTGAGCATGGCCCCCAGCAAGCTATGCCTTTGCTCATGCATCAAGACACCAAAAAAACTTGTCACAGTTTTGCTTTTCCAATTGTGTGCTATATGGATCAATTACGTTTAACTTTGGACATTTCCCCATCTACTTGCCAACTGTCATTTACTTAACATGAATATTGATTTTTTTTTTGTCTCGGTCAATCACAGCTCATCTGACAGACTCACACTGCCAAAGGAAAGCTGCACGTGCCATTATTTTACCAAGGGGTTTTACATCAGACTGGCTTAAGAGAAGGGAGAAAGGAAAAATACAACAGAACTACACAGTTCTACAGAGAAGACGTTATGTACATGTGTGTGCAATGTTAAAATCTCTGAGGATATATTTGATTGGGAAGTTGGTGGTGCTTAACAGAGTGTTTTTTTTTTTTTTAAATAAAAAATAACGTAGAGATATAAAAAGACATTTTCTTGCCTAATATATATATATAAATATATATATAAATATATAAATATAGTTCTTTTGGTACTTTGGCTGAGAAAATACATGCAAAATTTGTGCTGCAAAAGTACTTTACACATTGCTAAGGGGCAATTGTGACAGAGGCCACAATCCAATTTCCCTTTGCTAGCCTGGCCCTTCACAAGGGCTGCATTGCACAAAGGTCGGGGCCTGCTGAGCCCCTGCTACCCTGTGAGGGGGTTACGCACACCCACTGGTCAAAACCAATAGGTAAGGAAAAATTCAAGGATGTTGTCAAGGAGGCCAAAAATAAGAAGCTCCTTACTGAACATAGCCTAATATTTTGGAATTTGTTTTTGAATGTCACCATCAAGCCAAACTTATCAGGAGACAGCACTCTTACCGGGAACCGTTTAAATTTTGACATTTTGCTGACACTAGTCCTGGGAAAAAGTATAGCTACACTTGGTTACATAAAATGCGAGTGGACTCAAACTTTCGTTTATGAGTCACAGAAGACTTGAAAAAAAAAAAAAAAACAACAACACCCTCCCCCCAAACTTTTAAAGAATGGCATGATGGCATGTCACAGCTACACTTCCACAGACATAACTTCTGCAATTTGTGTTCTCCCAGTTCTGTCCTCTGCCTGTGATTCAGACAGGAAGAAGTCCAATTCATTTGAACATCCATGTCTCAAAATAACTATTTTGAAAAGCAGGAAATATTTTTTCTCAAAACAAATTAAATGAGCAAAGTCCATTTCTCTTATGACCAGGATGAGGCTGCTTTTCTGCAGGTTTAAATAGTTTTCATGTTCGGTGAAAGAGGGTATTCTAAATTAAAATACAATTATTTTACTAAGAAACATAGCCTTCTGCCCTTACAAACTGAAGAGCTGAACGTTGTGGACATTATTGAGCAAGTAATTGCTTCCTCCAGTGAATGCTATATTATGAATCCTATACAATGCAACACAATTTATTTTATAATGCATTTTCACAGGAATGCCTCACTATTCACACAAGTGATGTAACACTGAAGCATTCTATTGTGGAGTACTTTAATGAAGGGGAAGTGGTGTAAAAGGAGGCAGGTGAAGGAGTGGGCTAACGGAGCTGGTGTGATAGTACTGAGGGCTCCTGCAGGTGCTGGCAACAGGCAGAAACTTCCATCAGAGGCAGCACAATATCCCTAAAGGATTGTCAAATGGACACAAAGCGAGGCAGAGGAGGGGCAGGTGAGAAGGGGAATGTCTGCAAGAAGCCGAGAGACGTAGAATGTATAGGAGAGGAGGCAGCGTTGGAGGCTGCAAGGAGGTGGCTAAGAACGGTACAGGGAGAGAGCAGGGTGCCATAGGAGTGCCTAAAGTCCTGAACACTGGGAGGTGAACGGGTGCATCTGGCAGGAGCATAGCTGCGTGCCCTGGTGTGCAGCACTAGCACTGAAGATTTATTTACAGACAATATGTCCTGTGAGAAAAGGAAAGATTGTGGGAGCCTCATTGGCTGGCTGAATGCTCGCTGAACCCAGGGACAGCAGGAGCACAAAGTCACAGGAACATGAATTCCAGCAATGGAATGAGCAAACCTGCTTTGCGACCTAGGGTGAACTTGCTTTTCTTTGCAAAGTCTTTCCTCTTTCTTTCTGAACTGAAACTAACAAAATTTGCTGAAAAACTGAAGCTCTGACTTTTGGGCAGCTCCAGAAGCAGAGTTAAGGCTCAGGAGTCTTTTGCAGGAGCTAAAGCACGGAATAATGCATGAAAACTCAGAGGAGCAGCACATGTAGTTTTACAGCTGACCTTGAACCATGGGACACCCGTTGATTCTCCAAAATTGTTCTGAAGACAGATGAACTGTAATAGTACATCGTGCCATGATTGCATATTGGTGCCACTTCCTGCGGCGATGCGATGACACAATGGTAGGACCATTAACCCATCTGTCATTTCCTGCATTTGTCTCAATCAAACTGACAAACGGATTGTGTAACTGTGGCTTTGGGCAGCATAAACACACCCGTACTGACCTGACATGTAAAAAAGGCAATTGGCATTGAAGAGAATGACTGACACAACACAGACATGCATTTGAAAGTAGGATTCTTGCAAGAGGACATTTAAATAAAAGATTTGTCACTTGTCTCAAGTATCTTGAGATCATTTCTAAGGCACTCCAAAGTTCCCTGTGATTCTTTGACAGTCGGCCTGCACTTATTGTGTAGAGAATCACACTCAGCGTCACTAAAAACAAATCCCTCTAACACCTCATCGTTCAAAACCAGAGACATCCGCTTACCATTAGGCACATCCTAAAATACTGGGATAGTTTTAGAAACAGCATTCAGAACTGTTAGGAGCAATGCTTTGATAGGTGAACCTGCCTATGTCTCAGCCAAAATTTCCATCTCCATTAGCTGAAATTTTGGGCTGAGGACTGGAAGGCTTGGCTTTATGCATCAGAGTTCTCCTTTACTTTCACATTAATTTAAAAAGATGGAAAGTATAATATATGCATTATTGCTTCTGTAAGATATGTCGTTAGCTTACAACTGAATCCCCAAAGATGTGACAACTGCTGTTGTAACATTATCTGCTTCTTTCCATATGTAAGACACAAAATCCAAATCCTGTGTACAGATTATTGTAGCCCAAAGAAAAAATAATTAAACCACTCTGCTAATTTTTTTCCTTCTTTTCTTCCCATTTATTCCTATTTCTCTAAGTGCACACACAACTGCAAATTTCTGCTGCCTTTTAGCAGAGTTTGGCCTGTTAAAGTGCAATGTAAACAATGAATAATTACAGCTCAGTTTGTAGAAGCGAAGGAAAATAGAGATCATTCGCTGGAGCTCAGAAAAAATCAGCAAAATACTACAGAACAACCTACTGGACATTCAGATTTCAAACTAATGTGTAGGAGTAAATGCCAATGCGGATTAGTGCTTAGAAGAGCTGAACAGACTGAGAACCACAAAAAAAAAAAAAAAAAAATCATATTGCAATGCCTTCAAAAATCATTGCTCTGCCTTCCAAAAAGTCGCTTCACTGATAAGAAGACTAGAACGTTGTTCTGGAACATTTCAGGATAAGCACATGAAAAAGAAGAAACACTAAGAGCTAAAAACAAACTAAAATTCACAGAGTCCACAAGGACACCAGTTTTTCCCCCTACCCATCTATTTTCCCCCTACCCATCTATTTATTCAGACCAGAGCCTTATTATTTATTACATCGCATCAGGGCAGGTGCCATGGTCCACCACAAGCACGCCCCAGGTGTTTAGCAGGAGGAAGCTCAGCAGCTCAACACCATGCTCAGCCCTGCGAGCTGATGGGTGAAGCAGCAGCAAGCAGAAGGAAGCTCAGGCTAGCACTGCCACCAAAACCCATCTCTTGCCTGGAATGAGGGAGTTACTGCTCTCTGCAATCAGAGCAGAAAGAACAAATTGAATTGAGGAGGGCTTGTGAAAGCTTGTCGGTTTTTCCTGCAATATTAGATGTCTAAAAAAAAAAAAAAAAAAGTTATTATTTGCTAGACGAGGCTTCAGGAGGAGGTAATATGTTCTATTTGCCAAGTTATCTTTTTTATTTTCCTTTTTCCTTTTTTTTTTTTTTTTAAGCAACTCAATCATCCAGGGATAAAGAAACAGCAACTGTATTTATTTTATTTCCCTAAGTGCAATCTCTCTCCACAGCAGATGTGACAATTTACTGCCAAAGGAAGTTCATCACACAATTAGCGGTGTGAAAGGAAAGCCCATTGTGCACCATAATGGTTTCTCTCGCTATTAGCGGTTAATAATTACGGACACCCGCTCCCCCCACATCGCTCTGCGCTGCACCTGGGGCTGTTCCGCAGACACCTCCTCGGCGGGGTGTGCTGCAAGGATTCGGCCCTGCTTTGCAATGAGTTCTGACAAAAGCCATCGTTTTCTTACTCAGAGAGCCCCATTTTCTCAGGTGGTGTGCACGGCTGTGCCCGGGTTGGCATTCATACACTGAAGTCTTTTGACTTGCCTGGTGCAGCTTGATTACTGTTCCACTGCTGGCACACTGGATGTGCTGTTGCTTTATAGTTAAAGACTTTCCTATAAACTTTTATTGCATTTTCTAGTACCATTTCATAAATATTACTAGCACAATATACGGTAAGTTCAACATTTTATATAAAACCCCATAAAGTAATAATAAAGATTGTCAAAAGTGGACCTTTGAACTACACAGTGTATTTTCATCAATTCACATGCTAGTAACTGACCCTGCCTTGCCTTCTGGTGCTTTGAGCATTTCCTAAGCAGTTACACTGGGTGAGAACATCTGCCTCTGTGACCATTTGCTAAGTTTTTGCCCAGAGAGTTTACCAAGAAAACCTATTTTGGGGCTGTTTGTCTGTTTTGGAATTGGGGGGCATTGTTTTTTCACTGAGAAGTCACAGCTACTGTTGTTTTCTGGTGAAACTACAATAACAACGAAAACTAAAATAAAGCTTACAAAACTCCCAATGGATTCCATACATCAGAAATTCATGAAGAGACAACTAAGAGCGTAAAGCGCCCATCCAAGCCTGTTAAAGCACCACTTCTCATCTGGGAGTAAGGCAGCCTCCAAGCTGCATTAACCTGAGAGTACTTTCCCCCAAACAGGGGCACACACACCTTAGTTTAACAGGCTTTTAATCCATGCCCATTAACTTCAGCTGTCTGCGTGGTCCCGGTCCTCTTCAGGAAAGCCAGAGCTGCTGTCTCTACTGCTCTGTGCCAGCCTTCACCCTTGCAGTGCTGCTCCTCCACGCAGAGGAGCACGGCTATACCCCAATCCTCCTCACCACCACGCTCGGCCACCATCGCTTGCAACAAAGACAGGGCAGTCACCCCAGGGTGTCTACTCACATGGTCCCTGCTCTTCACGTTGCTGTGCAATAGAGCCTCTCTTCCCATTAACTGTAGTGAGAGATTTTGATACCTAATTCAGATGCATAGAGTGGGCACACAGACAGCACATCCCATCTCTTGGGACATGCTGGGGAACGAGAGGAAAAGCAAGCAATGTTCAGGGAGAAGGGGTGAGTGCCCTGGCAGATGCTCCAGGGTACCTGGTAGGGATTCTCTCTCACCCAGGTTAGAAATAGCAATGCTGCCTGAATAAATAACATAATAGGAAGCTCTTTCTGTAGGCAGATCAGGAGGTGGAAAGCAGCTTTTTAATGCTTATAAATACATGGGCAGTGTAAACCAGATGCTGGGTACGAAGCGATCTGAATTCACAACAAGCAGCTTGTCACAGCCGTGTAACTGGCAGAGCTCTGGGTAGCTTCTGCTCCCACCACAGTGAGAGGCAGCACTTCTCAGGATGCGTTCTGCTGCCACATGTCTGTGCATGGACTTGTTTGCTGGCCCTTCTGCTGCCCTCCCGCAGCTCCCCTGCTGCCCCAAAACCTCGTGGGACCCTGAGTTGCTTGGACAGGTCATCTCCCTGCAGCAGTGCTACTGAGTGCCTGACTCTGCCTCTGCTCACTTGTACCCCACTGAGCACAGCCCCATGCTCTCACCCATGGGGAAACTTCTGTCTGACGGCACGCAGCCTGGCTGCTATGTGCCAGAGCATTGGCTTGCACGAGGCAGTGGCATCAATGATCCCCGTCAGAGCACATCCACTCACACACAGAAGACCTCAGAAGACTTTTCGGGCTCACAGGTGTTGCTGCTGAGCCCAGAGCATATTACATCATGTGGGAGGATTTTGCCCCATTCCTCAGGATTTCTGTGTCTATTTAAAGGCATCAAACTGGGTTTTTCCAGAAAAACAAGAAGAAATGATTTTCAAAAGTACTGATTTGCACCATCCAGAAAACAGAGTTATTCGCCAAAAGTCATGCATTAGGGACTGCCTTTTAGAAATTTTATCTACCAGCTTAATTTAGCAGGTTCTTCCTCCCACCAAACGACCAATGGCTGTGCAAAGAGGATTCCGTATTTTCCAGCCTTTGCACATTGCGTTAATATCCGCACATCCCACCCACTGGGGAATGGGCATTTAACAACAGGGCGGAAGACACTTTCAGAGGATGTTCCTGCAAAAAGCTAACTGCTTCTCCGCGCTTTCAGTCCTTCCCAGCGCAGCAGGCAATCACCCGGCTGCAGGTTGCTGCCCCAATTTGTTACGTTGTAAGTGATGCTGGTTAAAAAGAAATCACAATGCCATGCCAGCCACTTGGCAATGGCAAACCAAGGGGAGCTATGTTCTTCTGAACATGGACTTCAGCAGAAGGGAGGAACAGAAGCATTTTTACCCGTCATTACTTTGCCTTAACATTTTATTTCTTTTTAGTATAATACTAGCGCCCTTCCTGCATAGCTTCTTCACTTTTAAAGCCTCAGAATGAATCTGCTTACAGACTCCACTATTGTTTATAATGCATCTGTGTGAAGGAAACACTCGCAGTGATGTCCCAGCTAACATTTCTCGTTACTTATAGCAGTAAGTGCTCTAGGACGTTGGTATCAGCTGTTCTCTCATGGCTGAAATAAGCCTACTTCACACTTTTCACTACAGTACTGCCTTGGGACTGAGTGCAGTAGCATACATTTTAAAGATACATAAGATTAATTTTTTATGCCATTGAAGCAAATTGGCTTTGTAATTAAATTTATATTCAGTCCTCTCTCTCTTTTTTTTTTTTTTTTTTTTCCCTAGGAAAGTCCAGTATGCTACATAGCTTACATTCATATTTGGAAGCTTAAGTATTGAAGGGCATTATGATATAGTACATGAGATCTATGGTAACATTTATTTTCTGGGAAAACTAAATTCTTAGAGTTTATTGGTACTTATGTAAAATCATTATGAAAAAAAAAAAATCAAGACAAGCTGAGGGGGGGAATCCCTTGTCTCCTGAATTTTATCTGTTGACAGAAAAAGAATTCATTAAGGTATAAATAATATCCATAAGTAAAGAATAGATACATCTCCCTCTCCTCCAAGGGTAAGCGTTGAATATCATATGAATACAGTAATATTAAAAGAACAGAAGATGTGAAGGCTACATTATGCATGAACCTGGTGTGGCTGGCTCCTTCAGACTTTGTCAGCTTACTTGTGCTTTTTCACTCCTTTTACAGCAGAGATCAGAGCAGTAAAGACTCCCCTGGCAGGGGAGCTAAATTGGATAATAATATATTAAGAGTAATAGAAAGGGGGGAGGGAAGAGGGAAGGTTTCCCTCAGCAATCTTCAAAGATCATTAGTGGAAAGTTAACACTGAAATAGCAGTGGGTTCACATTTTGGTAAATTCCAGTCTGCCTTCACATTTTTTTTTTTTTATTTTTTTAATGTACCAATGGAGCAAACAACAGAAAAGCCACCTCTGGGGTCAATGAAGTGATTTCCTGTCTGCCTGGAATTACTCTCAAGAAAACGTTTACTACTATCCTATTTTGTTACCTTTAAAACCCTATTCTGAGCAGATGAAATATAGCTTTTTGATATTTACATCTTCCCAAGTAATCCTTTCATTACATCAGAGACAAAGTGCTAGATACTGAGACTGCTACCTGTTCCCTTCTTTTCAACTCAGGAAAGCATTCTTAATCAGATCAGCACTTAAGTAAACGTTTAAGTGCCTTCTTGAATCAGAACCAAAACTGTCACTCTCTAGGTGATCTATGTATTTGCCTATTTAAAGTTTTGCCTTTTTTCCTTCCACTCTTCTATTTTTTTCCTCCTGAGTCATCTCCATTTCTTTTTTACTGTCAGCTTTCTGGTGAATGCATTCCCAGAACAAAATGAATTGTGGTCACTACTTTCATATCTAACCACTTTATTATAAAACGTGAAGCAATTTAGTTTTGCACTTTTATCTCCTTCATTACAGGAACGTTCCCACTTGCCGCTGGAGCAGACCTCTCAGCAGACCCTGCAGGTGTCAGGGCAGTCCGTGCCAGCTCCTCCTCCTAATCCATCAGGCAAACTATGATGGAAAGGAGAGGAGCATGGGGCTGCCAGAAACATGCCCCAGGTGCTCTCAGCAAGTGTTGAAGGAGACTTTAGGGACTTTGCCATGAGAATAAGTGGGATGATAGGACGGTCTCTTGTTTATGAAAGGCAAAAAGCAGAGTGCTGAAGTGTCGACCAGCCCTCCCTCCTACCACATACATTAACTGGGGCTGAAGCCACACCCATTCATTTCTACCACACAGCTTACATGAACAGAAAACCTGGTCTTCTGCCACCTCTTGTTCTGCATCCCTAATCCATCACTGGATTCTCTTCTCCAGCCTCAAACGTCCATTTTGCATTTGCCTTAGGATCCTGTGGATAACAATATCTCTGTTCGAACACTTTTGTACTTTCAGAAGAGCTGATGAAGCTGTTTAACTGAGTGGGACTACCACAACCATAATGCATTATTCTGTTTTGTACTGCCATTCAACTACTTGGTTTGCAAGGCACACAGTGCTTGCAGGGTTGGCTTGAAATAAGGAGTGTGAGAAGGTGCAGCAGCTTTTAGTCTTATGACTCACCGCCTTATGATATTTTAAAAGTTCTGGACTTACTGTATATATTGATATGCAATGCCAAAACTCTGAAAAATTAAAATTTTAAAGGGGAATGATTTAACATTATATTATTGCTTAATGAGATGACAGAACCTTCAAACCCAATTAGATAGCTTATTGCCGTTAGCCAAAATCAGGCCAACACAAGAAACAGCATGACTTTGAAACACCGCTTATTGACTCATTTTGTCCTCTAAGACTACACAAATCAGATGAACAAGAATCTCCTCTCTCCTCAGGGTTTTCTCGAGATAGAGTTGAAAGGAGAACTTTTACAAGCCTCTTTTGTGGGCATTTAGAGTTCTGGAATTACAACATCCAGTGTCCAGATGTTCTTTCCCAAGCATGTTCCTTGGCAGGAATGGGAATCTTGAAAGCGCCCAGCATTCCAAAAATATAATTTACAAACATAAAGCATTAGATCCTGAAAAAGAGGAAATCCCTAGCAAGCTTCTCTGCTTAGTAAACCTGTCTCAAGCAGCGTGCATGACAGACTAATGGTGCACTGCTCATTTTCATCCTGGCACCAGGTTCCACATGTCATTACCTGATACGACTTCTTGAGTCCAGCTTTAGAATGCTGTAATTATCACACAGGTATATCTTCAATAATACGGATTATTCACTGATCCCCAGCACACGGTTTCCACAAACCGTATGGAAATTGTTAAGGATGATCTATAAAAATAATAATTACTAAATATGCCTGCTGAAGTCCTACGGCAAACCCCCAATCACTCAGAAATAAGGTTTCAGAAAAGTTTCACCACGTTGTTACTCACAGACTGCTGCTAGTGGAAGGTGGACTTCAAATGAGAGCATCAACCCTTGCTGGTAAAGGCAATGAGGATTCTGTACTGACTTCACGACCACCGCTTCTGGTGCTGAACTGAAGGTTTGCAGCAACAAACCCAAAGTCAGCCATCCAACAATGAATCAAAGTCAAATGTATGTAGCATACAAAAATAACTCCAACTATCACTTCAGAAAAAATGCCATTGAAATGAGAAGTGGACACTTCAAATCAATTTGGCCTGCATGAATAAGGTTCTTTCTAGATAGTTACAGGGTGTTTAGACTCATCTCATCTATGGATGTTCTGGAGATCAGTGAGTTCATAAATCTATAATATGCATGCAGGCGCCAATCAAATTTTCATGGGGAAAAAAAAAGCAGAACTGAATTACCGAATTGTGTGTTTTCCCACAAATTGTGATNAAAAAAAAAAAAAAAAGAAAAAAAAGAAAAGCATATATCTACTATACGTTTTTCTTCCTAGCTAGGGACAGTTAATCATCATATGCCATATAATAAGCTGGTATACTTCCTATAAAGCATTTAACTCCCTATGCAAAGAAAGCTTTATATATGGTATTTTTAGGGAGGAACTTGCAATTTTCAAACACATTTCTGGTTACTTTAAATATCTAGAGGCATTTTGTTGTCAGCTTTGGAGTTCAGACCCTGAACAGCCTCACACTATAGCTGTACACCAACCTGATAACCCGAGTCCTACGTTTCGCTCATATATAACAATCATACACCAGCCTCTGAGGAGAAAAATGTGCACAGCCGAAAGAGTGTGTGGCAGTTGGCTTAATGATGTGGGCAGTATCTACCATTAAACATTTTAATAAGTATTCTCTGTAAAACATGTACTTTTGTTTAACCACATACAGTGTTTTGGAAGTCAGTCATAACAATTTTGCAAATTCTGAAAAATTGGATTCAGAGTAAACTGTTACACATAAATGAAGGCGTTGATTTTCAATGTTTAGAGATCTTTGTCTTCTCAAATTTTGCACTACTTGTCTCACTGATGCACCCGTTGACTGAAAAATATCCACTTATCCACTCGTGTATATTTCCTAGATTCATTAATTAAATCAGAGAACCTAGATAGATTTTCAACGGAAAAATGCATTTTTAATAAGATCATAAAATTTGCTTCCTAAATATCAGGAGCAAAATAGCAAACTGATTCTGCTCCCTACCCAGAGGCACCCACACTTACACTGTGGATACTAAAGGGCAAATCTTACTGCAAATACCCTAGAAAAGCATTAGTCCAAGACTAGCATTTTCCATTCAGTTTCTTTTTTTTATTATTATCTTTTTTTTTTTTTTCCTCTTTCCTTTCCTTTCTTTTCTCCCCTGGTATCTTGCTATAATTCAAACCACTTTGAACCAAAGCATGCCTACCAGCAAGTTTGTTTGGCATGAACGGAGGTCAGTCTGACACCAGGGAGATGTGGGAGATCACTGGAATTCCTTGCTGAGAAGTTGCACAAGTTCTGGCAACATATAAATAAAGTCATTCTGGGGGTTTGCACAACAGGAAATTTATACACCCAGTCATTACACACTGAAAAAGCAGGAATAATCCCCCAAAGTTGTGTGTTTATATTTTTAATATTAGACTGATGCTGAAATGCACACTAAGACTATGTGCATACATTCACCAAAATGTGCATGCATTAGGAAACCATCTGTGCAAAGGGAGTAACTGAATATAGAAGTGTAAGTGCACCTGAGTATAGGTATACACTTTGTTAATGGTTTTAAAGCTGCCTTTGGTGAGTTTCTGAAATTTGTGGGCTCACAGGGGCACAAGTAAACTCACTTGAGTTTACTTATCCTAGGGCCAATTCCTATGGAGACAGAACTGCTCTGCCACCCATGGGACCCCAGCCCGTGAAATGCACAGGCTTTGGTTTAAATCTTAGTTAAATCTTAAAGTGAGAAGATCTACTTTTAGGTGGAGTTGCCCAATAAATTGCTTGCAATTGCGTGCAACTGAAAAAAGAAGAAGGCAGCACGAACAATTTGCCGTGTCTGAGTAAAGACTGCAGCTCAAAGTAGGTTCCATTCATAATGAATAAGAACCATAAGATTTTCAGTGTTTCTATGGGGAGCATTGTTAAAATAGTGGTACACAATTCTTAATTAGGATGATTATACAGAGTAGTGTAGTAAATCCTTTTAGACAAAAAAAAGGAAGGATGTTCTGTTTTTAAAATCCAATTTAGTCAAGAGAATGGGAGAAGTTATCTTTTGTTTTTTAACAACTGGGGGAAAATAAACTGGATTTTAATTAGACAAAAGAGGTATGATGGAATTAAAGCTAAAGGAAGAACAATGCCCTAACAAAGACTAGCTGAAGAGTGTTCATAAAAAAAAGTTTCCACTTTTATTGTAAATTGAATTAAGGACCTCAGTTATTATGTAAGAGTGATAATTACAGAATAAATGTTCAGTTACAGAAGTACTTTAGGAGTCAGCTGGGATATATTCTGCAATTTTCAGTTTACTCCACAGAAAACATCTCCCATTGCCTGCGTGCTAAAGCAGGAGCGAGAGGAGATGGAACGAGGGAAGCCGACCAGGAGCAGAGGCTGCACTTGACCAGGAGAATGGGCTGAGAAGGAGGGTGGCAGCAGAGGCAGACAAGGCAGGCAGACAGAAAAGGGGAAAACAGGGAGCAGATTTCTGGCTGGAAATAGAGGGAAAGCTCCTTTTCTGACATGTATTTCCTCCAATTCTTTGTCATCTCCTTCTCTACCAGCACAAAAACTGAGGGCTGGAGTTATTCTCCATCTGGCCATCAGACTGCCTCAGCCTGAATATTGCTTTAATCACATCCAGAAGCAGGTTCTCTAGTACGTGCATTCACAACTGCTTTAACAAGGCAGGCACAAGGAGCAGAGGAAGGCATGGAGGCCATCTTCTTGGGCTTACCAGGATGCGGCATGAACACTCAACTCATCCTTTCCCAGTCCTGCACTCCTCTCCTCATCTGATAAACTTTGTGTGCCGGTGAAGGACGTAAGGCAATCAGAGAACAAATCCTCCTCCTCTTCAAGGAGATGCTAAGCACACCATCTTCAGCAGGCACCAGCTGGGAGGCCTTCAGGCTCTAAGCCTAAATATTTCCCCCTTCATCACGGCATTTTACGCAGATTTACAAAGCCAGGGGACCAGTTCCTGTTTCATTAAACAGTATGTCCTCCCCTCTCTCATAACTCTCCAGACTGTATCGATTCAGACAACACATAATTAGTGCTGACTCAGATTAAATTCAGGCTGAAAAAGCACTTGCATCTTTCATCTCATGCCACAGAGGCAAACCGAAGACCCTCACGGTTTGTAATGCAGAAATGTCAAAGTAGAAAAAAGAAATCTGTAAATATTTATGGAAGCTTTAAAGTTTTATAGGAATCATATATGAACCTGAAGTAACGTCTTTACTCATTCGGGCATCCGACAGTGCCTATACTCATTTTCAGAAATACATATTAGTTCAGAGATAATGGATTTAGATTGTTTCAGAGAAAGGTTCCTTGGAGCAAGGGCTTCAAAACAGCTTAGTCAGAAAATCAAATGGAAGTAAAAGTCACATTTAAACCCCATAACCAGAAGCTGGAATTACATTGTAGGTTACATTACCCTGCACATTTTGATTTCTTTAGGGAAAATAAATAAATAAATAAATGAAAACAGAGCTAGAAGTACCTTTTGTCCTACTTGCATGGATGGAGGCTCCATAGCTATGGATTTGCTGACTTTTATACTTTGCCATGAATGGCTAATGGTGAGTAGTACTTTTTTCTGAGGACCCAGTCCCATGAACTGCTTTTTTGTCACCACACTGACAGGATTATAGTGGTCCTTTAGCTGTCTTTCTTCAAAACTGAAGTCTTCATCAGAGCAGTTTGCTCTGCAAACAGCTGTTGTAATGTTTTTTACTAGTTGTAATGTTTTTGCATGGATGATTTCCGCCAAACAAAAACACTGGTCAGAAAAAAAAAGAAACCAAAGCAAACACAAGACTCAAAAATGACACCCTCTAGCAGGAATGAGACATACTTAGCGCAGAACACCAAGCAGCCCGGCATGCCCAGCTGCTGGTGCGAGGCGGTACCAGGATGAGCATTTTTGCCCTTGGAATTTCATTGCTTCCCAAACTACTGCCGTTCTTCTACCCTTCTCTCCGCTACAAGTCTGTCTGTTCTCATTTACCCATTTATACCTTTTATTCCAGTGGAACGTCATCCGCTATTCTCAGTATACCAGACAAATGTTAAAGAAACACACGTGTGCTCATTTGTGAAATTAATAAACGCACGATGTAGAAGGAGGGGAACAGCTTTCTGCTGATAGCAGCAGGTCTACACACCTCACCGAAGGTCCTTTACTTGGACCACAAAAGTCAACTACAACTGCAAGTATGCAGACTAATTCCTTATTAGTGTTAATAAACCAGTATAGCACTAACGACTTGAACGGAACAACCTGTATTGCCACTAGCCACAATTTTTACATTTTAAAGCCAGAAGGAACCTATATGTAAAGGCCTGCTCTCACCTTTTCCGTAACACAGGCAGCTGAATTTCCCCTGAGAATATCTGCACCAGGAATGAAAGGGACCCACTAGAACTTGTTTGAAAAAATCACTCCATGAAAATTAAGGCATCTTGAGCTTAGCGATCAACCCTGATCACATCAATCCCTGCTCAAACACCAACAGCTCTCACACACACGTCTTTTTCTGAAAGTCAGCACAGAACCTTGAAATGTGGTAGAATTTGCTATAGTAACTAAGCACGCATGATGACTGAAGGCAGTGCGTAGCTGCTAGATCATTGGATTTCTTTAACGCATATTGATGCAACACATCAATTATTTTGCACTTTTCTTAATTAAATATTTAGTGCACAGGCAATACAGAAAATTTTTAAACTAGACCATAAAACCAAGCTGCCAACAGAAAAAATACAGGACAGGTTCTGGATAATTGGCTGCATGTACCCTGCTGCAGTGGTTCACAGCAGCGGAGTCCCACTAACTGAGCACAGCAATCCTCCCTCCTCCATCAGTAATTTAGAGCTAACACCACTCTTTCTCAAAATATGTTTTATTCCAAAGTCACCATAACCAAATGTTATGGAGAAAATTAAGATGGCAGACTGTAAAATTGCACATCATCCACCGAGGTCCAAGCTCCACGTGTTGGAACAGGAGGCTGCCTTGGAGCCTCACAAAGAAATACCCCTCCTTCTCTTCCCTTCCGTCATGCCTACACTCACCTCAGAGCTTTTTACCATCCTCTTTAAGACTATCACTCATCTCTGACTCTCCTTGTTTTAAGGACAAATCCTCACAGCTGATGTAAATCCATACAACTTTATCAAAATAAGAAGGCCTTAGACAGTTTAATCAGGTAAGGAACTAATGCTTTCTGTCCACTGCTTCATTTCTTCACTCCTTATATTTCTGAGGGAGCTTCCCAGTATTTCTGTTTCACTGGTAGTTTTTATCTACTTCAGAATCTCATCTCCTGTCTCTTCATTCCATTACATCCTCTATCATTCAACTAACATCCCAACAAAAATATTCCAAATTATGTGATAAAATTCTCTATTTTTTATTTCACTTCAGTCATTACATGAATGGCTTGTAAGAATTGTATACATAAAAGCTGACTTTTAAACCAAATACTCTAATGAATATAGTCCCATAAATTTTTCCTTTCACACTACATAAAGAAGATGTATCAGGGAAAGAACCAGCCTTTCTCCATCCTTAATGGGGGCAAAACAACTGAAATAAAACAAAAACTTCACAAATCTGGAAGAAAAATAATTGTGATCCTGAATAAACAGGCACGCTACCAGCAGTAACTTTTACTTATCCCATCATTTTATGGCTAGGAGAGGCTAACAAAACCTACGGAGAACTGCTGTGTTGGGAGACAGTGTTTTTGTGCTATAATATGCTGCATCCCACATAACTGGCCATATAATACTGATTATAGTCTTTTCTACAGCGCTGCCACAGCTAGAACGCTGACATCTCAAATCAATGTGTTGCTGAACACTTTTACAACCATGAGTAAATTTAGCTGCATACACAGCTTAGTTCTACATCTGTAAACATGCCCCAGAAACTCTTGCTGGGCACTGGCTCTGCAATACTTTTAGAAGCAGTTCCTGGCAGTACTGCTGTTTCAGTAAACAGCATGAATTGGGCATCGTTATTAACTGAAACGCAGGAAACTGTGCTGTGCTTCAGCTGGTCCAACTACTTTACACAAAGATAGTATTTTTAAGGGTTGAGTTTGTTTACCTAAATGTTTCAGAAGACAATGAGTTTTCCTTTGTAATGGAAGATCTTGGTACGTGGGTCTATACACCCAAAACCAGTAAAATAACCCAGGTTATTTTATTGCACTGTGCTCTTCAGATGCTGCCAAGCATTCATAAACTACGGGTGTAACCAGAACAGCCAGCAGATGCCATATTTTTATTCACACAGCTGTAGCGACCAGTGACTACCACAGCAAGGCAGTTTAGGCAGGGATGAGGATAAAGAGCAGTTCTCTCTTCTTTGTCTGCCTGGAGGGAACGAGGACACCTACTTTTGCAGCTCCAATGCTGAAATCCTTTCTGCTTTCATGTGGTAACCGTGAATGTTCTCTGGAGTATTAAATGAGAGGAAGGCATTATAGTTTTTAACTTTGATGCCCCATTAAGATGAATATGCACCTAATGAGCTGAGAAATTACCATTGCTGCCTCTTTTTGTACTACTGAGAGCAGCCAATCAGGACAGGGGCATGCTCTTTGTGTTCTCAACCCAACAGCTATGAGAGTTAGAGGAACATATTCAAACATATGCTTAGCAGCAACAACAAAGGCAATAACAGATCCTACTGTGAAAGAAGGACTGAAAGGGCATTTTCTTTCTTTTTTTTTTTTTT
>VXAV01006155.1:22545-32860 GCA_013399715.1 Alectura lathami | reverse complement strand
TTTTTTTTTTTTTTTTTTAGGAGCTGTATTAACTATCTCTTGCATTTCAGATGGAGCTTGGCATTAAACTTGATATTACTTGTAAGCCAGATGTCCCTATCAAAATTGTCAGTATTTAAATATCTTCAGACAAACAGCAACAAAAATCACCAAACCCACTGATTATTTGAAGTGATTTACTTTAAAAGCCATATCTGAACTCCATCAAAGCCCCTTAATTCAGTGACTTAAGCCTGCTGGAATTTGAAATATGTCCCTGTTTCTTAGGTCAGGCTGTATAAGAACGAAGCTGTGTTTAGTGACACGACATGAGAAGCTAAAGCCAATTAAATTCCAGTGTTATTTGCTCATATTCCCTACCTGCCAACTGGAGTGTGGCAAGTCTTATTCACACTGTGATAAGTGAGCATGGATAGGAAGCTTGGTTTTCCCCTAGGGGAAATTTTGCAACAAACAGTTGACAGAGCAACACACAACTTTGGAGGTAACAAATTAAAAATCTTATAAATATGATGCAAATGAAGAACCTGGGAATTCAGACATTTTTATGCCTAAAACAAAACACAAGTTTGCTTTCCTTTCAAAGATATCTTGCAGGAAACGTGTTATTTTGGTAATGAAGAACGCACTGCTGCGCTGATACTTCACCAAGGTTCATGTCCTGGAAGGTGACAGTCTCCTGCCAGTCCCACAAACATTTTATCACCTAAACCTGTTCAGGTGGTGAAATGTTTGTGGCCCAGCAACAGCTCTGGTGTCCTTGCACAGCTGGAAAGCAACACTTTATGATATGATGAGAAATTCCACTTTCTGTGGCAGTTACAATAGGCAAGGAGCTCTCTAACCAACCCTACCTTCTTGTAAGTACATCGCAACAGACAAATATTCCCCAGTTCTTGCATGCATTCATTTCCAACACTTACAAAAAGCAGGGTTTTTTTTTGTGTCTGTTTTACTCAAGAGGATGTTTCTGTTTTTGTGTACCACATTTAGCCTATTGAAATTAAAGGACCATAAGTGACTTAAAGGGGAGCGGAGAAAAAGGAAAGAATGCATTATAGGTAGTTAAAGTATCTATTTTTCTGCAATTTTCTTACTTTTCCATTTCTCAATTAAAGGCAAAGTAGAAAATGTGAGAAATACAGTGGAAAAAGCAAAAAGAATTCAAGGCCTAGGATTCTTCAGTATGGATTTAAAAGCAGCAAGTTTTAAGTGAAAAAAAAAAAAAAAAGTGAATTTTCACAAAAGTTCATCTTCCATCTAAAAACATTATTTTAATGGTAACATTTCAGTGAGCGTAAATTTAAGTGCTGAAGAGTGTGCCACAACCACAGCTATGATCTGTTTCAGAGCTGTTTCTGCTTTGCTACGGGTGACATCCAGAAAAAAAAAAAAAAAGAGCTAAACTCCATTTTATCCCAATTTACTGGACTACTGTGGAGAAGGAGAGCAGCAAAAGGTGCACTTAATTCAGAAATCAAGCGGAAAGACTGTGAAAGTCAAGGCAGGTAGAGAAGTTATACAGCTCATGACAATTATTTCCAAGCCTATTCTTTTAAGTCACAGGATGTTTTATAAATCAGCTTAAGATGTATTAAAGTCGTTCAAGAGTGTGAAAGAAACAATAGGCTTTGAAGAAAATTAAATTATTTTAAGCTGCCAATGTTACAGACTTAAAAAGGCTAGTTTGTTTCTAGGGATTTAGGAAAACTTCCTTTGTACTAGTCAGCATAGGGAGATTCAAATACAATCTAATAAATCCAGCCAAACTTGATTATTTCACTATCCTGCTACAACAGGGTGAGTCAGAAGGCGTAATTCCTTTGCACCACTTTATAATGGACATTAGACTGAAAGTGCTGCCGTGCATCTGCGTTAACATGCAATGATCACGCTAAGTACCTTTGCAAGATGAGCCCTGGGTGGCCAGGAGCACTCTGCTCTCCCCAGCGGCTCACTGCAAATCATCTTGCATGCCACAGCGCAAGGCTAGAAGCGAAAAAAATGAACACAGTAGTAATTTCTTACTGACAGTGATCTGACACCCAGCTGACGGAAGAAGCTAACCATGTAACCTCTCCACCGTAAGCCCTGCTAACAAAGGTTCTCTCAAAACACCCGTGGGCTTATGGATTCCTGCTAATAGCAGCAACAGGATGGATGATAAAATTATGGCAGTGTAGAAATGCTCTCTCAATTAATTTCCCATCATGTTAAGGCCATTATCATTAGATGTCATCTGGCAAAATGGAAAAAAAAAAAAACAAACCCTGAAGCCTTCAATACCCCTGAAAGTTTCACTCACTTAGCACATGATATAATTGCAGGGTAGGGCAGGCCAGCCTCTTGAAAGAGTTTACCTTCAGACAGAGCTTTAATGGTATTGATTTCAAAGCACCAACAGATAGATTTGCTTCAAAACACAAGGCTGGGGGTAGGCAGGCACNGGGGGGGAAGCACATAAGCCAGAAAGAAAGAGGGCAGAGATTCACTCTCCCAATGAGTTCAGTCAAAATTTCTAGATGTCAGCAAGAGCTTTTCTCAACCAGCTTCCAAGATGAAGTTCACAGATCTTTGTGTCAGAGGTCTGTGTGTTACATCACCTGAATAATGGTGCTGCTTCTGACTACGGCTCTTCTAACATGTTATCTGAAGTTTGTGTGCGAAGATGAGAGAGTTCAGACAATTACTGACAAGAAGCAACACACAGTGTAAAGCCTGTGGGAGAACAGTCACAGATATATATGGTATATATGCACACACATATATACATATATTTGTGATTATGTGTGTATGTACGCATATAGAAATATATACAAATGCACAACCATGTACAGTAAACAGAATCTATTCTATTTTTTGCAAAAAAAGGCTCCATCAGAGGACAAGACATACAGGTTTAACTTTCTATCCTCACAAGCCTGTTGCCTCCCCATGCTGTCCCCACCCACCAGCCCTGTACTGCCATGCCAGGACAGGGTGCCATGCCTTAACACAAAGAAAAGCTCTTGGCAGAGGTGAGGAACAGAGGGCGGTGCTGGCGGGTGCAGAGACATGCACAAAGGAGGAGAGAACCAGTGCGTGGAAGGTTCCTTCTGTCTGTTGATCTGGAGGCATGATTTCCCAACTACAATTAAGACACAAGACATATGATTAAGAATTAAAACGCAGCCTAAGAGAAAGCGTGTGCCAGGAAGAAGTGAGCAGAAGAACGCTTACAGTAAGGCAGTAAAAAGCGACGAGCCAAAAGCTGATGGAGGGATTGAAGACTTGAGCATGGTCAGAGAAAAATCTACATCTGTAAATGACTAAGAGGACAGAATCCTCTGGGCCTTTTTTTTTTTTTTTTTTTTTCTTTTTTTTTTTNTTTTTTTTTTTTTTTTTTTTGTCTTCTGTAGTTTTGAAGACGTACGGGATGTATCTGATATACAGTTACACTCACAACGTAATTGCAAGTCTTCCTGACATGCACGTGCAACAACTCACAGCATCCAAGGCGATCCTTATTACAAAGGTCAAAATTCCTCCTGGCTGCATGGGAAGCTGGTACAAATCCTATCTTTCAGGGGAAAACCTGGAGGCTGGTTCATATTAAAGTGCCACACAAGGTGCCCATGGCTTAGTTTCAGCTGCATAACATCCGGATGGCCATCTCCAGCCACTCACCACCACAACAGCAGAGCTTACAGCCTGCCACATTTGTTATTGCTCCCCTTCCCTTTCCATTCTGTCACAAGTCTGGGTGGCACTGGTACTTGGAAACAAGAGTTTTTACTACTCCAAAGTATTTTGACATTTGAATCAAATTCTACCTCAAATTACAAATAGTTACATGTAAATTTGTACTTGATTCACAGCTGTAAGCATGGCCAGAGTCTCAAGAAACTTCACGTAGAGAAAAGCATCACTGTTTGCAGAGATTGAAAAACAACTTTCAGACTAGGGAAAAATACCCTATGTTTTGGAAACATCTGATTCTCAGCGTGCCTGGGCAGCAATAATTGTAGTTATGACAGCTCAGTGATGCAGGAGTTGATTTGCTCTTTTATGACCTTCTCCACTCCCCAAAACAAGACAATGGAAAAAGGCCCTTGACTGACAGCCCCAAGAACCAGGCTCCTCTCACCCAGTGCAGCTCAACCTATTCCTTAGTGAGCTTCTTTACTTCAGCTGCCAGCCTCTGTAGTACCACTGCATTGGGTAAGATTGGATCCCATTCACACAGGCTATTTTACACAGCCAAATGGAGAAAGGGCGACTATATCTACATCACAATCTTCTTCAGCTTCGGGGATTGTGCAAGTCTTTTGAGCATCTCTGTATATCAGCCATCTGAAACTGTAAGTTACCATCCAGGGCATGTTAATAGTTTCATTAAAAAAAAAAAAAAGAGCACCTTCTTCCTCAGATAAAAGCTAGAGGAGTAAAGGCTTTAAAATGTAAATACAGCAAGGAATCTCTGATAGCAGGGGCTGTGGAACCTCATGCTTCTACCCTCAAACCCCTGTAGCCTTTATGTCATGCAGAAAGGCATGGTGATATTTTCCCCACTGTCCTGGATCATCACTACATTTTCTTCTATTGCACTCAAAGTTTAATTCCAAGTTTTTAAAGTTAGCCACCAAAAATGCCTACAGCTGCTGTGTGTCTGCTTCACTGCAGACACACTTCACACATACCTATGTATGTTGGAAATCTGCCTTTGAGGCTCATTATTTAACCTCTTTTTAATCCTAATTAAGAAGTAGGTACCCCTGAAGCCTCCCCACCCCCACAAATGACCTGCATGTCCTTTTGTTCTGTGAGGCCGTTTCTACCACCTCCAGAAGCCTCAGTTTTGACTTGCACCCTGCTTCTGAGTATCTGTGTTCTCTATGTAAGGCAGTGGTGCTGAATTTCCAGCTTGGCAGGTCTTCGGCTTGAGACACAGCTGCAATTCCAGCAGAGGCAGCTGTGGCAGGGCTCTCAGGCACATGAGCCGTCAGCTTCCTCAGGCCTGCTGCAGCCTGAGGATCTCGAGAAGATGGCTCCATGCTGTTACTGTAATGAAACTCTGTGAGGTTCCTATTCCATTAAAACCAGGAGACCGTGGCATTTCATCCCAATTCAGAACGGGCACAGTTTCCGAAAACTCAGAATGTTGATGGAAACAGGATTTGGTGTCTGAGCTAATATACATAACAGCATTTAAAGTTAGCCTTCACTGACCGGTCAAGAACATTCAGAACAGAAGATACAGATAAAGTAGAGCAAGAATTTAATATTTATTACAGATCAGCCTCCAGCCCACTAACCTCTCTGCTGCGCAGCTGGCAGTTGTGTTACAACTTCATGAGCTAGGTTAGGTACAGTATTATAACAAATTCCTTATAGGGTTTGACAAGTCCATTACACCTTGGATGTCTTTAACCTTGTGATAGTTTATTGTACTGAACTTACGTCAAAGCAAATATTCAAGAATAACTGTCTGATAACGTCTGACTGCAGTGGCAATGTTACAGAAGATAAAGTGCCACACTATTCCTCCAGCCTGCAAATGACAGTGCTTTGCTCAGCCGCAAGCAGGAGATTCAGGAGACAAATTAAGTGAAAGCTGATGCTGACATTTTCCCAAAACTAAACAGAACAACTCTTTTAATGACTAATAGCTGAAATCACTTCTGCAAATTTTTAATTATTACTTGCTTCTGTATTCCAGTCCTCACAGGGAAAGGAAACAGAGAGCAAATACTAGGATACAGGACACACTGTGGGTTTTTCTGCTTTCATTACTGACAGAAATTTCTAGAATTCAGAGAGAGAATTTTCTAATGCTTTTATTTCAGCTTTCTGAACAAAAGGCATCTACATTGTTTCCATGCATGTCCAATAAGCAACAGCATATTTATAAACTCTCTTCATTGCCAAAAGAAAGCTCAACGAGTGCCTCAAGCTCACAAGAAGAAAAGAGTGGAAGAAAAGAGTGACTAAAAATTGTGTTGCCAATTTCTTCTTGCTGTCTGTAACAAAAAGGTGTTTCATTTGTGGAGCAGCTGTATTCAATGCCTATAAATTGCCTTTTATCCTGTGTCCAGAATCTGATCTTTCTGATCTACTTGGATGATACCGCCATCATAAACACGAGGAGAGTATGATAATAATAATACAGTTCTGAATAAGCAGAGAGTAGCAGAAGACAGCGTGGTGTTTGATAAGAGCTGCTAGAAAGTGGATCTATCGAAGGGCTGCTTAAAAAGCAACAGGCATAGGCAGGTAGTTATAAAGTGAGCTGTCAGCTACCACAGATGAATCCTAATCACTTGAAGTCACGGCCATATACTGCAGATTGCTTTTTAAGTTTAAAAGGAGAATTACTTACACTCTACTACTCACTAATTTCTTTAATTAGCAGGAGGCTAGCCTGAAGATACCAAACTTGAGTGCCCAGCACACCGAAGTTGAGTGCTCATGGTATCACAGGCTTCTTTTCTCCTGAACGTCCAGGATAATCAAAATAGGATAATCCAACCCATAAGTCTGCAGACACCTTGTATAACATCAAAGTACATCCAAGGTACAATTCAAATGGTATAGTTCACATCACAAACATCCATGGTACTTAGAATACTAAAAAGAAATGAAAATGTCTCTGAAGATGACAAATCCAATAAAAATTTGTACCAATTTTTTGTGCCAAAGTATCTTATTTGAAGGAGGGTAGTGAAGTTAAAGAAGTGACTGAATATTGCACTCCTACACCCTTTTTAAGATCTCAGTCAACAGTTTTATAGTGATATTGTCACTCTCAAAGACCTCTGTGCGCTCATTAACAACAGAAACTCAGGCATGGAAAGACCTACATGAAGTTCTGATGCAGAGAAGTATTAATGTCCTCAGTACACAAAGAGTAACAGCAAACATTCTGTGTCAGTGAAGACAGAATAAAATTCAAAGTAGAGTTTAACCTTCCCAGGTGATTTTGACAAGTCTCATGTCCAGCCCCACAATTTATTAAAGTCAAAAGGAGAAAAGCCTACAGCCAGCAGAGTCCTCCTGAATCCCAGTCCTCTACTCTGATTACTAAGACAAGTATCACTGTTCTCCTCCAGCAACAATTTGTTTCACAACATTTAATCTCTTTTTCACCCTTGATTTAAAAAATAAATCACTAAACCATTCCTCCCTAACCTATGCACATTACATCTAACAATACATCAAGACAGAAGATGGCTTTTTTGTGTGTTATCTGAACACACAGTATTGCTTTTATATCTCTCAGATTGTGCCACTGCTGAATTCAACTTTCTATATAAAAATCAGAGCCAAAGGCAAGCTTCTGGAACTGTACCTACAAGTCTTGGATCTTGAAAACCTTAAATAATTTACCTGACAATGTTGAAGAAGTGTTTAGCAAAAGGATTAAATGCAGCAATAAAACATGAAATAAACATCTGTATTCAAACCTCAAACGCTTCAAGTTCTTACACAAGATCCCAGTTTCTAAAAACACTCCCTGCCAAAGGCTGTCCTGATTAATAGCCTGGAGTCCCCTCCCAGGGCTCCAGGGGAAGGGAGTGGGTGTATTAATCTGTTATCCACCCGTCTCTGGATTATATAATACAACACTTGTTTTATCGGGGAAGATTCATCACCATTGATGCCACAATAATCACAGTTTAAACTGCATACCAATGAACTTCTAATGGCAGTCCTAACTGAATCTGGTAACTAGAGTTTAATCAGATTTCCTTATTGGGAAACTGGGAAGTTTCTAATTCTTTCCTAAACCAAACAGCATAGTTATAATTTCATAATGAAGTTAAATATACAAATACCTCAATGAAGTAATCTGTCCTGCCACATTGCACAATAAAATACAATTAGACAGAATTTATTTATTCCCAGGAAACCCATACACTTTTATAATCTAGCTGCATGGCCAGGGTTTGTAAGATGTGACTGTAGGCTTAGTTCTGCTCCCTGAGCTGGACAGGTGTAGGATCAGCCCTTCACCTGCCACAAGTCCAGTGGGAGCTGATGTAGGAGAATAATGCTTAGAACCAGAGTCACACCATAAGGACTTTCTAGGGTTACAAAAGATTCCAAAAACACTCTTTTTTTTTTTTTTAGAAGGAGAGGAAAGGGGAAGGACTAACATAATCTATGGAGCACAACCTTGGAAAAACTGAAGGCAGTTCAATTTCCTACTCAGACATTGCTCTAACAGACAGACATTCCACCCTCAATGAGGCTGCAAAAAGCAAGTGGGAATGCTGCTGAGTTGATGAAGAGCAAAGATGAATGAACTGGGGAAAACACGGCAGCAGAGTAAGCATGCAAACAGAGGAAGAGCATCATGGTATCTTAACTGCATGGTATCTTTCCTCTTATTTTAAGCATTTTACTATAAAGAAAAGGCATATGCATATTTAGGAGAATATTTGCTATAATCAGTTTCCACTGCTGCAGGAACATATCTGTTCATGTTCAAATCATACACAACTGACAGATTTTTATCATTTTTTTTCCAAGAAAAATTCCTCTCATAGACACATAGGCTAGGAAGAAAGTATCCCATCTGCTGACTGGCTCTGCCAGCATCTGGTGAATATTGTCTTTTCCTGTGCTTAATTAGCTGTAGAAGCTGGCATAGCCAGCAGGATTAAAAACAACATTAGTGCTCTAAGAAATCTTCCTATTGTTCCTCCTCAATCACTTTCAACCTAGTGATACTAGCAGATTTGTCCTGTGGCAGTTTGGCTTCAGGTGGTTCCCATCTAGCTGGAGAATCTACTGTAGCAGTTCTGTATGGGAAAGAAGGACACAACATCACTTTATTCAAGCATGCATTGGAAGTACCATGCAACAGCAGCCTGGTGAGATTTGCGTGGTAGATCAAGTTCTTTCTGATCTGCCTGAGCTTTCAGTAATCAGCCCTCTTTCTTCTTTGAGTGTTACTGTCACCAGTGAAGGTTTCAACATGACATTGTTTGAATGGGGGTCCTCATTGCACTTACCTTCAAGATCGGACACAAGCAGGCACATTGCTGCATTGTGCATTTGAGACAGAGCATGATGAACTTGCATTTCAAGAGCTGAACTTGGTTTCTAGAGTTTGTTCTGAATTTCATATAGCAGGTGCAAAGAATTGTCCCTGAAATAGGAGGTATAGCTTCAGAAGGAAAAAGATATTCTTAAGCCTGGAATGAGTCTTATTCTTTTGTCCACTAAAATCAGGTATCAGTTATTAAAAAAAAAAAAAAAAGGAACAAAAAAAGTATTGATTTTTATCAGGTTCTTATTATGTGAAGCTGAATGATGTTTTTAGGTGGGATCTCAGTCTGGGGGAAAAGTGCTTTCAAGCTTTATCAGATAATCTATTAGTTAAAAAATACATTAACATATCATTGATGCTTTGACAAATTTTAGAGATTCTAAAGATACTGTTCTGATTCTGGGAAACACTCAATGTTCTGGAGACAGGCCAAAGAAATAAAGCAATCTAATCAATAAGTAGTCAGAAAACATCTCAGTGCAGAATTAGCAGAGAAGCTTCCAGCATCAGCTGCGTCTGGGATTACCGGTGGGCCAGGAACACCCAGAGATCTGCTTCAGCAGAGCTAGGGACGTCCATGGCCACCTGACATTCGAGTCCTCAATATGCTGTGTGGACAGAGATCACTGCGTAAACTGTGGGGCAGTGAGGGAGAAGAGGTGAGATATATTTCTGCTCTGAAAGTAGGTATCAGGTTCGTAGTAAAATTCCACTCTAAAATGCACCAAAATTTGGATCATAATTTATTATGTACTGCAGTTGTTCTGATAATGTTCACTCCCTTCCAGACCACTAAATTAACATCAGTAATGTATATAGATGTAAGTGGCTTTATGCCCCAAATGCTACTATTGGCACCATTCTGATGCCTTTATCTATAGAAATATGTATTTGTAGCACAGCAGTGATTCATACTGAGAACAATTAATAGAATCTGAATCAGCAGAATTTTTCCTGTTTTGCTGGTCTAATGGATAAAGGGACTTCTCTGATGTGAAAGAACACCCCCGATCAACAAAAGACACCCAAATGACAACCCATAGGTCTAAAGTCCTCTTCTTTCCAGGTGGGGCCAAAGACATGTACCTATTTCTCCATTAAACTATTAAGTGCCCCGGCCACAAAGCTACCCTGAGCCTGCTTTTGAATAACCTCCAGCTAAAAAGGAATACAGAATTCTCAGACACGTCCCATGGCTGGTTCAAAAGGACCACTACCCAGCCAGAGGCAATGGCAGGATGCCACCACCAAGTTAACAGCACAGTTAACATTTCAGTTGCG
>VXAV01006153.1:0-16761 GCA_013399715.1 Alectura lathami | reverse complement strand
AAAAAGAATAAATAAAGAGCTGTCATTATCTTTGCTTGCAGCAGAAAACATTCCTCTGCTGCTGGTGGATGCTGGTAGCAAATACAAACAAGGCTTTTGTGCTCACACAGCATTTGAGATACATGGCCAAATGAATTGGGATCTATACCTTTTGAGGAACTGCTAATTACTGCTGCTAAATCAGATTAACATTTCCCACAACGCTGATGTAGGTGTCTTGGTTTTGTGGTTATCCCCTGACTGGGAGCATGTAGATATGGCTTTGGTACCTGCTTGGGAGAATTAATCTTCACTAATCCCATGTCTGCACAGGGGTTTAATGCATTTTAACTAATTCATTGGAAAAAGTTAGCTCAGATTACCTTTACTGAGTATCCACGGGGAAGGAGAAGGAAACTGGGTGTAAATTTAGCTCATGAGGACAGCACAAAGCCCATAAAGGCAAACCTTGCTCAAGGGCATCTGAAGAGCAGCAGAGCAGGATGCTCAGGGGCTGCAGGACACACAGGGCCAGCAACTGGCAATGGGGGCAGCTGAATATTTTTAATGGAGATTAAAAAAAAAAAAAAAAAGAATGTATTTGTAATGTGCTGTAGGCCTTGCTTTTCAAAATATTGAAATGAAGATGACAATACTGGGTTGTTCAACCAAACTGCAGTGCAAATTATATGCTTGCATAAAAAAAAAAAAATTACGTGCACAGCTATCTCCTCCCTATTTTGAGACAAATTCTAAATCTGGTAATTATGGTTGTGTCTCACTTTTTCTAGCTCTTTCATGGGTTTAACATGCCTCACTTCTTATTACAGTTTTTTGTACTGAGAAACTCAAATGAAAGGTATTGTTGAATTGCAAAATATTATTATTACAGTAATAGTCATAAGGAATTGGATTTGTACAAAGCTATAAAGCAAAACACACTGAGATGATTCATTATGCATCACATGGAGAAATGTTATGTTGTTAATATGGGAGAGCAGATGTGTCTATGTATTTTAAGTATCTCCTTTTCTCTGATGAAAAGTTGTTTTTTCTTAAAAAAGAAAAAAAAAAAAAAGAATCAACCTGATCTTGATTACTGGTACTATTGAGAAAGTTCATTGGGAAATGAAAGCAGTCACCGCTGTTGCCATTAATCTCATTTTATGTTATTTTGGCTTTTACTGCAGAAAGTAAAAACTCTTGGGTTTTCTTTAAACCTGGTGCCATATGTGAGTTAAAGCAAAATTGACAAGCAAGTCCTTGACGTAACCTCACACATGCTGTGGTTAGAAGCTGTATAGCAGCAACGGCCCAGATGTGTTTTCCTCACTTTATTCAAATTAATTGGGCTCTGATTAAAAACGCAATGCTTTGTTTTGTTTTGTTTTAAAGAGACAGGGCGAAGGGAGATCATTTGTTAGTTATCTGCATTTTTAATGGTAAATCTGTTTTGGTGTGTGTGAGAAGGAAAGCTCATCGTTTTTCCATGCTGTCATACCTCAAGCATTTCATGCAGGGACTGAAAACACACTCATGAGTTGCTGTGCTCTATAGAACAATGCTCTGCAATTTCAGATCTGACTGCTCTCCCACCTTGCATGCAGCAGTGGAGCCAGTTTGTCACTGGCTGATGGCTTAATGCCCTCTTCCAGTGGCTCCATGCCGCAGACGCACCGTATTTTAATACCCCTTATTGCACAGACCAGTGGAAGACAGAATTTATTAGATGATCCTTCTGGATATTAAAATTATAGGATTTGTTTATTCAGTGGAGGTGTTCCTTATGAACCCCGAAGGACTTATTTGACATGCAGAGGACTTTTTTTCTGTCTGTATTATACAAGGAGCTGCCTCCTCTTTTTTTTATATTATCCTGGGAATAAGGAGTGGATGTAGCCTCTTGACAGTCTGCTTTTGAGATCCAAGTAAGGCAAAGACAAAATTTCAGTAAGCCTCAGACAACACAAAGCAGAAAAATGGTGAGAAAGCCATTTGGGTAGAAAGGATCTGGTTCTAGAGATAGCTTCGGGGAGCAAAAGCAAATGCAGAGTTTGAGCTTCCAAAGGAAATGCTTTGAAAAACATCCCCTTCCCAGACCTCTCATGCTCACAGTGACAGGACATGGGGAAATGGTTTTAAACTAAAAGAGGGGAGATTTAGGTGAGATGTGAGGTGGAAACTCTTTATCCAGATGCGGCGAGGCCCTAGCCCAGGCTGCCCAGAGCAGCTGTGGGTGCCCCATCCCTGGGGGTGCTCAAGGCCAGGCTGGGTGGGCCCTGGGCAGCCTGATGTGGGGGGTGGCAGCCAGCCCCCGGCAGGGTCTGGGGCTGGGGGGGCTCTAAGGACCCCTCCAACTCACGCCATTCTGTGGTTCCATGATAGATGGAGGCTCCTGGCCTCCAGAAGAAGGAGCCAGAGTCTCTGTGTCAGCAGAGGTGCTGTGCCCACCCCTCAGTCCTGATCCCACTCCCCCAGCACGTGGCCGTGCCCCTCACACGGAGGAGCCACAGGCGCTGCTGCTGCGCAACCCTGCTGGTGGCTGTCGTTCGTTAGGCACTGGTTTATAAGCACCCACAGACTTGCTAGGTCTCAGCCACTGTCGGAAGTGATGACTTTTTAATGGCAACTTGTGTGCTCGAAAAATTCCCCGAGCTTTAACAACGTTCTGGAGGCAGATGTTTCCCAGGGGAGCCGACTGCCTGCCCTCTGTTTGCTTAAACATTGAGGTTAATTGGGGAAGCAGCGAGCTTTTTGAATCACTGCCACAGTATAAAGACATCTCTGTGCTTGTTTTTAATGTTTTGTTTCAGACCCTTGTAAAAGTACCGAGGCAATGTTTTGCTCTTACTAATCACTTTAAGCTAGTGGACACATTTTATTACTTGGCAGTGAGTTTATCCTATGTACTGTAACTGAGCCTGTGACAAGATTCCCACTTCGTGGTGTTTGCTTACTTGGTGGTGCAGATAGAGAGAGGATGATGAAAATGAAAACTTGATTTAGGCCACATAATCTCCTTCATTAAGTATCAGGGATGCTGGATAAGGCTCACTTGGGGACCTATTAATGGAAAAACATCTGCTGCATTCATAATAATAAAGGAATGGCTATAAAGTGATTAATTGCTGTTAACAGAAGAAGGCTCTGCTTCGCAAGACAAACATGTGGCACATTTGGATATACGAAGTGCTTGAGGACAGGAAGGCATAGGGCAGGGGTTTGCAGCCCTTGCTGGTTTTGCTTTGCAGAGCTGCAAGGGCAGCTGCAAGGACAAGGGATGCCTGGGCTGGGATGAGTTAGGAGGGGCCACCTTGCCTCCAGCTGGCAAACCCATTTCACCCAGACCTTCCTGAGGTAAGAGCTCACTGGAAAAGCAGCATTGCTGCCTTTTTTTTCTGATTCAAATGCATTTTATTAGCAGTATTTGTGTTACAGTAGTCACAAGAGACCCTAATCAAAGTGGGGCCCTCTTGTGTTAGACACTGTCCAGATGCATAATATAAAACAGCTCTTCCTTTAAAGATCTTCAAGGGTTGCAGATAAGCCAGAGCATGGGAAGGGAAAACCAGACACGAACAGGGGAAGTGCCCTGACCTGCCTGAAGTTTTAGAAGACAACGGAGATCTTGTAGGTCTCAGTACAGGATTACTGGACTGTACCTTCTATATGACTGGAAAGTGATGTATGAGATCCTCAGCAGCGAGAAATCAGCATTTCTCCTTCAGCAGAGCCTTCTGCCTTGTGCCTGCAAGGATCGGGGGAACCCTGGCTCCAGCACTGGGAGGCAAACAGCACAGCAAGAAAGAGAACACAGGTGCTGGAAGATGCTCATGTTGCTTACAGAGGGAGCGCAGCAGCATTCCCAGCTTACAGTGACTTTATAAGAAGGCATGTTGTACTCTGTTGAATAGATGGGAAGTATGAGCCAGAATCGCAGGAAAATTCTGCTTATTTCCAGGCGGAATGCTAGCATGTTGATTAGAGTCCAGATGAAGACAAAAAGGCTAAAGATCCAATGCACAGTGCTGGAATTGTATGTTTCTGTAGAAGATCTAATGTATTCATGCTGTCAGGTCACATACATTAGACCTAGAAATCTGATGTTTTCTTTCTTCTTTTTTCCCCCTTTTTGGAAGCACTTTGAACAAATATATTGAATGAGACATTTGCAAGCATGGAGCCCATTAATAACCCAAGCCGAATGCAATGTTGCAGTCTCATTCATACTGCTCTTGGGAGCCAAGGAAATTAAAATCCTATACGTTCCTTTTCTGCACAGGGGAAATCAAAGCCAAACCATGGGATGGGGCTGATTAGAGGCAGGTGAAATGTCTGTTTGTTTTTAAAGCTTTACAGCTCTCATTCTGATAGTCCCTGGGTTTTCCAAGTGTGTTCTGCAGATCTCAGAGAAGAGATGGCTGTAAGAGAAGGAAACAAGTCTGAAGACCATCTGAGAAGCAGGACCTTTTCAGATGCCAAAGAACAAAAGATGCTACAGTAAAGGTTCCAGCTGACAGCTGCTGGAGACGCTTATCTTGTACTTATTGCATTCCCCACACCACAGATTTGTGAGACTAGGAACATGAGATCCAATCTGTGTTAAAAAAGTAATAACAGAAATAAAAACCTTCCAGAAGTCTAATGAAACCAGGGAAGAGTGCAACAAAAAATAATTATGAAATTCTTGATATGAATATATTGTGTACACAAGATTAACTCATCTTTGTATGGATATATTGTTACTGCACACAGCAGACACCTTACTCAAGGTGCCCACAGAGCCATGCCTGTGCACATGTAACCCTTGGCACTGGTCCTTCTCCAGGCAACCACTGTAAATCAGGATGCAGATGTCCATTAGTTGAGTATTAAGTGGACAGACAGACATCCAAATGACTTTGCCACAAATCTGATGTTCTCATCTAAATAGACAGAAATGGTCTTGTTTTATAACTGTTTCTTCCAGTCGACCTCCCATGATAGTGTAGACTTGCTAACATTCTTTTTATTGCTGCCATCTGATTGTATAACTCTCCACTGATAGCAGCTCTTCATATTGCATCGATTATAAAGGGAACAGGAAAATGAACAAAATGTACTCATTCTGTTTATAGTTTGAACTATAATTTTGTGGCCCTCCTTGGACGCCTTAACAGAAGAATCAGAGGCACTTTTCTCCATGTTTGGCAACACGCTCATGATTTGGCTGGGAGCTGTGTCCAAGTTTTCTCAGCTCTTGTGCTTGTCTGCTTCACGGATGACTTTTTTTAGGACATGGGAGGTGGACAGGGCTCCTGGTGCAACTGCTGGGGCATGGCAGAGTGTCTGTTAAACTGAAAATTTCCAAGCAAGAAAGCTGTTTATCAGCCCTTGATAAGACAGCCTCTGTAGAGCAGCTTTTTCTCTGATGTTGCGTTGAGCACAAACCCCAGCTGGCCACTGATGTGTGGTTGGGGCATGAAATACCTCAAACAGCCATGGCCTTGATAAGATATGAGGGGATGTGGATGGGGAGGTGCTTGGCAGAGGTTATATTTTCCCTCCTTGTGGGGAAGGGGCCACCTGCATTGACAACACCTTGCTCCCTCGTCCATCTCAGCTGCAGACCTCAGCTCTCTTTGCCTTGAAGGGCTGAGAAGGACAGCGTGACTCGTTGTCAGCTGTGAACGAGCTATCTGCTTGCTTTGCTGCACTTTGGTCAATTCAGTGGTGAGTGACTCAAGATTACAGTAGCCTGATTAAATTAGAAATCTAAGGTACAGTGAACCTGGTTTGTTTTGTTTCTTAGAAGCTGAAGGACACAAAAAAGGCGTTTATTTATTTCTCTCTCCTTCTACACTAAGAATTCCTATGCAAATTGAATTAGTTTGTATAAAGTTACTTATTTGCTTTAGGGCCAAGTGGTAGAAATCTCTTCCATACTGCAAAGAAAACTGTTTGACCAGCATAATAACCACTTAAAATGCAGTGCCTGTCTTGCACAATTTAACTGAGATATAAAGTGAAAAACAAAAAGAAGTTGGGTGAAACTCTGTAACACTGAGAATGCATCTCTGTGCAAACCAGGCTAGAATATTTTTTTTTTTTTTTTTCTAGGTTTAGAGCCAAGCCAGAAGATTGCATGAGGCTAATGGTATCCTCCAGATCCCTAGTGAGAGACCACCCTGGTCATCCTCGTGCACCACTGCTGGAACATGTGCACGGGAGTTTTTGTGGGAATATGGGTTTTTCCTGTATCACTATCAGATTCCTCTGTAGACAGCTATGTAAAAAATTAAAGGAAAAGAAAATTGAACCCGGTTTCCTCAGTTTCCACGTTTACTAAACAGCAACATTCAAAACAGTGTCACTGGTCTTGTTTTTGTTTTGTTTCCATAGACTTTGTTGAACGAGGTTTCTCCAGGCACTTGTTTCCCAGGCCCAAGCATCTCACCCCTCTCTCAGTGGTCCGTCAGCTCCCAGCAGCCCAGCAATGGGCTCACACTGCACAGAGGGGCATAGAGGGTACACAGGGGAGAAAAATTCCTTAGCTAATAACAAAATGCTGCCAGTGAAGGACGAGGAAGCTGCAGGATGTCACTCGTGGCAGTTTGGAAGGGGACAGCCCTCCTCCCACCAGGATGAACAGACCTGCCTTCGGTCAAGCTATCAGCCATCCAGTCTCTCAGGATTTCATGCAGCCCTGTTTTCTGAGGCAGGGTAAAATCTACCATTGGCAAAATAAAGATGAAATAAGGCATGAGTAATGTGTATGTAGATCTGGAAGATATCTTGGCACTGAGATCAGCTTCCTGCTCCGACGGATTTAGAAGTGCTCAGGTTCCTGCTGCGCCTGGAAAGTTGTTTCAGAACATCTTTCCTGTGATGCTCAGAAACCTGCTTCATGTTTCCCACTTCTGTTTACTCACAACCAGTTTGATTTTGGGCCAACATTGTCCTTTAGCTTAAATAACTATCTCCCTTCCCGGGGGGTTTGCTTGGGCTATTTATAAAAAGCAACCCTTTTCCTAGCCTTTCCCTCCTTTTCCTAGCCTAAACAGAGCTATTTTAGATTCCTCCCCACCACCCTGTTCGCCCAACATCTTCCTCTGCACCTGTTCCTGCCTGCAGTGGTGTGAGCTGAGCCATGGCTGGATCCTGGCACAAGGCAATGACCTTCCTTCTCTCTCCCCAAATCATCGTTTGTGTATCTGGCATGATCTCCAGCTCCTGTTACACCCACAGCCATTTATCTTAAATACAGCCACATCTTTCTCTTCCTTTTACATTTGCAATTTTTGAGTCTTGCTTGTCACTGACACTGTTTCTGATCGTTCCCCCTCTCATTTCTATGCTGTCCTTATCAGCAGAAGGAGATGTACGGGTGGGCTGTGGTACAGAGATGCTATCTGGAGATTTTGATTGCTATGACAAAACAATTTTCTTGCTTTATTATTGAACTCCTGCAGACAGGGTGGTGACACTCAGCCTGACTCGTTACCTGACAGGTCTTCTCAGCCCGTGGGAAGGTGTAGGTTGGTCTCATCCTTGTGTACAGCTGGTCAGAATAAAATTTTGGAGGTGCCTGTTCTTCTTCAGGGAATATAAAGGAAGGCTGTGCACAAGTCCAGGATTCATCATCAAACCCTTATACACCTTGAAGCCAGGTGAGATGAATTTCCCCTTTGTCTGTAAGCATGCATGTCAGCAAGGCAGTGCTGGCTTGTGGGTAAGCTGGTTCTAGCCACTGAGCAGCAGAACAGGAACTGTGAAGACAGCAAACACGTCTTTTCTGAAAATGATGTTTTGCCCATTTTGGTCACTTGCATGTGAAAACAGAATGAGAGTCTCAGTCATCCCCAGCACTATCTTACATCTGCTCTTTCTAAAGTGCCGAAGTTTACCATTGACTACAAGGAAGTGATGTAACACTTCTGAAAATGCCTCTTATTGTGCCTGAAAAAATCTAGGGAGATTGAAGCTGGTCATTTTTAGCCTTTCTCCAGCCTTATAGCTGAGCCACCAGACCCAGGGCAGTAGCAAGACCCGCTCCCAGGATCTCTGCTCTCAGCAGGACACATCGGTCCTCAGCTCGTCACACCAAGAGAAGCTGAACTCTTTCTCTCCTCCCTTTGTAAAACCCGTGTGGCAGGCGGTCATCACAAGGTAAGCGAGAGGCATGTAAATCCTTGTGCTGTTTGTTGTGATGGAATTTGGGCAAGAAAAGGGACTTGGAGTTCACGATGGAAAATACTTTTAAAAGCAGTTACTCTGTGGCAGCAGCTATGCTCAGTGAGCGTAGGAATTATTTTGGTGTACAATAAATCTCTGTAGTTCCGCAGTCTCACTTGTCAGCTCTCCCAATGAGCATCCTCCCCAAGGCAGATCCTGACAGGTTTAGTTCTGGACTCTGTGCCTAGCTGGGCTTTTAAAAATTCATTATTTTTCTTCTTTTCCCCTGTTAATTACATAAGCCTTCCATGCAAAACATGTAAACTGAAAACGTTTCTTTTTTTGTTTACACGAAGAAAGAGACTGTATGTGCCTGGGAACATCAGCACCCTAGGCATGGGGTGACTTGCAGTAAGTGCATCCACTGGGGCAAAGCTGGGAAAACTTCTTGTGAAGGGTGTCGAGCCCTTTCCTGAAGAAAGCTGCCTGCTCCTTCAGGGCTATGGCATGGGCACACTAATGACTCAGGAAAAGGAAAAGCCATCATCTCACTAACAACTGTGACCCCGCTGGACGAGGGCTGGTTTCCTCTGGCTTTGGAGGCAGCTGCTGAGTGCCAGGGCTGCTCCAGGCTGATATCTATGGATAACTTCAGCAAGAGTCTACTGGCACATTTCTGACAACAACACAGAAATACTTCAGTGTAGATTGTTAGCAGAATGGGAAAAACCTACAGATGAGTTGTAATTAATCTTGGTCCTTGAAATTTGCTTATGCTGTTCCTTTCCTTCTTTAACCTTTGTTTAAATCTCCAGCGGGGGTGGAGAGCTGGGAGGACATTTTCCATAAATGTCTTGAACCTGAATAGCTTTTTGAAACAAAAGAAAACAAAAACATAACACTTTGAGCTTGATTGTTCGTGTCACCTAGTTTTCTGATTATTAAGCAAGTGCAAATGCTTCTGTAGCTAATTATCCAGTTCCCTGAGTTTTCTAGCTCTTCAGTTCATGCCTTACTTACACCAGAGGAGCTGGGTCAGCTGCACCTCTTAGAGCTCTGACTCAAGATTATTTAATAACAAATATTTACAATTGATTCATAGGATTTTATTTTAAGTGGGAAAACTGTGGATATGTATATTTTAATCTAAAAAAAAAAAAAAATCCTTCAATTATTTGCAGCAAGATGGCAGATATTCCTTTGCAGAAACTTCGCTTTATTCTTCCAAAAAAGTGCCAAAAAGTTTTTGGAAAAAGTGCAGCATACTCTATTTGAAACCACCGTAGCAATTTTTCCCCCTCAGCTTTGTCAGGAGTATCTTTAAATAGGAAGCATTTCATTCTATAGATGGTCTGAGTTAATCATTTCCCCTTACACACTCACGTTCAGTCAGACTTTGGAGAAGCTGCTGGAGGCGGTGGGAATGGAAAGCTACCGGCATCCGAGAGGAGCAGAGCCTGCAGAAACCACAGGGCTGTACATGACCTAGGAAGGAAGCGCAGGGATGTTTCCGAAACCCATAGCATATAATAATTCACTTTAATGTTCCGTTGTTGTCTTGCCTCTGTGGCAGGGAAATAAAACCAAAAAACTTCCATTGAGATTTACTAGGGCGAGCTGCCTCCTGGTTTTCTGGCTGTCAGCTGGAGCAGCAATGCTCTCTGAACTGCAGTTTCTGCAAGGACAGAGCAAACTGCAGGACAGCTCTGAACGAGCTGTGCTGGGCCACACAACCCCTTGGTTTGCCCTTCGGGAAAGGCTCAGGGCACAGGATTTCTATAGCTTCGGGTCAGCATCGCACCATCTGCAGAAGTGGCAGTCCAGCTCCACTTGTTTGCAATACCCTGAAATGGAAAAATCCCTGCACAAACTCACTTCTGAGCAAACAGAACTATAACAACAAGACATTGCTTCATGCAGCAGAGAGACCAAGACATTTCTGGGTTCGTTTGGATAGTCCTGAGAACCACAGCCTGGAAATGGAGCTAGTGTGGCACTGATTGCCAAGGGGCACAAAGCAAATGGCTATTTAAGACATCATCAAGCTCCCAATGGGCCTCATCACGTCCGACAGATTTGTGAGTCAGAAAGAGGAAGCATTTTACTGCTATCCTGTTTGGTCAGCAGGTGGAAGGGAAACAGCTCCTGCAAACCCTGGAAAAAATTAATGTAACAAGACTTAAATTTCAGTGCAGTCTTAATGCTTTCAGCCTCAGCCTTGTTGTTTCAGATTTCTGGATGTTTTACAGATGAAGACAACAAGACAAGATCCTTGGCATATAGAATTTCTTTTATCCCATAGAATTTTCATGCTACTTCCCAACTTTTCATCCTGTAATATCTTCCTAACAGACCCCCCAAAATCTCCGCTCTTGTTAATTTTTCCTTTGGTGTTTCAGACTTCTTAGTTCTGCTCTTCATGAAAGCTTGCTGCAAGATGAAAACTGTTAGATTTTCTTAAAAAATTGTTTAGAATTTAAAAAGGATTTGGATAGTTCATAAACTTTGTAAAAGAAACACAATTCACCCCCAAAGAAAAAAGAGAAATTACAGATGTCTCTCTTCTGCATAATCCAAGGAAAATAGGATAATGAACATTGATGAATAAACCTAATAAAAATATTTCCCAATAGGATTTTAGGAAAGAAAATGTCCTATTTCTACAGAGAACATTTCCTAGCTGGAAGCTCCAACCAGTTAAAGTGCTAATGGGCAAATAATAATCTCCCTCCCTCATTTGCCTTTTAAGATAATTAATTTTCCTTCTCTAATATCAGCTTGTTTGCCGCCCTCCTTGTGGAGAGGGAGATCTCATGTCTGCAGAGAAAATGCTTGGGGGTTGAGTGATGTGTGTTTTAGAGGCAATCCCATAACAGAGATCAAGCCTTCAGAACCAATTGGACTTTCAGAAAGGACCAAGAATATTTGGACTTGGCCTTCATGGGCTTCCTGTATTACTTTTGTCAGTCTTCTGTCTTCTTTGTCATGTTCGTCTAGAAGGCAAAGGTAGGATAAAACAGGTCCTTAGCCAAGCCTTGAATATAAGTTAGCTTTAAAGACCTTTTAGAGCTGGTTTCTCACAGTGCTTATACATTTCTGGTTCAGCAGATATCCATCTAAGAACAACAATGAAGAAATGGGTCCATTGTTCAGTAAAGTATATAAAAGCTCTAATGTTTCCTTAAAGATGTTCCAAAGTGATACTTGATCTTGGGTGCTCAAATCTGCGACATATAAGAAACTTTAAAAAGTATTCTTAAATCAATTAAGTCGCTGGGTCGGTTCCAGCAAAGCTGATGAGAGAACAATGTATAAAACACAGAGCGACCCTCTGACCCCCATCGTGGGCTTGTTTCTGTAACTGCATCCAAAGCGGGGTTTTGGAAAGCCCTGCGATAGTTTGACACACACACACAGATTTAATTTTGAGGTTCCACCTGGGACTTGTAGTAGCCGCACAGCGAGGAGAGCAGTTGTTTTTGTGGTTTCTTTCTGGCCCAGGCTGCAGGCTGATGCACCAGGAGTCTTACGAGAAATTCTGCTTTGTTGGGATTTCCTGCACAGTTCTGCACACAAAAGCAGCCCAAGCGATTCAGCTGACACAGTTATTGGAACCTGCAGCTGGTTTTCCCAACGCAAATCGATTTGGGAACTCTGCTGTTCACCCACTGCTCTTCATTACACCCTACGTACTTCCTGGATGATGTGATTTGGACACATTTTTTCATGAACCATCACTAAGTGTGATGAAGCGCCATTGTATTCTGTTAAAGCACTGCCAGCCCAGGGAGAGCTGTATTTCAATTGCCAGGAAGACATTTCAAGTTACTGAGGTTTAGCAAGTTACCATGCATCAGCTGAGCTGTAGGAAATCTCCATAGGTGCTTTTTGTTTTGTTTCCTGCATCTGTGACAAATGCAAAACAAAGTACTTAACTTCAGACCACTCTCACTCTGTGCTGAGCGAAGTTACCATGCAGCAACCACAGACTGTGACTGCACACACGTGTAGCCAGAGGGGGTAACTTGTTAACCGCAGGAACACGAGGCTCAGCATCTCGTGCTTGGCCTGAGACACATCTCTAAGTCTCAGGAAGAATGAGCACATCGCTTCACATCCAGCAGCAATGCTTTATCAGCAGAGGCACTGATGTCTCGTCCTCTCTGCCAGCAACACCCTACAGCAGTTGTGCCTCTTGATGAGACAAGGCCCCTATGCCGTGTGTGTAGCATTTCTAGTCTGACCCCTCACTCTGTTTAAATATTTTCTCTCTTATATGGTGAGCAGCAAGTTGCCGGAATGCCTATGTTGCTCTTCTTCCAAATAACCAATAAAGGCAAGAAAAAAAACAAACAAATAAACAAACCCAACCCCAAACAATCTGATGGTTAGGCTGGGACAAAACTGCTGAACAAAACTCTTTCTTTCACTAATGGATGTGCATGGGGCACTTGCTCTGTGTGGTCTTCGCTTTCCTTGTCATTATCTGCACCCTTCATTGCTGCTGCCAGAGCAAGTCTCTGCCCCAATGAGGGGCAGGGGGAGAAGAGATGAAGGAAAAAATGCACTTGTAAAGTAGAGTTAGGACAAATTTGCCAGCAGGAAGATATTCAGCTTGCAGGAACAGAAAAAAGCCCTCTTAATTACAACAGAAAACCACCAGCAAAGACCATAGAAACAAAGAGAAGAACTGAAGCGCTGTGATTACAGAGAATAAATGAGAATCATCCTGAGACCAAGAACACATTAATGTACTAAGCAAATGAAAAGGAAGGAGATTTCATTCTCTCACCAGCCTCATTTTGTTTGCACATCAAAGAGATTAAAGTTGGTGCCTGGTATTCTGAGACTACACTGAAGGTAGCTTGTGTTTTTCCCTGATGAGTGCCCATTTTAGGCAGTACGGCTGATGCCTCTTTCTAAAAGAATTCAACAGGATCAAAGCTGCGGTGAGCTGGTGCCCGGCCCAGCCACCAGGGCACCTGGGGAGCAGGGAGATGAGGTCCTGGGGGAGAGGGAAAGAGCAGGTTCCTTCCCAAAGTCCCTGCCAGCCCTTATTTTCAGGATTTTGTACAGCTTCAACACAGTGATTGGCAGTTGGCAGAGATTTTTTTTCCTGAGTAAAGAGCTGAAGTTGAAAAAAGCCAGCTGGCCAAATATTACAGTTTAACTGCAAAGAGATATGGAATGGCATGAGTTAAATCTGAATTACTGCACTATTGCTCCTAAAAGGTTTACTGTATGGTGTGAGTCACGGTGTGGTTTGGTCTTTTGTCTATGCAGAGTTTGCAATTTTATTTTATTTTATTTTTTTTTGGAAGCTGAATATCCATCGAAACAAATGAGAGTGATGGCTTTTATCGAGCCCAGAAACAGGAGCCTGGCAGCCCCACGTGCCTATCGATCCCCCAGAAGGTGAGAACGCCCTGGAGAGAACCTCCCCAGCTGGGCAGCAATATCCTTTCGAGGAAAATTCTTTCCTGATCCTTGCTTTAAATAAGTGATTTGAGATTAATGTAAAGACCATTTGTCATTTTGGTTATAAGAAATGCTAATGGCTTTACCAGCTTTTCGTATTTTCTACAAACTAAAGTTTATATTGTGAAAGTTTCTGTTAAGCGCACGACAATAAAGAAATTGCCTGCTCTAACTGGCAGTGACCAAACTGACTCACTCATCAATTCCCTGCTAATTGTCAAATGTGTTTATGGCAGGGGACAACTGATAACCTGTAATAAGTCGTGATGGATTTAGCCAGCTGTGTTTCTAAAATTTCAGGCTGGTGCATGTCCAACAGAAACCAATAAAGTTAGACGAGTACAAAAAAAAAAGAAAAAAGAAGTATGGTAGTGTTGATTCAGCACTGGTGTGTTTTCCTCCCCTGATTATTTTTGTAATAACAGATGTCTGATAAGTGGGTTAAAGACTGACTGAAGGAGATGAGATTGGAAAAGAATTGCCATTATGTCGTTGATATTCCACCAGTTAATCTGAGATGTAGGCAAGGCATGGAATAATTTAGACTGGCAACATATTCCATGAGACTTTCCTTCTCAACTTCTCAAGATACAAAAAAGAGAACATGCTGTCTGTATTAGTAAGCACACGATTTATTTAGATAAGTAAATGGAGTCAGAATGAATACTGCCCACGCGACAAATAAAAGGAGACAGAATCCGCAGTGCAGAAAGCTGTGCTCCTTGACGACATTCGCATTGCCATGGCGCTGGAGCAGCCCAGCGTAAGCCAGGTGCTGCAGAACCCTGCTGGGATCTCCCTGCACTGTCCCCTCACCCGTGGGATGTCCTTTCCCTTTGGGATGAAGCTGGACATGGTGCCCAGCTCTGTGCCTTCAGGACACGGCCCCTGCCCTGCAGCTGAGCATCCCGGTCCTGGCCTGGCCACGGCACAAGGGGAAGGCCAAGAAGTACAGCTTGAAGGGGCCGCTCCGACCTGCTGCCACCAAAACTGGAGAAGACCCTGCAGGAGAAATGCTTGGTCCTGACAGACCAAGTCCTGAGGACAGTGAGCTGGCACCCTCACCTGGTGTTCTTCTCTTTATTTTACGTCTTTCCTTTGCAAATTTTCTCCTTCCGAAACCCTGCCAAACAAAAGTTAACCACCTCAAATACTGGGAACACTCACATGATGGTTGCAGCTGACCACATCCTCCCCATTCTTTCTTCATCTTGGCATACTCAGTTTATGAGCTTGCAGAGAACAATTCACCCCTTGCCCAACGGGGCTCGAGTTCAACCAGAATTCCCAAGCGCTCCGGTAAAAATTGGGCATGATCCGTGAAAACCTAGTATTGCCTTAAAAACCAAAGATGTTCTGATGATTCCTGATTAATGAGTGTGTGGTGGCCAAAAACAGCTAATGAGACATGACCATGCGAGTCCTACAGAAATCACAGTGATTAATCATACCGCCAAAGGAGCGTATGCAATGACAGGAGCCAACAACGCCTTCACATGAGACTCAGGCGTCTTCCTGGCAGATCATTCATTCAGGACGCAAGATTACTGAGCTTCATGCACTGAGCTTCGTGAAGGCCTTTGATCTGTGCCACATGGGGTTAGATTAGAGAAGGCATGAAATGTATACAGGCTCTTCAAATTGCAGGAAAACTTTTCCTTGATGACAGAAGAAGATATGAAACGAGATTTCCTTAAAGAAAATCTCAGAGTTCAGGGTTTCAGCAGTGACCCCAAATGCAATTAGGATGTGGTGAACCTTGGTTTGCTCTTGAATTCACCTGTGTGAACTGAAATTGGAAACAGGAACACTACAGCAGCTTCCCACACATTTTGCAGCCTGGATTTTATTAATATCTTCCCCAAGCTGGGATTGTTTCGGTCATGAACGACGTTCAAATCTGTTCAGGCTTTGTTTGGAAGCAGAAGATCACTCCTAATGGAGGCATCCTGTATAACCTAACAGAAAATGATAGTGTTCAACAGCTTTTATTTTTAAAACAACCATTAAAATTTAATACATAATCATATTCCACTACGGAATTCTAAAGGAGTGTTAAAAATAACCCAACAGGAAGCATAAAAGCACTTATTAAATTCTACAAGTATTTACAGTAATTTCTGCCTTGGACTCTATTAAATTTCCTAAGCACCCTCAATTCCATCTCTACCACGTTCTCCAGGATTTTTCCAAAATGGTCAGCTATTTCTTACCCGTTTGGATGAACAAAGAAACAAAGCAGCCTGCTGCTTATCTGAGATCCAGTTAGACCAACTCCACTTGCTGCAAAGCACAGCACCAGACTTTCTGCTGCTGAAACTCAGCACAAAACTGTTGCCTTCAGATCTGAGCTGGCGGACTCCAGTCCCTCCCCTGCCTACCGCTCACCCCAGTTCCCTTTAACGAGATTATAAATCCACGTGGCTCCTGCTTTTAGCTCCCATTTACCCATCAGTCAACTTGAAAGCTATTGTGTTGAACTCTGGTATGTTTTAGTAGCTGTAAAATTAGCTGTGTTAGTTCATACCTTATGGGAGGGGCTGCTGAGATGTTGTTCTCTCTCAAATTTCTGTTGGAGGCGGACGGGGCGGCCAAGGGCTGAGGTCATTGGTGCTTTGTGCCTAGCAGGATGGGGACATCAGCGATGCTCGCCAGCAGACCGTCTCCCAGTGACTGTCGGGGTTATGCAACTGGATGTCTCCATGGTGCCCTGGAAAGCTGCAGCATCTCTGCTAGAGATGCTCTTTCCGAAATTGACGCTGTGCTTCAAAGAATGACACTTGTTGGCTTCCCAGACACAAAGGCACAATCGTTTCCATTAGAGCTTGTCTCATCACCCCAGGTCGTGCTGGCCCTGAGGAGCTGCTGTCTAGAGACTGTGCAACTGGGCTGCGAGGATGGGTCATGCTCCACGGTCAGCTGCCAGAAGAACTTCTGTGAACAAAGGCGCTCCCTGTTTTTTCTGCAACTGAAGTAAATCTCAGACAAAAAACCCAGAGGGAGCTGTTGGCACACATCATGCAGCCATCAGACAGGAATCCTGCTCACGGATCAGCCAGCTCCTTGGCAGGCAGGAGCTGAGAAACCCTTTAGCACGTGAAAGCTGGTGAATATGTAGCTGTGTGTGTGTGTGTGTGTGTGTGTGTGTGT
>VXAV01006151.1:159619-177911 GCA_013399715.1 Alectura lathami | reverse complement strand
TGGACTGCGGATGGCTGGCTGAGCAGTCCTTCCAGCAAATACCAGGGTAAAATGAAAAAAATAAAATAAAACTGAAAAATAAAATTTTCACTGAAAAATAAAATAAAAAAACACCGAAGAGAGCACAGCAGGTTTCTTTACACCAGTTATAATAGTGCGCTGCTATGAGGACCAGTGTAATGCCATGTAGAAGTCCTGCTGGAGGATGAGTAACATGGGATAAAATCAGGGTCCTTAAGAACAGAAAGATCTCTAAAAAGGAATTAACCATTGTTGGCAAAGTTCATGTGCAGATTCACAAAGGCCAGTGCATATGTTCTTAGACATTTGTCATTACCTTGAAGTTACTGATAAGTTTGATAACTCATAATAATATGCCAGGTGCATTCGAACACATTATTTTACAAATAACACCTACACTTTTGGAAGATTTATCAAATTCCTTCTGAAATAAATTTGAAGATATGCAGCCAACTTGCTCAAATATGCCTTCCCTAGAGAAAGATGTTTCTCGCTGGTGGAAATTACATTCATATATGAGTTGCATCAATATATTAGCTTGTCTCGCCTGTATGCCTGGTCATTCGTCATGAGATCAGTGTATGGAGCAAACCCTGTGGGCTGTTCCTATGAGAAGGAGCTTTCCAAATCAGATTCTCAGATAATAATGTAATAATTCCTGATAAGGATTTCTTAGTCTACTTGTACCCTGGGCTTAGTGATCTTCAGGCACTAATTAGAAGTATATTAGCTGTTGGAATAGCTTGGTATCTGGAGCTGAATTTCCTGTTGTACTTGCAGACCAGGTCAGCACAAAAGGCAGTTTGAATACGTTGCCTGGTTTTATTTTCTCCATGTCACTCCAACATAACTGTATCGAGCAAGTTTTGCCCTTATGTGTTGTCCATTGACCTTCACAACGACCAGGAACCTTTTCCTTCATGTCAAATTGATATTGAAGGGAAGATTTTACTACCTTTAACACGAGCTTCGTGGATGCCCCCACACTCAGCATTTCACCTGAAAGCTGAACAGCACCACAGGATTTTCCTAATGCTCATGGGCACGTAGAATAAAACAGAGTTACTGTGTCTGCAGAACAAGGCAGACCAGTCAGCCAGAGTAAAAACATTGCAGGCAGCCCTCCAAAAACGCAGATAGTGCATCTTTGTCGTCTCAAGCCGTGCAGAGGAATGCACGCCATGTCTGGGGAGCAAGGGCTGCACTCACACGCCAGTGGAGCCCCTCGGCCTTTGGCCGCGCAGCTCCAGGAGCCTGCTGCTGGTCCTGAGGGTGAGGAACAAGTAGATCCAGCCTTGTAATCAATGCAAACATCGCCATGTGCTCAACGGGAACTGTGCGTGCTCTTCAGCTCAGAAGAGGCTGAGTCGTTACAGAAAAAGAAATCTTTTTATTCCATTAATTTGCAGCTGAGCTAGTGTGCAGCGATCTTGTGAGCTGGAAGAAAAAAAAATAAATTTTGTATGTCATTTGGACATATACTTGGGAAGTGATTTGGATCCGTATTAAAGGAGGCCTGTCAAAGTGGTCTGCATGACCCAGAAAGCCTCATTTAAAAATTGGCATGATGTCAGCTTTTCCTGTGCTGTAAGCTTTCACTGCGGCAGGATCCTGCCCGTGCCTGCCCGCGCTCTGCTGCTGCGGGGCCGCGGTGCTGCCGTGGGGGGGAGCAGCACCCCACGCTGAGCTGGTAGCATGTTCCCCACAGGATTCCACTGTGGTGGGAAAGGTCAGCCCTTGCCCAGATGTGGTGCTGAGCCCACTGTCGGTCATCTGGTTGGGCAGGGAAAGTGCTTCGTGTCTCTCATGTGGTCTTGCTGGCCACATCTCCCTGGATACAGGGAATACAGTACTATATACATTCTGTAGCACTGAGGCCACGTGGTGCAGGGCAACTCCTGTCCATGTTGTCACACTCTTGTATCCCTTAGAAAAGGGAATCTGCATGTGCGGTGGAATGTTTTTCATGGCGGGCATGGGATGTGCTTGGGAGAGTGGTCATTGCACCCAGGCACTACTAGGGCCTGGGAGGGGCCCCTGGCTGTCTTTTGGCGTAATTCTATAGATGCCGCTTTTTCAGACAAGCAGCAGTCCTGACTGCAGCTGCCCGATCCCCCTGTCCCTGGCCTGGTTATGGATTAGGCTGTGCATGAGGCATGAGGTGCAGGTGCTCTCTGCCCAGCGAGCATCACCAGTGTGCTGGGCAGCCCGGCCGGCTGGAAACCACCCCGCACCAATGTCAGTAGGAGACTTCTTTCCTCCCTCCGTCCTGCTGCTGCTGCTGTCTCTAGGGAGGCTTCATCCAAGCAGATGTGCCTCCAGGGTAGATGTCTGAACTAGTTGTCTGGCTGCCTTTACAGCTGGGGTAGACAAAGAGGCACCTTTAGGGTATGAGTCTGTGACCTATTTCAGGCGTGCTCTCGGATGAGCAGGACTGTGCCCTATTTTCCACTCTCGGGTGCAAGGGCAGCTTGGGCTGGCACCTGGAGGTGCTGAAGGAAGGAGAGAATTATGGAGATGTGGGCAGCATGGGCAGCCTGCACTGTGGGGCACAGGGCAAATGCCAGCATCCCTCCCATCCACCCCAGCAGCCTCCTGTGTCACCTCCACCCACCTGGAGATGGGGCCTGGCCCATGAGGAAAGCCCATGAGGGAGGAACGAGAAATCACCTCCTCGTGGCTGTTTTTCAGCTCTGTCTAAGGTGAAGCACGAATTAGGTTGCACATCCTTGGTAAACGGGTTGAAGAGTTATTAAAATGTTGGATCACGTCATGCATGAATGGTCTGGCCATACAGACACTTGCAAGCTCATTGCTATAGCAGGGCTTAGGAGCATATAAGCTCCTAAATTGCTGTGCTGCAAGACTACGCCAACCTATTCGCCAGGAGCGAAAATATCCACTTGTTATTTGTTAACTCTTGCTGGCACAAAACCATTTCTCCAGTCAGGAGAAAAAAAAAAAAAAAAAAAAAAAAAAAAAAAAAACACCTCTCTGCAAAGAAGCAGAGAGAGCTCCCAGAAGCTGCCAGATGCATGTTTTTCTCACCCCCTCCTAAAATAGCACTGTAATTTTAATTTACTCAGACAAACGAGCAGTTGACTAAACAGACATTAATTTTAAATTTCACATTAAGAAAAGAGACACTTGGGATAATTTTGATTGATTTACTTGGCAGAGTTTTGATAGCTACTGAAAAACATACTATTCATGTTTAGGTGAAAAATAAATGGAGTCAAATAAGTGTCACTGCATAGTACTAGGAGGTATATACAGCCACATGTAAAAATGCATAAACACAAACATTTCTGTACAGCAACTTTTCTTTTCAGTCTGTATAGAGAAACACTGGTTTATAATATGGGGAAAATATAAAGCAGACATACATGCAACAAGGACATGACAGTTACACAGGTCCCACCTGCCTCCCAAGAGTTACAACAACAACAACAACAATAATAATAAAAGCCTTTTTCAGGGAAAAAATTTGAAACCTGGAATGTTTTCATGTTGAGGTTTCCAGAGAGCTTCAGATTTCAAATATATCTGAAGTTGATTTAAAGGCTTGATTCAAAGCCCTGTGAAGGCAATGGAAAGACTCCATTGGTTTCAGTGAGCTTGGGGTCAGGCCCAGCTATTTAACCACGATCCCATTCTGCCCTCCCCCAGAATCCAAAGTTGAAGTCTGCAGATAAAAATAAACAATCATATCATACAAAACTTTGTATATAGAATACAAAAGGTAACCATTGACTTTTTGTATAAAATACAACTTTTTGATAGTATATTTATTTCACATATGTATAAATATAACCCAAATAATATGATTTTATTATTCCTACCAAAATATTATTACTTTTTGTTGGTTTTTTGTTTGTTTTTTTTTTTTTTTTACAAAAGTTTACAAAACAAATAATTCTTTATATTTACAACCCAATACTGTGAAGAGTGCCCGGTCCATGGTGAAAAATAGACTCTAAGGGTAGTGCACTTAGCCATTGCAAAGAAAGAAACGAGGGCGCTAACTCTGTTTGGACACAGACGTTCTGAAGAAATGACACTGGATTCAAGTTTTGGTAGCAAGAGTCTTTCACAAGCTCACACTTCAAATGCACCAGGCGTATCTTTACAGGACCACAAACGGCCTCTGCCCTGTTGGATTTACTCAAGACAGAATGACAATTTGATCCCGGGGATGCCCAGAGTCTTCTCCACTGCAGGCTGGGGCCAAAGCTCAGCACTGAATCCAGCACTGGATGACAGCCTGAAGTCTTGGGACCAGCTCCTCAGCTGAACAATTTTTTTACGTCATTTGAGGATCTGGAGAACAATCTGGTCTTAGTACAGAAACCAGGGGTCGCTTTCTCAGTGGCATGTGAGTGTAGCTGAAGTTAGCAGACTTCAATGCTCATTGCTCATGATAAGACTAACCCAGCCTCAGCCTTGGCATCACAGCTGTCTGCTCATCCAAGAGCTTCAGTGGTCACTGCTGACCTGCTCATGGATGGTGTTTGTGCCCATGTGCTGATTTTCCTTCCACATTAAGCTCCTGCAGCTGCTGTTTCAGTTTAGTTTTGCACAGTTTATAGGGGACTCAGTTGTTAGACTGCACCTGTATCACTTCAAACTTTGGTGGGATGCCAGTGGCCTGAGCTGAAAAGCTGTTTGAAGACTTGGAAACATCTGTACTGGCAGATCAAAGGGGCTGCATGCACCCTAGCCAAAACTGGGGAGCAAATGGAGCTTTCTGGGGAGATAAGCCACCACGGTATGCAAGGCAGGGGTGTGCAGTGACCGCGAGCTGGGGCAGAAGGGACTCTTCAGCGTGGTTTCTCATCCCTCTTATGAACAGTGTGTCTGGGAATGAGTAGTATCGTGGACCAGCCTGCCTCAGTTGTGTGTCTAACCAAACGCCCACGATACACCTTTCCTGGAGGTGCTGGCACTTGTGCATGCTTCTTGAAACACCATGAAAAATTGTGCCCACATGAAATGACAGGGTGAAATAACTGGAAAAGCCTTATTAAAACCTCTCTTGAGAAATAGGTCAGATAAGTGCAGAGGCTATTGTCAGATAGTCTACTCATCCCACTGCCACTAACACGGATGAATAAAGCACTTGCACGGATGGAGTAGAGCAGTGCCTCTTGGCGCTGAGGCATGCGAATGTAGGCATTGTATTCCTTTGCCACATCTAGTTTTAGCTAATTCAGAGGAGGCTGTGAAATATGTCTCGCCACATCATTTTAAAGAACTGCATTTTCATTTGAATTGCAAGATCTGTTCCCATTTCTGAATCCTCCTGTCAGACTCACCGTGGAGCTGCTTTGTAGTGACATAGCAGCTCCTTCTGTTGTCTTTACTGGCCAAGCCTATAGGAGAAAATTTAATGTGGTCAAGACTATTCTTAGCAGTGAGGCCAAGCGGTGTGTGATAACTCATATCCTTACTACTCTGTTCTGTTAGCCTCCAGGGCAAGGCAGCTGCAAACTTTCTATGGCCCAAGTTATCTTCCTAGTGATATGTAGAAATCAATCAAGACAACGTTAGCTAAACCATCCCAAAATTTCGAACGGATATTTGAGTCCATTGCCCAGAAATATTCCCCCAGACTGTTCCATTTACAAGCACAGATGTGTAGATACTGCAGGTAACCCAGGTGGTTACAACAGATGTGTCACGTGTGCTGGTTCCAGGGGCAGCACCCTCATGCTCTGCTAAGGAAGCTGGGCTGACCTGGGCCATCGCTGGACCTCTTTCAACACCCCCCATGTGTCAAAGGTGAGCTACAGAAAGTGGGATGGAGCCACAGCACTGTGCGATCAAAATGGTTGCCTCTCCCCAGACAGAGACTGGTGTTTCTGCAGGGATGAACCTGTTTGATAGGAGAGGACTGGGCTGAACTACCTGACGCACGCCATGCGTTAAGATGAAAATGGAGATAGTTGGTGTGGCTTTGCTGAGCCACATCATGTATTTGCCCTCCTCTAAGCTGGATTGGGAAAGTAGCCTGTGAGGGTCAAATTGCGAGCACCTTTCTTATTTCATTTGTCCATTAAGTCACTGGTGTTCCTGGGGTAGGACAAGGTGGCAAAGTGAGAGAGCTCTGGCATAGTTCATATCACATTCCCCTCAAATGTTGTGCTGCCGACAGGAAGGCAGCCTCCTCTGATGCGCTGGCAAAAGGGAGAAAGCAAAACCTAGAGCGCACCGAGTTACGCACCGACGTCTGTCAAGGGATCTGTTTCCTTCTTTCCTTGGACGGGACCACTTACCCTTTTGCGTGGTACAAAACATAGAGGGTTTAAAACAAAATCATCAGAAACACAAATGTGAGTTTGTACTATGTAGAAGTAAACAGTTTTTGTAACGCCATGAGATTTACACAGGGCCTGATCCCGTCAGGGCTGAGTAGTCCCAAGGTAGTTAAGGGCTGTGAAGATCTCTGGACCACTTGGGCTGCTACTTGCGCTCAGAGAAATGATGTTTCACAACTCATACAATGCTTTGGGGCTTGAGCTTGTGGGAAGCTAAATGTTTTTCCACACAGCACCCGTGAGAAGAACTAATGTGTTTGCAACGCGGTGGGCACCAGTGTGGGGAACAGACCCTTCACGTGTTCTCACTCCTTTCTGGCAGACATGACTATCGCTTACATTATTGTTTGATCAGGGAGCCATCGATGCTGTCCTAGAGCAGCTCTTCAAACAGGGCAATCTCCCTGTGTGGTATTTTTAGGACAGCCCAGTTAGCGGAGTGTAAATAAAGCAGATCGTTGGCATCTAAAGAAAAAGCTAATGTCCTTACTGCTTCTTCAACTCTTTCACCCTTGGCACTGTCACTTATGAGTGGTTCCCCAAAATTTCATCAAGGTTGATGTCTTTCATCCAGTCATCGTTACCAGGTTCTGTTTTCAGTAAAGAATCTATAAAGTCTGAGTCACTGTTGAGCGCAGGTCCTATACTGTCCCCCTGCTGATTCAGAAAGTCAAACGCTAGGTCACTACCGTGGTCACCTCCTTGGTAAGCCCGGGAGTTTTGGTTGGTGGATGTGAAACTGGTAGATGGCAGAGATGACGGAGGTGTCATACTTGTTCCTGGCTGATTCAAGGTAGGCACAGTCTGTCCTCTTAGCTGGTTAGGTCTCACACTTAGACCTCGCAGCGAACCAGCAGACTGTCCATTTAGAGTCTGGTGCATTTGGTTCAGAGGAGGCCTCATTTGGACTCCCGCTGTTAACTGATTAGGAGGTGCCAACGCACGCTGAGGAAAATGCTGGTTGCCCACATTGCGTTGCAAAGACTGGTTAGGATACGGACTGCCTGCGGGGAAACGGACCCCTGTGGGTTTCAGTGTGTCCTGCTGCTTCACGGCAGCTTCTTGCGGGGCCCAGTTCTGAGCAGTGGCCGTAGCTGTGATCATCACATTGGGTGGTCTTTGCACCGGGATACCAGTGGCTCCATGGTTCAAAGCTGGCCTTACTTGCTGAGAGCTGACCACTGACCCAGTCCCAAAAGCAGCTACGTTGTTGCCCTGCGTCATGGTTTGCTGTCGAGACATCATGGAGTTATTCTGAGTGGGCAGGACTTGATTTTGGTTTCTGTGAGGCTGCATTTGGTTCATTCCTGAAGTCACGTTGTATGCGCTTGGTTGGTTGCAAGGAAGGTTCCCGTAGCAGCCCATATTCCGAGCAGCAGGAACAGAAGGCATTCGGGTCCCAGCGGGGGTGGACATGAGGCTGGAGCTCTGGGGCATGATGCTGTGTGTTGAAATCGGGTTTGGTAAGGACATGCTGGAGCTCATACTCACAGCTGGCGAGCCACCTGGAAAGGAGAAAAACAAGAGTGTTAAAACATAAGCGCATCGATGCATGGTGTCGTTCAAATACCAACAGGTGAAAAATCCAGCATTTCTTGAGCGAGATATTTTGCTTTGAAGAGGATTTGCTTGTACTTGTTCAAGGCCTTAAAGGTGCCTGTCAGCTATAGGACAGTTTGGTTTATATGAAGCTACTGGTGGTCTTTGCATCCTTTCAGAGGACATCAGATAAGCCAGAAATGGTGCTGATTGGAAGAGAAGAGAGATACTGGAGTAAAGAAGGACAGACAGAACCAACGGGCAGGAAAGTGCCAGGCTCTCAAAAATCCCAGGCCCCGCCCTCTGGTTGAAGAAGACCAGCGTTTTCTAGATGTAGATCTAGATCTAGATGGCGCCATGGAAAATCTCCCTCTGCTCATCATCAGCTGCTCTGCAGCCTAAATTCCTTGTATAACTACACAGAGAACTGGAGCTTTGCTATTTCTTACACACCAGCTAGTGGCAATTGCTGGACAAGGGACACTGTCTTGGTTTGATCGTTCTTGCATACAGCAAACCCAGGCTGAATTTGACTAACGTCAACTCCATCATCAAATTATATTAAGATTATATGTAATATGTAGGAATATTACATATTAAGAAAAATAATCTACTTGATTATTTTTATCAGTCCATCATCGATCCCTTCTTACTGCACAGGTGCCTAAAGATGTGACTATTTCCAGTGTTCTTCAAATGCGTCAGTCTCAGCGTGTGGCATGTTTTCCAGTTCTTCATTCATTCTTAGCTCTTTCCAAAACTCTCCAGTTTTCAGCATTTCATTTCAAGGCTATATATCACAGCTACCCACAATATTTAATGGCTCTTGCACAACTCCAACATGGATGTAAAATAAGCTTTTTTCTTGTTCAGCATCACCTCAGACTGTGTTGTAATCACGCAGCCTGTTTGTAGGGCTATCTGGAGGCCAATTAGCCATTTCCTTATGTACCGCATTATTTTTTTATTACTCTGGTTTCTTAATCAAAATATGCAGTACCAAGTCATACGCTTTAAAGTACACTACCTGAAGAACTATTACCTTTATCAACAAAAGTTGTAGTTTCACTGAAAAAATATGTCAGTTTGACAAGATGTCTGTTACATAAACCCATGTTGCCTGACATTAATTATTTTCCCTTCCTAAACTCTTTATTAGATAGGCTATATTAGCTCCCCAGTATTTTTGCTGAGCTCAGCATTAGGTCACTACAGCATCAATTACCTACTTACTCCTTTTTCCATGGCTTTAGCTTTCTTCCTTGGAGTTTCAGGACTAAATGAAAAGTGACAGTAAAGAATTTGGAGAACCTCTCAGCCAGCTCTTTAAGGACTCTTGAACACAAATCATGCACATACATATTTAAAAAGTCTATGCTTAGTAACAGCTGTTTAATATACTGTTCCTGTACATAATGATGTTCAGTTCCCTCAGACTGGAACTGAATTAAAAAATCTCATACATTTCTGCTGTTTCTGCATTATTTTTATACGTATGCAATTTCTGTTGACTAATAGGTGCAAAGGATTCCTTTTTCCTTTAAGTACTTGAAAATAATCTCCTCCCAATTCATTATTAACACAGTGTGACTCCACAATGAGAGGTGCTTATTCCACGTTGGTATAAACAGATGCCCAAACTGAGAAGCTCACCTTATCCTGGAAGGCAGGCTCTTCACAAACTGGCTCCAAGCAGGAGATGCTTATTTATAAATACTTAAAGGAGATTGTCCTAATTAATCTAAAATCTCAATTCAGTTCCAGACCTGGGCAGCCCCTGGGACAGGAGATGCCCTGAGGAGCCCACCACTGGAATCTACCCTGTGTGCTAGGATGCTCCTGGGGAGCCACCTACCCGCACTGAGCTCTGGAAATGGAGAGGAGAAAATCAGTGCCATGCAGACAGCCTCACGATTAGCCTTGTCTTTGGCTTTGCTGGTGGGCTGTGCTTTACTCTCTGTTTTTTTCAAAGTACTGTGACACCTTTTTGCAGGGGTGATAGAGATCGGGGCCCTCACCCTCTGCTCCCTTAGGCTGGTAGAGAGGAGGAGGAATGGCATGGAAATAATTTCCAAAGACCTGGAACAGCATCTGGGGAGAGCCAGTCCTCTCCCTGCAGTGCAACTGAAGCAGCTGCAACAGTTTTGAGGGGTCACCTCATTCGCTGTGGGATGAAGCCCTCCCAGGGTGACACTGCCAGCTGCAGGGCAGCCCCAAGGGCTGGCAGCATGTTCCTTGTGCAAGTGCCATGCACTTTAGAGAGCACAAGCACTCGGGACATGGGTTGTACATGCTGTGCAAAAGACAAAGTTTCTCTTTCTTTGTATTGCTATTTTTATCCTTTTATTTTTAACACAAATATTTTCCATCCTGATTGCTTCCAGATGGGAGGACGTTTCTTCCCCAGCAGCGCTGCACATGGCAGCTGGACACCCCAGGCTGCGGCGATTCTGTGGAATGCCTTTACTGCCCCATTCACCTGCTAGAGTTGGGGGTTTATTGCTGTGACACGGCACTAGGGGGAAAAGCACAGAGGAATAAAGTGCTTAACCATGTGTCTCCAGGCCTTTATGGTATTTTAGTTAACTTTGTTTTTTCTTCTTCCCTGACCTGAGCAAAGCTATTCCCAGAAAAAAGGGAACAGATTCCCTGCTGTTACTCCCTTATGCAAGAGTTTCCTAATCACCCCATCTGGTAGCTCTGCTGCGAGCTCCCAGCACAGCTCTTACTCCCAGGCTTGCCCAAAAACCTGCTCTCCTCCCAGGCGTCATGCAGCAGGGACCTGAGGTCTGAATGGGCAAGTGCTACCAATCCCACAAGTCACGAACCCAGGAGATGTGACTCCAAATACCACCAGGCTGGCAAAGAGTCCATCAGATTTAGAACAAGGAGAGCCACATAACAATGGTGATCTACTTATTTTGGAGCCTTTCACAGATGTGGCTGCCGTCATTTCCATTTTCTCTCGCAGGCTAGAAATGTTCTGTTTTTAAGTAAAAGCCAAGAATCTCGGTTAATCATTTGATTCCAGGAACGAGCCTATAAGCAACACACCAAATCACAGGATTCCCCAGCAAACTGCCAGCATTGTCAAAGCATTTGTTTTAATAGCACAGGAGGTAAGGTACCAAGCCAGCAAACAGGGCTCGCTGCGTCCTGTGGTACTGCCCTCACCATGAGCTGGCATCAGTGATGCTTGTGCAAATTTACTGAAGATGGCAAATGCTCAGACATGTTAGAAAGCTACAGTTACCAGACTGCGGCAAGCTTGTCACTGCTGGGACCTGCAAACAGCAAAGCAGTGCAGGAGCATCGTCAGAGCAGCCCTGTGTGCAGAGGCTGTTGGTGCCTGGGTCAGCAGCTTGGGCAGAGGGGTGGCAAAGGAGCCAGCTGCACTCAGGAACCCACTAAAAACATAACAGAAGGTGAAAAAGTTCTGCTACAAAGGAGAGGTAGGAAGGAAAGGTTCAGGTCTCTGCTGAATTTACAGAGCCAGCACTTACGGAAAAATAAGCACACTAAACCATCTTCTTTTTTTTCTCAGTGTGTTGTATACAAAGACCACTAGAAGGCAAAGCATCCCTTTATACTTTAACACAGAGACACTTTTCAGGATAAAGAATGTCCTTTGATCCCACCTGCTGCACTCCTGCTGACCTCTCTCTCTCCCCAGCATCTTTTCCTTATTCCATTTGCACTCAGAGCAGACTGCAGCCAACCAGCAAGGCGAGCAGCCTGAGAAGCCAAGCAGTCCTTGTGCTCCCAAACTAGGTCCTCCAAGCAGGTGAGGACTCAGGAGCTGAAACAGAGGACCTGTCCTGAAGTGTTGGGATTTTTCCCTAGGCAGTTGTGGCTGAGGGCAGGGGCTTTCACCCTACTGTTTGACTGATCTGATGAAATGCTGCCTGTAGAGTAGCACTGAGGCCTGTTAAAAAATGGACCAGAAGTTAACATGGTCACTTTGGTTGTCCACGATGACATCATACGTAATACTTAAGAATCAGTGTAAGGGTGTTCATGCTGTAAATGAGCTCCTGTTTGAAGGGAGGGGTGTTTCTCATCTCAGTCTCTGAAGCAAGATGTATCACATACATGAGAGAAATGTGGATGGAGCAACAACTGGGAAGGCGGAAACAGTTTCATTCAGTACATGGGCACTTACCAGGATATTGGTTTGCTTGTTGCATGTTGACCACGTTCCTTCTTTGGTCCTTATAATCTGGTGGTGGTCGTGTCAAGTGTCTGTTCAGCTGATCTTGTGGAGTGATCTTCTCCTAGAGGATAAGAGTAGAAATATATTAATTTGTTTTTCTGTATGTTTTCCTGGCTCCATGTTTTACCTGCTTCTTTCTTTTCTCATTACATACAAACTGAAGTGTCTGGCCTACAGGAGAGGATTTCAGTGGCATCTGCAAACCCACTTGGTGGTTGGTGTGGAGATCTTTCTGCTGACTGGCTTGTGTTTGAGTTTGGTCTAACTTTCCTTAAATCACTGAGAGCTGCTCAGCCTCTGAGAACACCAGCCATCTCTGCACTGCAGTATTGTCCTCTGACTTCCTCACCATTCTGCTCACCAGGCTTATCAGACAGACGGGCTGACAGTTCCTCATGGCTCCCTCCCTGTCTGTGCAGCTGGGTTTGCTTGCAGAGAGCACAGAGGCAGAGCAAACACCCAGGTCTAACCCAAACACCCAGCCAGGATGCAGCAGGGGAGCAAGGAAGGTCCAGGCCTGCATGGTCCGCATCTGCCAATATTCCTCAGTCTCTTTCACCCAGGCTGACCTGCCAATGTGCACAGCTGGCAAAGAGGATTTCAGCTTGCCATTAAAACATGCTTTGTCCCATCCCTCCCTGTTTCCTTCCTCCTAGATTGGAGGAGCTGCCATAAAAATCAACTAACCCCATTGCTTTGTCCTCCCTTGTGTCTCTCCCCAGCAGAGATGCTGGCAGGAGATGTGACCAGAGTTTAACAAGGACTGTGCTGGGCTGCTTGTTTATACCACTCACCACTGCCCTGTGGTTCCCCATAAGCATACCTGGCACTGTCTCACCTCTTACACTGGGAGTGCGAGCACTGGGGAAATGACAGTGAGGAAAGAAAGCTGAAAAAGCCACATAGAAGGGAGATTTTTTTTTTTATTATTTTATTTTGGGTCTGGTAAAAGGAGAATAGAAACCTAAGTCCTTGAACTGAAATCTAATTTCCCTGTTTTCATAAAGACTTGGAAAGTACAGGCGCTGGAGTCAGCTGCAAATGTCTCACCAGCATCAATGTGGGATGAAGCACACTGATGCTGTGACTTGGTGTCTCCAGAGTATTCCTGCCCTACGACTGCTTGGTGAGGCTGCACCTGTAGCACTGGGTCCAACTCTGGGCTCCTCGGTACAAGACACACATGGGTTTACTACAGAGCCCAACACAGGGCCACCAAGATGCTGCAGGGACTGGAGCACCCCTCCTGTGAGGAGAGGCTGAGAGAGCTGGGACTGCTCAGCCTGGAGAAGAGGAGGCTCAGGGGGATCTCATCAATGTCCATAAATCCCTGAAGGAAGGCTGCACAGAGGATGGAGCCAGGCTCCTGTCAGTGGTGCCCAGTGCCAGGACAAGAGGCAGTGGGCACAAACTGGAGCACAGGAGGCTCCCTCTGAGCACCAGGCAGCACTGCTGTGCTGTGCGGGTGACGGAGCACTGGTACAGGCTGCCCAGAGGTTGTGGAGTCTCCTTGGAGATCTCCCAAAGCTGCCTGAACATGGCCCTGGGCACCCTGCTCTGGGTGTCCCTGCTGGAGCACGGGTTGGAGCTGAGGGACCCAGAGGACCCTTCCAGCCTAAACTATTTTGTGATTCTCTGATTCTGACTCTGTGATTTGTGGCTCCATGGCAAGAAAATGTGGCTTTGACCACCTCAGTCACAAGTAAGTCACTGCTGGTGCACGTGTGCCTCCTGGGGTCAGGCCTTCCTTCACTCACTTCACTCACTCTTCTGCGATGTGCTCACCAGTGCTCCTGAGCTTTGTGCTTGGAGCCTGAGGCTGGCTAATCCAGGGCAGTTTCCAGCCAGAAGCTAGTGGGGAAACTACCTCAAAGGTTCTCTGTGCTCTCCCCCGGTGCACCCAGCTTGGACATGAGGGGCAGTGGCCAAGGGCGTCCAGTGGCCCAGTGGCAGGTGTGACCTGCGTCTGTATTCATCTTCACGAGCTTGGAGCTGCCCAAATGGCAAACCAGTGCTCATCAGTGAGGTACAGCACCAGGCCTGGTGGCTATCTGAACTCAGCCAGAGTTATTCAGGGCTATTCTACCTGAAATAGCACACAAGTGGACTTCCTCACAAAAAACCTGTTTCTTTTTCTGCCAGGGGCACTTGAAAATGCTGGGAGAAGGGCCTTTTTTGTGGTATTCAGGCATTTCCCCAATGCATTCTGGGAGTGAGAGGTCTGATTAAGATTTATAGAGCATGTTTCAACAAACCAGTCAGACCGAACCCTCGTGAAGAAGAAAGGCAAGTTAACTTCCAGGAAATCCCTGCAATACCTGCAAAAAATGGAGCTAGGCTTTGTGTGCATTTCCGTGTCCACAACAGAAAAGCAAATGCAAGCTGATCAAAAAAAATCTCATTTTGTAAAGTAATTTTAATTTCTATTTACCCTTAACTTATTTTTAAGAAGAACTATGTGAGCAATTCACTTTTTGTGCTGATAGAAACTTAGAAAACTGCAGCAAAGAGCTGATTTGATGCTTCAGTTCTCTTCTGCATAAATTAAAAAGCTAACAGATATCTCCCTTATAGGACAAACGAAGTCCTTAATTTCAAACTCAATCGTCATAAATTGTATTTTTGGAATACACATATTTTGTAAACAGTGATATTATCTATAAAAATCAGAATTATTTTTGTTTTGAAAACATCCACACCAAATCATGGATGTTTTTCCATTTCTGTGTTCTTTAATTATTCAGCGGCATTCACTAAATATGCCAGTATTTCTGCACCTATGTCTTTTTAGAGAAAAGAAAGTTCTGGATTCAAAATGCTGGGCCAGCACAAAGGGGTCTGCGCTGTAGGCTGTCCTGAGGTACATTAGCCATAGGCTGGGGGTCTGCTATCATCGTGAGCTGGGGAAAGGAAAGTGGGTGGCAGTGTCACCTTCAGTGTAATCCCTGAAGCTCTTCTCCAGTTTCTGTTACTCTCTGCCTTCCCCAAGGACATAACAAGCTCAGCTCCTCTTCCAGGACTTCTTTCTTTTCCATGCAAGTAGGACTACTAAGGAACAGGGAAGATTAAGGTGTGCAGGGCATGTGCTACTGCTCTGGGCAGCCGGGATGTCCCATCGCACTGGCCATGCTCATCTAGCACCTTCAGCGGACAATGCGATATCAGTGGCAATGCTAGCTTAGTGGAACAAAACCAGTGGGTTTTAGCATCTATCACTCTCAACAAGACAGGAAACTCCCAGTTGTGCTCTCAGATACCAAGAGAGAAAGAATTGGCTATAAATATCTGGAAATGTATAATGACAAATGGAGAAAGGAGGATTCATGGACAATCCCAGCCAAGCAAACATACTTGCCTTGAACACTGAAATCAATGTACCCAGTCCTTGTGTTACACACAGATGCTTTATACCATGCTGCCTAGGTTGCGGAGCCTGGAGGTCGGCTTTCCTCTAGAGTCAAAGCAGTGCAGCAGGGCACCTTAGCTTATCGTACAAGGAAAACCACCTAAAATCTTCATATGCCTGGAACTAAGCTTATGCTTAGACTGTTTTTACAATGAAACCACAGTAGCTCTGATACTTGAGTTGTTTCATATAAACTGAAGTAGGTTTCAGAAGGGCTTAGCAGAGTGCTGAAAAATACGAGGCACACTCTAGAAGGTCTAGGCTTTGCCAGAATGATCTCAAAGTCTTGGGGGCTTTCTTCCTCCTGTCTTAGCTTCCTTTCCTATTGTTTCCACGAAAATCTGTAAATAAGGATTTGGAAAACTTACAGCTTCTGCCAACATCTGCTGCTGTAGAAGGAGTTGTTTTTGCTCCATCATTTGCCGTTGCAGAGCCTGTTTCTTTTCCATCAGTTGCTGATTCAACATTGATTGCTGGGATGAGTTCATGTAACCACTTCCAGTGTTTGGATTTGAGCAAGAACTGGAGCTTGGAGTGGGGCCAGCTCCCTGGCCTACCACAGAGTGTTGATCCTGAAACAGAAGAAATGGCTCGTGAAGGATGAAAATAATAACCAGCATCAAGAAAAGGAAATAATCCTTTTAGTGCAATTTGCTCAAGTACAGGACACAGTCCACAGACTCCCAGGACAAGTGACTGATACAAAGGCTTTGACAAAATAAGAAAGGGATGGGGTATCTCTGTCGCTCATGGAAGACCTTGAACACTGGCCAGGTGGTTCCAGTGGAAAACCTCAATGTTGTACCAGGAGCTTGGGAAACGTTCACTGAAGTAACTGAGCCGTCTTGGGGATATTTCAGGAAACTTCCACTGGGCTGCACGGCAGCCTGTTTGACCACAAGGGAACAAGCTCTGCATCTGCTGGTTCCTACCATCTGGTGAGCAGCAGCAAGAAATATTTAGAGACACTTTGCTGGAAAAGACTCATCGCTGTAAGTGATACGTACCATTAGAAAATGCAGAAGTTGCAAGTTGTGACTTCGCAGTGGGGTGAGTGATGGCATTTTCATTTGTACCTTCACCACCCTCACAAGAGCAGTCTCTGAGAGACTGCTAATTGTCTCCCATTAGTGCCAGATTAAATAAACAGGCTTAGAGCTTATCAGCTTCCTTGGTAAAACAAAGTGTAACCAGACAGGACTTTGGAGTGGGCCTTAGGGTCTCCCTGGTCTTTGCTATGGATCTAGGCCTGCTTCCTCTTCCCCACGGGCAGCTTCATGAGGAATGGATGGCAAAACCTTGTCTCAGTGGGGAAGGTACTTGGGAACAGCCAGGATGAGGACAGACATGGGATGACAATACGCTGCTCATTTTCTTTTATCCATGGTTTCCCATGGCAGCAATGTTTTCTGTCTACTTGCTCCATCAGTGTTTGGTAGTTGGGCCTTCACCAAATGCTGGAAAGTGCTTTCTCAGCCCACACACAAAAATGTGTCAGCCCACAAAAATATTCAGCCTACGCTGGATCCCTCAATGACAGGTATTCCTCAGCTGTCCCACTGCAAAGTAGGAGAGACTGGAGAGGTCACAACAGTTATGAGAAGCATCAGTTTTCTGACCGCTGCAATTCACCATCAGAACCGAACTGGTGAATTCTGTGCAATTTAATCCCCAGCAGCATATTTCCACACAGCACTGGGGAAATCCATGCCAAGTGCAGCGTGTGGCACCTCTCAACCCCAAGGTGTAGTCTCAGGGTGAAGGCCTGCTCCATGGCCATGGCCTCTCATGGCATCCAGGGAAAGAAGAAGAAACCAACAGGGTTGCAGGGAGGTCAGGCAGCCTACCCGCACCCCGAAGACGACAATGCTGATCGCTTTGAAAACTCCAGGAGAGCTCACTTCTGTGTCTTAGCTTTTGCTCAGCATGCTCAGCACACAAAAGCACCCCCCCACACACAGTAAGATGCATACTGCAAACTAATCCAACCTATCTTTATACCATCTGGCATGGAAGAAACACAATGATTGTTATGGTTATTTGTATTTTAAAATAATTCTGTGGCTTTTAGATGGGGCCACACGAGTGCAGAGCTAGCTGGATGAAAGTATTTGATGTCTCTTAACGAAATAAAAACCAAGACTTTCTTCTAGAGCCACCTGCAGCCCCCAGGGCAGTGTTACTAACCCACCCTTGAAAATTTATTGGTCTCTTACACAATTATATCCCGCACACTTTCCTTCAGTTCCAGAAGGAATCCGTGATTGCTCAGCTTTGCCACATTTTTCAGCCCTTATGTTAGCTGCAAGATAGAAAATACCTCCTCTCAACAGACCTGCTTGCCAAGTTGTTGCGCAAACTTTTTTGTCTTTCTTAAAATATTTTGAAAAGAAAAATATGTTACAATAAATTGGCTTTGACTTCTATATTCAAATGACACTCTAGCTTGAACCCAGCCACATGTTACATCCATTAATAGAATTCATCTGTTGTGTTTTTGCACAGATAATGCAGGCTCCACCAAATGTGCTTTCACAGACCAGCCTTAAAAAAATATAAAATAATAATAATAAATAAATAAATAAACAAATAAAGCCCAACCTTTTCTCCCTCCCTAATGCCCTGCCAGCCCCTATGAGCTATTGGGAGGGATTTTGTTATAAGATAAACTGGGTAGCGTCCACGCCACCTATCAGAGAAAGCTTTTCAGTCATAACAATTGGCACAAAGCACTAGCTGCTTGGCAAAAAGGCCCTGAGAAAACAGTATAAATCGAGGACTTGGAGCCAGTTTTTT